>JAJEJH010000344.1:0-139373 GCA_026122585.1 Anacardium occidentale | reverse complement strand
AATGTTCAGCAACATTTCAGTTTCAGCCTTCTGACACCAGTCAGATCATCCAGCAGTTATTATTCAGCTTTCTAGGCAGTAGCTAGACTGTTCAACCCACACAGCCGGGATGTTGAATCCTTGTGTTCACTAAGTCTGATCAGCACAACAGGTACCTTCGGGTACAGATAGATATTCAAATGCATGCATCCACAGTATTTTCAGTAGCATGGCATGACATACACATCATGACATGAATAATAATGATATCAGTGAATGAATGATAATCAGTAAAGCAGTTTCAGATTCCAGTAAGCGTATAGATGTATGAATAGGGCCGGGGCCAGGTATATTTGTGATTGTTTGTGCTTGCTTGGGTTGAGGGAAGTAAGGAGCACTTATTGGGTGATTTTTATCACTCATCCCCCTCATTCTTCCATCCTTTTTCAGGTGTTCGTGTTGTTTCCGAGGAGCGGATGGATCGAGGCTGACAGGAGAGGGCCCACACCACGATCTCAGTATGTATATATCAGTTTTGGACCTATGTGGTCGTTTTGTAAATGTTTATGTAACCAGATGTATAGAACAATTTGTATATAGATGATGAAGACCATTGGGCCCATTGTATAGAAAGACAATGTATATTTCAGTTTATGTATTTCAGTTCAGCTTCCGCATATGTATTCAGAATGTATAGTAGAAATAGTTTTATTTATTTTCATAGGATTCTCGTCTCGGGTACCTGAGTTTTTAGATTATTAATAAAAGCTCCCCAATATTATTCAGCAGTAGGGGTACTCGTGGCAGCGGGTCCTACATATTCTATATTGAACTTAAAATACAATAAAGGGCATAACATTACCACAATTGAATTTGTCTTATCCAAGGTCTATGATGTGTATTCTAAAGATGTTTGTTGGAAAGGTTCACTTAGTGATCATAAGTAAGGAACAGGTTTCTTTTAGGTTGTTAATAAAAAAAATAAGAAAGGAAATAGTTAGACAATCTTGGTTAGGTTAAAATATTCATATTTTGTTTGGTGGCTTATTAGTTGTTAGCAACTAAGCAATGATAAGGTCATTTTAGCTTCCTAAAAATTATAATTGATATAAGAATAGGATGATCACTTGTCTTTATAATCTGAGGTGAAACATTGAATAGGCTGGATAAATCGCTCATAGTAACTTTCTCAAAAATAGTGTAATACTTTAACAAATTTGGTTGTATGAGAAGTTGGCTTTGGTATAGTCATTTGCTTTAATGTCCTATATCAGTCCAAAAAATTTCTATACTTACAAGTTAAGGTTGTTAGCTCAATCATGAGAGAATTAGGTTAATTGGCTATTAACTCTACATAAGAGTATGGTTAAATGGTATTGTCCATGGTAGAGAATAAGATTTTATACGACTTACATGTATACTTAGTATGTAGTAATCTCTGGTTTGTTGGTAGTATCATTCTATAATCTAGCTTATCTTTGTAGATAGTGTAGGGAGAAGCAAGGTATTCCAAGTTCAAGCCTTAAGGTTACCATTTGGCCTTTAACTGAGAGATTCTTATAATATGTACACACTACATAGATCTGAAAAGACATCTAATTTAGATAGGTTGTCACATTGATATGACAACCAATGATAAGTATAAAACTGAGGTGACTTGTTAATATGAACACCCAAGTCAAGTGTTTAACATGTAGTCAATGAGATAAATATAATAGTCCATAAGAGAAAGAGACAGTGAATATGATATTATAAAGTCATTGTAAATAGAAACAGTTATCTATGTTTAAAAATAAAAGTTATGTTTAACATTTCTTTGCGAATAAACAAAAATGTCAAATATATATGATATGCATAAGTAAAAAAATAAATAAATCAGTTAGTTAGAAATAACAAAGTAGTCATCAATCAGTGTTTTCCACTTGAAAGGTTGGTGGCATCTTGGCCTCTTATTTTACTTGACCAATGTTTTCATCAATCTCTTGTTAGGCTTGAGTATACCTCATCTCTATCTTGGCCAACCAATCCTATAGACAGAGAAAATGGTAAACCCACATATGTATGTAACACATTATATAAAAATGCATGCATTGGATAATAATACCTTGAGTTTGTGGTTCTCAGTCATGAGATTCAATGCCACTTAGCACCTACTAATATCACCTAAGACTTGTCTATAGTCTCCATAGGTATATTTTAAAAAAAATACTAAAATAATCAAACAATAATAAAAAAATTCAATAAAATGTGTGTTCATATATGAGCCATATTTCATGCATACACTGGTGGTGTGATAAGGGGCATAGCTATAGTAGCAACTAAAGTCCACTGTAAATCACACCACAGTTAGAGTGTTAGTGCCTTAAGTATAGTAAAATTGGTTTATGAGAGAGACTAAGACATGTGGAATGATAGATGAACCAAAGGGGCAAATCTGATAGTTTGAGGTAGTGAAGTTGTCAAATCAGTAGAAAGAGGTACTCTAATAGTAGTAGTGACAACAGAAGAAGAAGAAACAACTACCCATTAGTAGGCATAAGTATATCATTATCATCTGCCTTTTATACTTCTTTATCTTGTGGGGTAATTTATCATTGGCATTTTAGCCACTATAAATTTAATGCATTGTTATGACTAAAATTGGTACACAAATGTACCAATTATCAATGAGAATCAGATACATATTGAGGTAAACTCTTAGGTTTCTATTTGCCTATGTAAATGTATAAAGATAAAAGCACGATAAGCACCTTTCTCAAGTAGGAAGATAAAGTTAGTAACTACTACACTGACCATTCACATGTAACTACTTTACTTGTAGACCCTTTGAGTAAACATGGTCTCTAAAAGGCCAATAAGAACTCTCTTCTGGTCAGGGCCTTGGGACTCATCCAATTGCTTGTTCACTTAAGTACCATGTTTGATAGTCTAGCCCAAGTAATAACCTCTTAAGGTCTATACACTCTTGTAAGGCCTTTATCTTCTCGGTCTATTGCTTCTCTAGACCCCAAAGGTGTGGCACTACCTATAAATCAAGATGTATCAAAATAAAGACTTAAACTATTAAAATAAATGATAACAAAAAATCATACCTTGTCTACAATTAGCTCAAAAAGCTCAACTCTCTGATAAAAGAACTTATGTATAGCTTCCTAGGTTATCCTCTATCTGCCTACTTAGCCATCTAAGTGAATATGGTTAATGCTTGATGATTCATTATAAGGGGTAGAGCCCCCAAGCTATACTCATAGGCCTAATATTGCTTAAACAAAATGATAATCAGATCATAGATAAAGGAATGGTTTGACTAAGTCTAAATCAAAAGGAAGTGTAAAAGTACCTTTATCATGTAAGCAAACCCATGATTTACTTGGATTCTCGGTAAAAAGCAATCCCAACCAATGTAAATGAAGGCTAAAGTTGAACATCCCTAGTAATAGACTATCATATCCAAGTTAAGAAGAGCTCTTAAATATGCCAAACTCTACCTACTAGAAGTATTTAGGAAAAGGTCTATTTAAAAGAACATGATAAATAACAACATGTATATTGATCTACTCATACTGGTGTTAAGATTCTCTTGCTAAAAGTCGCCTTAATTGTCTTTTTTAGCTGTTCATATGAAAACTCTTCCAACTTAGTCTTTACTTCAAAGAAAATGTCCAAGGCTGCTAAGATATAGTTGGTCTTCATATTCTAATCCCTAAAGCTAGAAAGAGAAATGTCAAAAGGCACTAGCTCCCTTAAGTAGTGTACCTTAATAATAATGGTAAGTCGATAAGCATGATAGTTATTTTACTAAAAGAGAAGTTGAAGGCATAAGTTGAGTCCCACCATCACTTATAGATGGTATAACACAGATAGACATTTACATTTGTTTTCATTGCCATAATTGAATATATCAAGGAATCAAAGCCAATAACTATCAAATACTAGCATAATGTAGTAAGCAAGTTGTCATACCACTTGCAAGCCTCAGGAAAGGCACCAGAACACCTCAGCCTTGCTTGATCAAGTTGTAAAAATGAATGGGTTTATATGTATAGGGTTAATCTTTTACAAAAATAAAACCAAGGGAGTTTTCTGAGAATAAATGTATTTATTAAGGGAGTGTCAGATTAATAAGAACACAAAGTGTTTTTAGAGGCTATTTTTATAATTTTGGTGCCTTTCAGTGGCATTTTGATAATATATTGCCTACTGAAGGTGTTGTTATAATTTTAGTCATCACAAGTTGCTGCCCATTAGGGGTATTTTTGTAATTTCATTATCTAAGAGAGGCAATTATATGTTTTTGACACCCATTAGGGGTATTTTGGTAATTTAGTACCTATAGGTGGCATTGTTGTAATTTTATTGCCTACCAAGGGCATTGTTGTAATGTTATCATTACTAAAGGGATTCATATGTATTATGGCCTATTAGGGGTATTTCTATAATTTTGAGGCTAGTCACAGGCATTTGTGCGATGGAAAGCCAATAGGGGCAATTTGGTAATAGTAAGGCCATTAAAGGGCCAAGGGGGACAAATTTGGAAAAATTAAGAAATTTTGATCAATAACGTGAACCATAGGCAAACGTAAGCCACAAGTGCATGGATATACATGAAAGAACAAATGAATGCTTGGTTTGAGCAATATACAAGTGAATTTAAGCCACCCTCGAAGCAAATGAAAAGATGGGCGAACAAGTGTCTATATAAACCATTTGCCTACATCTCAGATTAGTCTATGCACCAATTCTAAAATTTTAAAAAAATTACATGATGGAAAAAATGACTTCCGAAATGCGACAAAGAGTATCCTAAGCCCATTTCATGTTTTCCTGCTGCTTGTATGATTTCAATCAGTTTGTATAAGATTCCTGTTATATATATTCATAAAAGGCTTTATTAAAATACTAATATAACTATGAGTATTATATTTATATATAGAAACAATAGTATATACAGCAACAGGTCTTACAAACCACTAAAAATAATGACATGAACCTTCAACCTATTAAAATTCAACATATCAATCAATTTCAAAGGACTCCCAAATTCCTCAATAAATTCCAAATTGCAAAGAAATTAGTAACAACTTACTCCAAAATGGGCACACCCAAAGAATTGCCTTCTAAGGTTAGAAGTGATCCACAAGGTCCTCAACAGAGCTACTTCATTGGATAAACAAATTAGTGTGTCATCTACAAGTCCTTCACTTGCCATCAGAAATATTGTTTTGTTACTTGAATCAACAGTTAAAAAAGGAGATCATTTTGAAATTTTGATTGAATACAAGTAAGACAAAAGTAAAAAATATTATGATAAATTTTGACTAATTCAACAAAAGAATGAGCTTTCGATAATAAATTTTGACTGAATCAACAAAAGAAAGAGATTTTGATTACAAACCCTAACTTTACTTCAACTTTATCAACAAAAGAGCGAAGATAAAGAAGAGAAGTTTCAAACACTTTAGATGAGGAAAGAGTTTTCAGTGAAAGAGAGAAGTGAGAAAAGAGAGAAGTTTTAGACAATCCAAACAAGGAGTGCATTTTCGTTGAGGGAGAAGATTAGGAGAAAAAAGGTTTTAAAGTATTCGGGGAGGAAAAAAAGTAAGGAAAGAGACAAAGTTATTTTTTTTTAATTCTCTGCCTAGTTAGTAGTTAAGAGTTAAAAAATATAATCAATGTCGACATTGACATCTATTATTAATTCAAACGGCAAACATAAACATTGACCTAATAACAAACGAAACTTAAAGTTCAAGTATTTTTTTTTATTTGCAACATTTTAAAATTTAGTGATCACCATTATCATTAGTATAAAACTCAATGATCGTAAGTGTAATTAACCTAATTCAACACTAATATCAAAACATTCATTACATAACCATTCTAGCAATAAAAAACAATCAAAATCATTTGAAATTCATATTTCTCATCTAATTTTTCATATTGGGATTGTAAATGTGAGATACATTGTAAATCCACCCGAAAATGCTTAAATTTTCACATCAAAATCAAGTAAATATGATAAAGGTCCTTTTGTAAACAAATTTTGTCCTTATAGGCCAAAAATCATCAAAATTCATCACAATGCATAACAATAGTAAAATCCCCATAGAACTTCACCATCACGCATAGTCGTTATGCATTGACAACACAAGTTAGTATCTAACAATGCTCTACATATTGAGTACGTGAACATGCATTGAGTGCACACAAATATCAAGATAAATACATTTAACATTAAAAAAATATTTAATTTGTTTTTGGTAATTAAAAAAACATTCTTTAATTGATTTTCCCTTGTTTAATATTAAAATAGTTTATTTAGCATAATCAAATTTATCACTATTTATTATTATTAAATATAAACATTATTATATATTAAAAGTTTCCTATTAAAGTCTGTTTAACATTGCAAATAACCCTATTTTATTTCATTTCCACCCATTTTTCTTCCCACTTTAAATTTCATTGACGTTTTTAACTATACCACTTTTCACTGTTTTAAACTTAATAGAATTTTTATTTCCATTATTCTTTTTTTCTAATTGCTTAAATTGGTTTAATTAGAGTTTTTATTTATTCCCATTTCTCTAGTTTTTAATTAGGCTTTTCCTCTTCATTTATATACTTTTCGTCATTTCAAATTAAATTTTATTTTTTTCCTGGTTTCATATTCAAATTCAAGTTATTACGTGATTACTTTCTCTATAGCTTTATAATATATGTTTGAAAGAATAAATATTGTTTCAATGATCTAGAACAAATATATATAAATAAAATGAGAGTAAAGATAGGTAATGTTCAGTATTTAAAGAGGTTTAAAGCTTTTCCACCAAACCTTTCTACATCTATTTCTTCAAACAACTGATTAAAGTTTCATTAAAGAAAAAAAAATCGCTCTTCACATTAGTTAATGCGAGATTATGCCTAATGTAATAGTTTGTCTAAGATTTCACCCACAAAGAGTTTAAAAAAATGAAAATATAAGGTAAAATACCTCTTCAAGGCTAGTTGCAAAAGTTTGGTACAATAATTTTTTTTAAGGATATGACAAAAAGGCTTTAGAGAGAGTATGAATGGCTATATGAGAAGAATAAGTGTAACCTTATTATCATTAACTTCTCTAATCTTTTCTAACTCAAACCAACTTGTTTATATAGCTTTTTAAGGTTGGAAATGGTGATATAGTCGTTGAGATCCAAAAAGTTATTATTGACATTTGAAAATGACATGTTCTTTGTAAAATTACTTAAATGAACAGGTGCGCTTGTCGAGTGCACGAGCATGACTGACCACAAATTCTTCTTTTTAGTGTATGTCAACGTTGGTCAAACCTTCCAATGGTCAAATTCTTTCATTACACCAAATGTGTGTATAGCCATACACTGTTTCATATGGAGAAAAACATGATAAGACTAGAAGCAAGTATGATTACCATGTATGGGAGCATAAACAACTAGAGTTTGGCTTATGAATGAGTGTCTACCATCTTTGTGCAGGCGTGCATGCAAGCTTTGACTTAGACTTTGAAGATGCACTTACTACTCATGCACGAGACTTCCTAGTCATGATTCTCTTACACGAAATGCATGAACGTGCATAAAAGGTTTGACTTTCCATTTGTTGACTCAAAATATTGATGCACAAGAGGTTGATACATTGGACATCTGCTCATGACTCCTTTTATGTGTTTATACACAAGCACAAGTCTATTGTGTGCACAGGCTTGCATCAAAAGTTGACCAATTTTGTGTCAACTTTAATAGCTTATGGAGGGGATTGTTTACATAGGAGGAACCTACTCAAGACTGTCTTTAAACAAGCCATAAATAAGCATGGAACTAAAGTTCATGAGCATAAAATACATATCTAATTGAGCTTTAAAAACTAGTAGCTTGTGCAAGCATAATGCACAATCTTATATCTTTTCATGCACAATTTAAAAAGGTCATGCACGAGCATGCATCTAAGGTCCACACTCATGCATCTGCTTTGTTCATGCAAAATTAAAATGTTATCCAATTTGATCATAAACTAAGTCATGTAATAGAAAATTAGTATTTTTAACAATGTTTTTTTCTATCATCAAAACACATAAGTATCCAACACTTATCAATATGATGGGCTAAAAATTTCACTTCTCAATATTAAATAATTTATGTTATATGCAAATACATAATCTATCATATAAAATCATTCTTATATTTATTAGTGAATATCGCCTTTTCAATATGTTTTAATACTATCTTATTTTCAATAAAAAGCCAAAAGACTATTCCCACCCAAGGTTTGATGAAATTATCATCTTTACCTTTCAAGTTTGAAAAAGTTGTATTCTCACTTATCTGTTAAATTTTTTTTTTAAAATCTATTAATTGTTTTAATAAAATTATTGAAAAGAAACATTAAGTTAAATAATACTTTTAGGCCTGAAATTTTATTAAATAATTTTGTATACGTCTAATTCATATTAGGATAATAAAGAATTTTACTTATGCAAAAATAAATAAAGGTATCGATGATGTATAATTGTATGTTTGGGGGTAAACTATAATTTTTGAAAATCTTTAGGATGTTAAAAAAAGTTTTAGGGGTTTTAGAATTTTGAAAAAGTTTGGTTTATTGTTTGATAAAATTCTAACATGCTCCCAAATTGTTTAAAAAATGACAATTATACACTTAAATAACTAAATAGAATTCAATAAATTATGATAGCAGATATCATATTATAAACTATAGAGATTATTTTAAAATATATGGAGGTAAATATGATCATTTCTAAAACAAGATAAGAGAAATATTCATTTGTCCCTAGTAAGTTTACAAAAATGATATTTACACCCTCTCATTATTTAGTTCAACATTGGTACGGGTGTTTTAATATTTTAAATTTCAAGAACAAAATGACAAATAATTACATCCCTATAATAATATTTAGACAAAATGACACATACTTTTTTTATTAGTAAGCAATATAGATACCTTTTAATTGTTAAATTTAACAACTAAAATTGACAAATGAGTGGGAAAATAACTATTTCAAATTGAAAGGTTGGGAAGTTGTCATTTATCAAACCTTGGATGGGAAATAGTCTTTTGGATTTCTTTAATTCAAAATTACTTAATATATAATAACAAGTCCATTCGTTAATATTCATCCATTAGTACATAAATTGTTACTCTTTAAATCCTAGGTTTTGATTTAGATTTAATTGATTTTTATCTTTTATAAAGGTCGTATGAGTATTTCCCACCCAAGGTTTTTTTAAAAGATATTTTCACTTTAAGTTTTTAGAAGTCAAATTCCCAACTATGATCTACTTTTGTTAGTAAATTATATTAATTAAAGGGCAAGAAAGTTATTTTGCATAGATTTTTTTTTTCTCTCACTTCCATCCCTCCCATTACATTTTCTATTTTTTTCTTTTCAAAAGTTTTGAGGTGAATTATAATTTTTGAAAATTTTACAGGTGTTAATAAAATTTTTCAAAGAGTTTCAAAATTCTTAAAAAAAAGTCAGTGGTGTTTTTAGAATTTTTAAAGTTTTAATATAACCCTCAATAATTTAAAAAAAAATGATAGTCAACTAACTAAAATGTAATATTTTAAAGTTGATTAGAGTTTTGATATTTTATAAAAGTCAAAATGATAAAACTTTAGACCTACCATTTTTGGAAGTTCAAAGAAGTTGAAAATCCTTAACCATTAAGAGAATTGGTACGAAGGAATTGAATAGGAATTGAAGATGAGAGTTCGGTAACTTTCACCTATTAATACAAAAACTTGTATGTATGTTATAGTAATAATCTCTCTGTTTTTTCAAATGGCTTCTTTTCCCATTGTTGTCGACTTCTTCTCCTTCGATGCCTAAAGTATCCTTCCTCTAGTACATGTTCTTCTGTTTTGGTACTCTCTGGCTGATCGACCTTTGGTTGAGCTATCCTTTTCTTTCCTTATTCTTGGCATTTTCTCTCTGCTTCTTATGTTATTCTTTCTACTAGTGCTTGTGAGTTTTTTTTTTTTGTGCTCAGTGCTCCTTCTGATGTATAAGGATATTAGGTCGATCATGTTTTTTTCTCCCTTTAGCTTGGTGCTTCCATTATAATGTCTTCTTTATATGTTATTGTTATGTGCATTTATGGTTACGTCTTTGGTGCTTTGTGCTCTTCTTATGGTATGGTGCTACCAGGTTTACTTTTTACCTTTTTTCTCATCTTCCTCTACTTTATTGCCTTAGATTTGCTTTTTAAGTTGTTCCCTTCTATTATGTGTCTTGACTCTATTGTGTGACTTGGATCATGTGTGTGAGGTCTTACGTTAGATGGTGTTGTGTGTGTTTCTTTGCTAACTTTACAGTGTGTTGTGTGTGTATAATCCCTTAGTATGTATGTATGTGTGTGTTTATGTTATTCCCTTGATTCTTAGTTTATGGTCTAGTTGTATGTGACTACTTAATGTGTGTCTATATTGATCCATGGTTTTCCTTCCTAGTTAGAGTTTTTGGTGTGTTTGGTTCTTTGGTTTTTAAGCAGGTGTTATGGTTCTCCATCATCTTATCAAGTGATTAAGGGTTTGAGCCAGCCTTTGGTAAATGATAGTATGCCTACTATGGTAGATCCAAAGTAACTATATAGGCCCCCCATCCCTAGAACAAGCTTTTAGTAGTAAAAAAGTGTCTATCAAGCTAGAATTTATCCTACCATCTTATTCATCCAAAAAAGGAAAATATATTATTGAGCTCTCTAAAAATCTCGCATGTGAGAGAGCTAAAAGATGGGAATTATACGCGATGGGTTTTTTCCTCAAAAAGAGAGTTATCTTTCCATATAGTGAAGAAATTTATTGAGAAAACATAGGGAAGTAAAAGTCTCACTAAAGTGACTGCAAATGGCCAAGGTATAGTCATTGTCAAATTTAAGGAAGTTGAAGACTTAAATGCCATCTTGATAATGACCAATGGCATATTGGAGGCTAACCTTTCATCATTAGAAAATGGTCAAGGAACATTTCTATATTGGCTGAGAAGATTAAGACAGTTATGATTTAGGATAGGATCTTTAGTATTCCTTTGAAACTTTGAAACTTAAAGGGTTTTAGCTACATTGCTAGTGGTATAAAAAGGTCGATAAGACTTTACTCTATTATAAAAAAAGGCTTGCTATTGGACTTTGCTAAGATTAGCATGGAGATGGATCTTGATAAAGCTTTTTTAGATTCAGTGGATATTAAACTTCCGAATGGAAAAGTCATAGAATTAAAGATGGATTATGCTTGAAGACCTGTGAAATTTCATATATGCAATTTATATGGCCATCCTAGAAAGGAGTATAAAATAGGAAGTCAAACAAATAGGTTTGCTAGGAAGACCTTAAGAGACACTAGACTTGTAAGAATTGTGCAAGCTCATATAGATCAAATGATCAAACAATTGACAAAGGGACTAGAAGTGGAGATTTAAAGAAGGGGGGAGAAAATGAAGTTCTAGGGAAAAGAGAAAGAATTAACATCCATATGGAGAAAATAGGGAAAACATCTCAAAATTCTTAAGGTAATAGATTTAAGGTTATGAGGAAACCTATTAAGGAAGTTCACATTATAGATGGTATGATCATTAAAGAAGGTAGGCATTTCAATTACTTTGAGGAACATTACCCTTTTCTAAAATCTAATAAAGGTATAGGACTAAGTAATGTGAGAGAAAAGGATTCAGCCCCCAAAGAGGTGACTAGTAAGATTGGTTTAGAGAATAATAAAGATGGAAAAGGGAGTTTAGTATAAGAAAAAGATAATAAAGGGATTAAGGATTCCTCCAAGTTAGGCTATTTGGAAAGGTTATAATAGTGGATGAAATAAAGATCAAGAATATGGGATTCAAGAATGATTAAAATGGAAGTAATAAGAAGAACAAGAAAAAGAGAGGGAGTAGATCACCAACAATCAAGATTATTAGTTAAGTTAGCGTCATAGAATATTTGAGGATTGCATACCCCACTAAAGTAGAAAGAGATTAGAAAAATCATTAGAGAGAATTCACTTGACATTTTGGTTATTTGGAAACCAAGATTAGAGGGAATAATAGTAAGAGTATTAAAAGTAAACTGAATGGAGATTAACAATTGGTTAATAACTATAATTCTTGTCATAGTGGTTAGATCTGGGTTTTTTGAAATAATAATAATATTAGATTCTAGATGATTAAACAAAAAGAGTAATTCATCCATTATGAGATAGAACCTATTCCTAATGGTGGTAGATTTGAGACCACTTTTGTTTATGATGCTAATGGCTACATTGAGTGAAGAAATCTTTGGAAGAACATAATTAGGATTAGCAACAATATTAGCAATAAGCCTTGGGTGATCATGGGCAACTTCAATACGATAAGAAGAAAAACAAGAAAATTGGTAGGACTAACCAATGAAGTGATTGTCATAAGGAGTTTAACGATTTTTATAAAAAGCCCATCTTAAATATGGCATGGAGTAATATGATGAAAGGTTGAGGGGAATTTCTTGTAAATTTGATAGAGTTTTAGTTGGTGACTTAAGGTTTGACAAATACCCCAATATTCATTTGTTACTAGCCTCCCTAATAGGATCTCTGACCATTACCCACTGATTGTTCATTATGATGATGTAAAGAGAGGTAGGAAATGCCTTTTTACGTTTTTTAATTTTTAGGCCACTGATAATTGGTTTCTTTTATTGGTTAAGAAATGTTATGATACTATGATTTTTAGAAATCTTATAACTAGATTGGTTAGAAAGTTGAAAATAGTGAAAGGCAAGTTGAGAGAATTGAGTAAAAAGGAGTTCTAAAACATCTCTGAGAAGGTCAAGCTTGTTAAGGACACTTTGGATAGTGTCTAAACTTAGCTCCTTAATAATTGTCTTGATGTGAGACTTGTGGAAGAAGAAAAAGGAGTTGTTTAGAGAATATCGTAAAATTAGTTGGATCGAAGAGTCCTTGTTAAGCAAAAATCCAGAATCAAATGGCTTAAAGAAGGGGACTAGAACACTAATTACTTTTTTAAATGTCTCAAAAGTCGTACGAATAAAAATGCTATTAGAGCACTTAGGAACAAAAGATCATTTTGGTTTTTTAGAAAGACCAAATCAGAGATATTCTAGTGAGCCATTTCAAGGACATTTTGTCCACAAAATAGCTGCCAATAAGGCTTATGATATGGTTAAGAAAGTGACTAGAGAAGAAGTCAAAAGAGTTATTTTTAATATGGATAATAATAAGGCTTCTAGCCCAAATGGTTTTGGTACCTTTTTTACAAGGCTACTCAAGGGATTATTGGACATGATATGATTAAAGTTTTCAAGCATTTCTTTGAAAGTGGGTCTTTCTTAAGAGAAATCAATTGTACTATTCTTGTCCTTATGCCAAAATGTGACAATCCCACCTATGCTAAAGACTTTAAACCTATCACTTGCTATAACACCATCTATAAATGCATCTCCAAAATCTTCTCAAACAAATTAAGAAATGTGTTTGCCAATTGTATGAGTAGCTCACTCGTGACTTTTATTAAAGGTAAAAGTATTGGTGATAACATTTTATTGTGCAATGAGCTACTTAATAAATATCATAAAGATTTTACCAATAAGAAAAGATGTGCCATAAAGATCAATTAGTGAAACCTTATAATTTAGTCAATTGGAATTTCATATTGGCATGCTTAGAGAGACTTGGATTTTATCCTATTTTCATTCACTGGATTGGAGAGTGCATCATAATGCCTATGTTTTCCATCAGCATTAATAGTAAGCTTGAAGGTTTTTTCAAGAGCTCGAAAGGCTTAAGGCAAGAATATCCCATTTCCTATCACTTTTTTGTTATAGCTATGGATGTTTTCTCCAAAATTGTTAAGGAAAAGGTCATGAAAGGGAAGTTAAGGTATCCTTGGAAGTGCAAAAAGAGTGAAATAATGTCTCATCTTATTTTGCAAAGCAGAGGAGAAGTCCATTAGTGCTTTCAAAGATGCTTTTGTTACCTTCCATAGAAGCTCTAGTCTTTGTGTCAATAAAGAGAAGAGTAATATCTTCCTTTCTAACATAAGCAAGGAAGAGAAATTGAGGTTTCTCAATATCCTTAGGTTCGACAAGGGTTCCTTCCCTTTTAAGCACTTGGAGGTTCTCATGATTACTTTGAAGATTTTTGCTCATGATCGTAATCCTTTAATGAACAAGATTATTGGACGCATCTTGCCTTGGAAGAGTAGATTCCTCTCTTATGCCAGTAGATTAGTGCTTATTAAGGTTATCCTATTTAACATTCATATCTTTTAAGGTGCTCACTTTTTCCTTTTTATTAAGGTCCTTAAAGAAATTGATGTCAAGCTCAAAAAAATTTTCTAGAATGGAGGGAAGTCTATAAACCACCTGATAAGGGTTGGTTAGGGTTAAATAGTAGTAAGGAATGAAACAAGGCAGCAATGGCCAAGCATCTATAGAAAATTGTTCAAAGTGGAAACTCTTCTATTTTGGTTGAGTGGGTTAGGAAATATAGAATTAAATATAAGAGCATATAGAATATCAAATGCCTTAGTGATAACCTGTTCAACATAAAAGATGATATGTAAGATAGAATTAGGTACATTATTGGCAATAGGGAAGAAACCCACCTTTGGTGGGACAATTGGCACCCTTTAGGTCCTTTTGCCAATAAGTATAAGGAAAAAATCATAAATAACTCAAGAATTAGGAAGTTTGCAAAAGTCAAGAAGGTAATAAAGAAAGAAGGGTAGATATAACTAGTAGTTTTGTCTCATAAGATGATTAAAGTTAAAGATACTCTCTTAGACAAGCCCTTGGAAAAGTATGATAGGATTGTCTAGAAGCCTTATATAAATGGGAATTTTTCCATCAAATCCACCTGAAATTAGTTTAGACTGAAAAATGATAAAGTTAGGTGGGTTTATCTCATTTAGCACCAAAAGTTTATTCCTAGGCATGCAATCATCCTTTGGCTCGCTAAGAAAGATATTGACTACTCAAGACAAACTACAAAGGTATAGTTTATATGTTAATTCTTCATGTATGTTGTGTGATTTGTATAACGAAAACATAGACCATCGTTTTTCCCATTGTGATCACAGTCAATTCATCTGGAGTAATATTCTTAATTTGAGTAACTTAAGCTATAAGAGCCAAGGGTAGGATGACTATGTTGAGGAGATTTTTAAAGAGTGGAAAGGGAACTCACTTACTACTACCATTGCTAAAATGAGCTTAGGAATTATAGTTTATATCATTTGGAGTGAGAGGAATAATAAAATTTTCACGAGATGAGCCATGACCAGAGAGAAAGTTTGTGCTAATGTCAAAAGACTCATTAGAGATAGAAAAGCTGAGTTGACTAATATTTCTTTCTCTAGCCTCAATAGAATTCTAGCCACTAATTAGGCCCTTTTTTTTTTACATCTCAATAACCATGATAGTACTTACTAAAAGGCATAGAAGTTATATTCTTTTCTTGTTGGCTTGCCAAAGTAGAAAGAAGTCCATTTAAGCCTTGTGAGTACAAGAGGCATTGGGTAGGGTTATGTGAGGACAAAATCAAGAAAGAAAATGAGGGGAACTTTATACTAATGGGTTTGCTTTTTTACAAGTCCATTTCCCTAAAGGCTATGAAAGCATGTTATAGTGGCATGGTTTAGAGTGTAGGTTTTCACTGCCATTTAGAGTTACTTAAGGTTTTATGCACTTATCAAACGACCAATAGCTTGGCTTGGATAAGATACATATGTGGGAGTTTGAAAGCTAGCATTCAGATGACCCTTAAGCCTTGGTTTTGGTATATAGAACTTGACTTTCTTGGTGTACTATTCACAGACACTATTCTTGTAAATAGTGAAATCTGGGAAACTTTCTCAGATTTTGTCGATCTTTTCTTAGATTGGAGAAGCAATTTGGATGACGATCCTTGGGAGATTTTGACAGATTTCTATACCATTCTTTTCCTTTACATGCTAGCTTTGATTGGAGGGTTTTTTTAACTTGGAAGATAATTGTTATGCCATAGGGGAAAAGGGAGCATGAAAATCAACCTAGACAAGAGAGTAAAATTGATTTTTTTTAGGTTTGAGTAGTGTTTTTAGTGATGATCCTTGGGACTTTCCAACTGTGCTTTCTCTTGCCTTTTCCTTTACATGCATCCTTCAATTAGAGGGGTTTCTCCTTGATATTCATCTACTATGTTTGCTATGCCAGGGGGAAGGGGAAAGGAGCAAAGAAATCAGCCTTGTGAAATTTGGGCATCATTTCCAGATTTCACTGGTTTTTTATGGCTAATTTGAGTGGCAATTTAAGTAACAATTTTTGGGAGATTTCAACAAATCCTAATACTAGCCTCATCCTTTACATGTATGATTTGCTTGGAAGGCTTTTCCATTAGAGGCTAACCACCATGTTGACTATTCCGAGGGAGGAAAAAGGGCAAAAAAATTTAGTTTGGGTTGTAAGACAAAGCTGATTTTTTTATAGGTTTGAGCTTTGTTTTGAGGGATGATCAAGGAGAGCTTTTAACTAAGCTTTAGTTAAGCTTTTTCCTTTGTGTGCAAGCTTCATGTGGAGGATTGTTATTATGGTGGATGACCAATATGCTCGTTATGATAAGGTAGGAAGGGAAGCACGAAAATCAACTAGGGACTTATGGCTACTCCATGGACTATGATTTTTTAACTTGTAGCAATAAGATGCAAGCTATTGGCTCTTAAAGGATCATGAGCATACTGTGCCTTAGAGAAATGTGAGCTTCTTTGTTAGGTCATTTGTGCATTATGTTTAGAATTGTAAAGTTTGTAAGGATAACTATTATATATGTTTTTGTTGTAGGTCTTTTGTTTATAAATAATAGTTTAAAAAGTTTGGGCTTGGCTGGTTTATGGGTTTTTACTTTTCTTTCGCCCTTCTTGGGTTCTATATTTGCTACAACTTAAATAGGCTCCTAAGAAGATCTGGAGTGTTAGGTTTGTTTTATAGCTCTTAGCTTTCGTTTGTAGGTGTGTTTTTGCGCTGCATATTGGTTGTTCGAACATGCCCTTTTTTTGTTTTATAAATTTTTGAATTACAAAAAAAAACATAAGAAAACTTTAAATTAACGAGAATATATTAATAATTTAATATTAATATTAATGTTTAATAATAGTTTTGTAATTTCAATGAAATAATATGTAGAACCCCAAATACTAAATGACAAATAACCTAGAGGGGGGGGTGAATAGGTTATTTAAAAATTTTCTCAAGTTTAAAACATTTTCCTATTCTACCAACTCAAACACCCAAATATATAAATACAATTAAGCACAATTAATTATAAGACTAAGCAAGTATAAATAAAAGAGAGTAAAGGAAAAGAAATGCTCAGTCGATTTAGATTGGTTCAGAGCTTCTCCACGCCTCCTACATCCACTACTCCAAGCAATCTCGTTTGAAGATTTTCCTTCCACTAACTTCAACCCCGAAGTTACAATAGTTTTGATCCAAGGGATTTTGCCCTTCACACTAGTTTTGATACAAGAGATTGTGCTCTTAACTTAGTTTTAACAGGGATTACACCTCACACTAGTTTCACGGGATTACGCTCAAGGGTTTGTGGAATATTACAATAATTTACCTCACAAGGATTCTCTCTAAGGGATTTACAAATGTGACTTTGTGAGAGAAGTTTGGAGAAGAATTAAAAAATGAAAGAGTAATAGTCTTTGGCCTGATTCTCTAACCCTTGCATCTTCAAATCAGCTCTAATTTATAGATGGTACAAAAATATAGTCGTTACTACTGATTTGAGAGTCGTTGAAGACTTTCTGGAAAACTGCACGGGTGTGTCATTTTTTTTGCACGATCATGCTTCCTTTAATCTGCATTTCCAACGGTCACATTGTGCTAGCACGGGCATGTGTATCTTCATCACACGGGCGTGTGTCAATTTTTCTTCCATCTTCTTTTGGATTTCAGAAACACACGGTTGAATTTTTGCCTTGCACATGGGCGTGTGTTTCTAATACACAGCCGTGGGTTATTAATGTTTTTAATTTTTCTTTATGTGGCACGACAGCATGACACAGGCGTATAGAAATTTTCTTCATGACACATGGGAGTGTGCCTCTTGCACATGGGAGTGTGCCCCATACACACGGGTGTGTGTCTTAAACACACGGGTGTGTGCCTCAAAACACACGGGTGTGTGTCTCATGCACATGGTCATGTGCCTTATACACATGGTAGTGTGCCTTATGCACATGATCATGTGTCTTCTTTAAGCAAATTTGAAGTGCAACAAAAGATAACACGATTGTGCGGTCTGATTACGCACGGTCATGTATTAGATAATTTCTACAAAAAATAAACCCTTTGATCCTATTTGTCATATTCGATATATACATGGATCGGTTAGATATTTTAACATATGTTTTGCATCAATTCAAAATCCACAAGGGTCCAACATAATACAATAGTTTTTCTTCCAGGAAAACTAAACAATTTACTAATAAAATTAGATGAGGGATGGTAATTGGACTTTTGAACTTGAAAGGTGGAATTTTGTCATTTCATCGAACTTTGGGTGGAAAATAGTTATTTGACCTTTAAGATAAAGTAAACAATTAAATCATCCAATTAGATGGTAATATATCAAGTGTAAATACTCATATGTTAATACATGTAAAAATTAAAATCGAAGCCTAGGTTTTATGAGTAATGTTATATACACACAACTTTTGTGCATATCTTGTGTCAAAATAATGTGTCATTATGTAACTGAAGACTAATTTATCATTTATTCGAAATCATTTAATTAAATAATAATACATCATTTAAAAAGTGGATCTTTAATATTTTTCAAATAATATCATTTATTGAAAAATTAGATTTTTTCAAATAATAAAATCATATGCACTTATTGTGAATACTAATTTGAAAATAGTATGATTATTGTTCAAATTGATACCATACATGTAGCATTGCTCCTTCCATTTGTTATTTTTATTCTCAATTTTGAGAAAAATATAAAATTCAAATTTTCATTTTATTTTTTAACTAAAAATCATATTTGTTTGAAAAATAAATAAATAATTATCTAGATAGATCAATTACTTTTGTAAGAAAAAATTATGAGCAGAGCTATTTTTAAACATTAAAACGACACCGTCTCACTACCTCCCGAACTTCTCGTCTATTTCAGTTTCTTCAAGGGTGCAGAAAACGATCAGGGAAGATGACAGTAGTTAAATCGTAGAGTGGAGCGAAACTCTCCCATCAACCAAATATTGATCGCAATACATGGCGCCTCCCAAGAAATCCAAATCAAAGAAAACGAAGAAGAATTCCAAGAAATTGAAGAAGAACAAAAGCCCAAGCGTAGTTCCAACTGAACCCAAATCTTCCGACTCTGACTGGTGGGACAGTTTCTGGACCAAGAACTCTTCGACCCCAGGTTTTAATTTCTCATTTTATCAAATATATCAAATTTAACAGCATTCGCTTAATGGGTATTTCAAATTTTACTGGGTTTATCACATTATAAAGTAGTTCGCTCCCTTTAAATTTAACTAAATTCTGTGTCTTTGAATCACTTGTAGTTAGGTTAGTCGTTTTACTGAATGAATAAAATTTAATTTCTTGGAGACCATTTGCTTGTGGCTTTGTTGGGAATATATTTGTTTGGCTGTGTAACAATTGTAAAAGGCTACAAATGGGGAGGCATTCGATCGTATATTGTGAAAGAATGACTAATTTTGCCTTTTTTTTTTTTTTTTAATAATTTTCAAAGAATTAAAATTTCAATTTAAAAAACAAACCATATAAGTACTGAGTGAATTTGAATACGAACTTTTTGGTTAAAATGCATCATATTTGCTTTTTCCCTATGTGCTGTGTGATACTCACATAGGGAGTGAATTGGCTGGTCTAGTTACATAGATGTAGCTTCAACTAACAGGTGCAACGATACCTTCCAATGAGGAAGAAGCATTTAAGTACTTTTTCAGGGTCTCAAAGAAGACCTTTGATTATATATGTTCCCTTGTGAGAGAAGATCTCGTGTCGAGGCCTCCATCTGGACTAATAAACATTGAGGGGAGGCTTCTTAGTGTTGAGAAACAGGTTGCCATTGCTCTAAGAAGGCTAGCATCTGGGGAGTCCCAAGTCTCAGTTGGAGCTTCTTTTGGGGTCGGTCAATCTACAGTTTCACAAGTTACTTGGAGATTCATTGAAGCATTAGAAGAACGAGCAAAGCACCATCTTAAGTGGCCTGATTCTAATAGACTGGAGACAATCAAATCCAAAATGGAAGCATCGTTTGGTCTGCCAAACTGCTGTGGAGCAATTGATGCAACACACATTATCATGACACTTCCAGCTGTGCAAACCTCAGATGATTGGTGCGACCAAGAAAATAATTATAGCATGCTCGTGCAGGGGATTGTTGACCATGAGATGAGATTTATTGATATTGTGACAGGCTGGCCTGGAGGCATGAGCGTGTCTAGACTATTGAAGTGTTCTGGATTTTTTAAACTCTGTGAGGCTGGCCAGCGTTTGAATGGAAATGTGAGAGCTTTATCTGAAGGTGTGGAGTTAAGAGAATTTATAGTTGGTGGTGCTGCATACCCTCTTCTGCCATGGCTTATAACTCCGTATGAATATAATAGGCTTTCAGCTTCCATGTCTACTTTCAATTCTGTGCATGAATCTACAAGGTTGCTTGCTGTGAAGGCATTCTTGCAGTTAAAGGGTGGTTGGAGAATTCTTAACAAGGTCATGTGGAGACCTGACAAGCGGAAACTACCAAGTATCATCTTGGTATGTTGTTTACTCCACAATATCATAATTGATAATGGAGATCAGTTGCATCCTGATGTAACTTTGTCAAGTCATCATGATTCCGGTTATGGAGAGCAATGTTGTAAGCAGGTTGATTCATTGGGGAGAACCATGAGGGAAAACCTGGAGAAACATTTGCAGAATAACAAAAACAAAGCTCCAGCAAAGTAGTTCACTCATTTTACATCACAGAGCTGCTTCTTGTGTTAGTCCTCTCTACGGATTTGAATATACACCCTTCTTTACTATGACATTTACATTGCCGAAAGTAAGAAATTTTGTATCTGTAGTTGTGTGTGTTGAGACAGCCTTTGTTTTAACAAATATTGGGAGGATCTCTGCACTGCTGTCAATTTATGTGCTTCTATATTAATTTATGTATCAACTTTGCACTTGCTATTGAAAGAAACAAGTCCTGTGTATTGCTTTTTTAGTTTATATTTTGTCAATTTTACCAACGTATAGATGTTACATCTATTGTGCTGAAGATGTCTTGCATTTTAGACTCTTAGAATTATCGATACCATTGTACATGCTGGTGCGTGGACCTGCAATGGCTCAAAACTTTGAATCGGTTTATCGGGACAATTTTGAGAAACCGAAAGCAGTGAAATATTGTTGTTCTCAGATAGCCAAAGACATCTGGACCTTCAAACCATCTCTACCGTGATTGAGGTAGAATCTTAACTAATAACCATGAGGACTTGAATGATGCTAAAACTCACCGAAGAAAGTTCTATAAATGCTCTCTATTCCGGGTTAAGAATTGCAGTTTGGAAATCGGACATACATTTTCTAAGTTTAAAAATCATAGCCAATAATACTGCAGAGACAAAAGTAATATATTCACAAATGCGGATAAAACCATAACTTTAAGAATATTGTTTCTAGGTAAATTATTGACGTAAAAACAAAGGAAAAAGAGGTGAATAGAAGGAAGAGAAAAAAAAAAAAAAAAAAAAAAAAGCTCAATAACGCATCTTCTTTTTATCATACAAAGCCTGACATTTACAGCAGGATCTATAAACTGAAGACGACCAGATCCTCGCCGAGTAAACAAAATAAAAACACTAAATTCTAAAGCCCAAAAAAATGGAGTTCTAACAGCACTATGAAGGAAGATTTATGGACAACACTACTAATATCTCAACGGCTGATTAAATGCCGATGAAATGTGACTGACTCAATCTCCCTTTGTGGAAGGTTGAACACATGCACAGAAATGTCCCTTCTTCTTCTTCTGGCTTTTTCTTGTCCCGCTGCCATATAGATAGTCACGGAGAAGAACTCTAGTCTTCCTATCTGCGATTCTGGTTCTTCCTCTGCTCGCTTTCTCATCATCAAGTTTCAACAACATAAACTGGATTTTCTGCACCTCCAACTGCAGCCGCCCAAGTTTTTCCGATCCTCTTTGTGCCTGCTCCGAAATTCTGCGCCTCCAAACACTCCCACTCTCGTCTAATTCAATTGCAGATCTTCCATCCGAGGATACAGAAGCATCTTCAGAATAGGTGATCAATTTGCGATTGGCATCAAACAGCTTCAGGATGGCTTCCTCAGCTTCATCCAGCTGCTCCTTAACAGTATCATACTCAATCCCTTTTCCCTTTATGCCCTTCTCTGAAACCTCTACCTTCCTCTTCAAATCTTTCACAGTTATTTGAAGGTTTGTCAACTTCTGTGCATCAGAGTCAAGTCTTTCAAGAATTTTCCTCTTGTTGCCTTCTTTTTGAGACTCTGAAAATCTCTTAGAAATCTGTAATTTATCCACCCCCAACTCCCTCTCAACCAGTGATTCAATAGAGGGAGTTTTACCCTTCTGTTGCTTAACTGCTTTGATCTGATGGTGGTCAGCTGATGCTGCTGCAGCAACCTTTTGAGTCTTCTTGACTTTCAGATTGTTAATGCTACCATGACCAGTGGTTTCCCATAACTCAAGCATCTGATCATCAGAATCTATAGGTTCTCTGTTGGTTCTCCCATAGGATGAACACTCAGATACTTGATCAAGCATAATGTCTTTTGTAATCATTTCACTCCCCTCTTCAGAGATTTCAGGTGTTGGTTTCTGTTGTTTGAGATTGTTACTAATTCCATCCCCTTGCCCCTCTTGATGTTTCTGTTGCTTGGTTGTTCGTCCACTTCCTTGATAAGAACTGCTTCCACATTTTAACTCCTCAATATGTCCCATTGCAGCTTCTAGTTTGGCATTGGCATTTAAGTTTTCCAGCTTAGCAAGTCTATCCTTCTCTATCACAGCCTTTTCAATAGCTTTAATTCTCATTTGCAAATCCTGCAGGTCTGCAATACCATCTGGCACTGTAGCAATTTGATCCTCATTTTTTAGTTGACAGCTTTTAGCTTCTAGGTGAGTCACCAAACCATCATCCTAAAACATGAAGATTATAAACCATGAATTTACAGATGAAATTCAAAGCCTAGTTTATGCTTTCGGCAGAAACTGATATGAAATATTATAAAATCCTTTCATAAGTTTATCAATGAGGCATTAGTGTCTTTTTTTCTAGAAAAGAAAAAGTTAAAAACCATGCTCCTTACATTAATTGCGTCTTAATGCAACAATTGCGAAAAGCCAAAAAAGCACACCACAAACCCAACCCAAATTTCAAAGGCTTTGTGAAATGAAAAATTACTAATAGCTGTGAAGTCAGTAAGGTAGTGTGACTGCGAAAAAAAAAACTATTTGGGATAAATATTTTTCAAGTGAAAAGAATTACTTAATAAAAAAATAAAGAACATAAAAGAATTGGTACAATAGATATTAATTTAAAGTTCAAATTAAGCTTCAAGAACTCAGAGAGGTTAAAACAGACGCCAAGCTGAAGCAGCATATTTATGAAGTCAATTTTGTGAAAGAAACCTGAATAGTATATGTTATGCAATTTTAAGATTTCAATCATTCTGCATCATAAATTCATTTCAATAATAAAATAGAAACCACTTAAATAATCAACACTACCTTTGCTTCTTCATGGTCAGCTTTATGTCCAAGAGTATGATTCTCGAGAGACCTTACATATTCCCCCAAAGAAATGACTATAGGGATAGATGCAGCAAACTGAGCTTTTAGTCCTCCATTTTCACCTTCCAAAGTGCTAACTCTTTCTTTCAAAATGTCAATGTCCATATCTTTTGAATTTCTTAAATCTTCAAGATTCTCACATGCTTTGGCAAGGTCATGAGTCTTTTCCTCAAGCATTGCTTCAAAGACTGAGGAAATCTGCAGTTCACTAAAGAATGTAGTAGCTTGAGTCTCCCACTGGTGACCCTCATTTCTTGCCTTTTCAAGTTCATGATTCAAACTTTCCTCCTTACGTTTGGTTTCTTCAAGCTCCTCATGCAAGTTTCCAAGTTCATTCTCCAATTTCAGATTTGCTTCCTGAAAACAGCTGGTCTCCTTAATCTGATGACCATAGTCTTCAGATAGTTTCAGAATTTGCTTCTCTTGGTCTTCTTGTATCAACTTAGCTTCATCAAGCCTACACTTGAGATCATCCATCATTTTATGCAACTGTGCTCTCTCATTCCGTATTGTATTCAGCATCTGCTTTGCGTCTATGAGCTCATCTTCCTTTTGTGACAGTAGATCCTTAGAATTATCAATTTCAAGATTTAATTTATCAGAAACACACCTAACAGAAATCATTTCATTCTCTGACTTCTCCAATGACTCCTTGAGATGGGAATTTTCCATTTGTGCATCTTCTAATTCACCCTCCAGCTGCCTTACCTTCTCCTGAAGTTCATAACTGACAGAACAAAGTTGCTTCAAATTTTCATTCAGCTCCACTCTCTCAACAGATTTTTCAGAGATAATTTCCTTGAAAACCAGAGAAAGAGCACTTTGAGATACTGTTTCAGCAAAGATCACACAGTTCTCTTCTTCTATTATGCACTTCTCTTCCACCAAATCCAAGAATTTCTTCATCAAAGCTTCTTTCTCTTCAAGCACCTTGCAGTTATGCTCTTGTAAACTCTGATGTGCCCCTTGCAAGTCCAACAGTAGCCTTCGCATGTCCTCCATTTCAGTCTTCAAGACTTTTTCTTTGTTGTCTCCATCCACTAATTTCAATTTCATTTCTTCATTTGTCTCCACAAGTTTTTGGGTCTCACACTGCAAAAGCAAAATCTGCTCAGATCTGATCCTAAACTCCTCATCAAGGGTGTTCTTCTCCATTGCAAGATCTTGTGATTCCATTTTCAATTGTCTAATAAGTGCAATAAGAACCACTTTCTCAATGGCCAACTTTTGATTCTCATCCAAAGCCTTAGAAAGAGATAGTTGCATCTCTTCAAGTTTGGCATGTATAAGTTTCAGAAGTGTCTGGTCTTGTTCAAACTTAGTTTCACACTTATGGTCTGCATGAATCTCAAATTTAGCTAATGCCTGATACAGCCCAAATCTCATTGCTTTAATTTGATCAACCAAGCATTTAATCTCCTCCTGCTGTTCAAGATTTTCATGCTCCAGAGTATAGATGAGTTTCTCAGACAATTTGGATGCTCCTAAGAGCTTCTGACACTCAAACAGGAGGGTAAAATTCTTTTCTTCCAGATCTTGTACACATTTCTGCCAGACAAAGGTCTCAATCTGAGCATCCATGGCAGTTTTGTCTAGTTCCTCTTCAAATGATTCCTTCCTGTGTTTACCTTCTTCTTGTAGACAAAGGATCTGTGATTCCATACTGGCCACTCGGCTTTCATACAAATGGATGATGCCAGCGTGTTCTCGCTCTACAGCATCTAAGGAAGCCTGTAGCTCTTCTACTTTTCGAAGTGTAGAATCTCTCTCTTTCTCCAGACCCAAATATCTCTTGTCTAATTCTGCATATCTTTTCTCGAACTCTTCCAGCCCTCTCTGAGAAATGTCCAACTGCGAAACTAAGCTTTCTCTTTCATTGATCAAGCCAGACTTCTCATTATCAAGCAACACGCATAAATCTTCTAAACTCTTTAACTTTACATTCAATCCTTCAAGTTCAGCATTGGCATCAAAAAGGGAATTCTCCAGAAAGGTGTTCTTTTCTGAAAGTTTCTCTACATTATCAGTTGTAATCTGTAACTGAGAAATCAGAGCATCCTTATCATCAACAAGAGTAGATTTTTCATCGAACAGAATTTGACAGACCTCCTCCAAAGTCTTCACCTTCTCTCTGACCCCTTCTAACTCAGCATTCAAATCTGAAAGAGAATTCTCCAGAAGTGTATTTTTCTCAAGAAGTTTCTCCATGGTTTCCAGTTTCTCCAAAAGAGATATCTTTTCACTTTTGTCATTCTCAGAGACCTCTTTTAGCTTTAAGTTCTCATCCTGTAATTCCTTCACAGACAATCCAAAGTCCTCTGGATTCAAGGAGACTGATTCCACCTGCTCCATCATTGCCTGGTACTTCTTGTTAAGTTCATTCAGTTGCTCTTTCAGACAGTAAATTTCTTGCTGGAGAGCATTTCTTTGGTCCACTCGAAGTTCAACTTCTGCTTCAAGTTTTCCTATCGTTTCCCTTAAACTTAGAATCTCATCTTGCAAACTTTTAACCGACACAGCTGAGGATATGTTGAGTTCGTTCAGGCTCTTGTTCCTCTCCTTGATCGTCTCAACTTCTTCTTGTAGACATTGATTATGAGTTTCCATGTCCTTCAAAACATGAGCCCTATTCTGAAGCTCTGCAGCCAGCGATCTCAATTCTTCTTGAGATTGAGAGTGCAAATGCTGCAGAGTCTGGAAAGCAGTTTCAGCCTCCACAAACCGCAATCGCTCTTCCTGGATGCAAGCCCATAGTTTACCCAGCTCCTTTTGCTTCTCTGTTAGTTCTTGACTTTGACTACCCATCTTCTGAACCATGGAGTCCAATTCAGTATGAAGAGTCTGATTTGATCTCTCTAATAGAAGGCACTTTTCTTCAGCACCCTTTAGCTTTGCAACCTCATCATCTAACTCAGAGCCAAGTCTTTGGGCCTCCTCTTCTGCATTTGCAAGCTTACCCTCCAGAATAGAAATTGTCTCTAGGCACTGCTGATATTGAAGAGCCAAAGCTTCCTTCTCTTCAGTTAGTCTAACAAGAGCTTGTTTCAGGCTTACAACTTCACTTGCAGCTTGATCAGCTACATCATTGATCCTTCTAGCATCTTCCTCAGCACGCTGCAGCTTATTCTCCAGATCAGATATCATCTTCAAATATTCTTCATGTTTAACAATAGCAGCTGCCTTTTCAGCTTCTACTCTAGCAAGGTCTTGCTTTAGGGATTGAGCTTCAGTTTCGGCTTTGCTTGCACGCTCATTAAGTTTTCCAGCATCAGTTTCAGCACGAGAAATATCTTTCTCCAGATTGGATATTTTATCCAAGTACTGCTGGTACTGAAGAAAATTAGTTTCCTTTTCAGCCTGCAATCTGGCCAGGGCTTCCTTCAAAGTTTGAGATTCAGCTTCAGCTTTGCTGGCTATTTCACTTAGTCCCTTGGAATCCTCTTGAGCACAAGAGACTTCTAACTCTAATTTAGATAATCTCTCCAGACTTTGCTGATACTGAAGTAAGCCAGCTTCCTTTTCAGCCTCTAATTTAGCAAGGGCATTCTTCAGGGCTAAGATTTCCGACTCAGCTTTCTCCACTCTGCTAGACTCAGAAGGGGTCTGAGCCTTCAGATAATAACTTCCATTGTTTTGACCTCGTTCTTTCTCCTCCACATCATTAAAATTAAGCCCTTTTCTAGCTCGTGCATCTCCAGAACCAAACAAATCGTTAGACTGTTTCAAACTCCTTCTGGTTGTTATGGAATCAAATTCGTCGGTAAACATTCCATTTCTTTTTAAAGCATGGAGAAGAGATGAAGAGAGTTCCATAGAATCGCTTTGCAACTCATCAGGGTCAATCAATGCACGTGCTGGACCCATCTCAGGTGTACGTGGATCCCCATCATCACCCGGAGCAAATGGGATTTGGTTGGGAAATGCTTCCGCCATTGTCCGATGAGCCTGGCGAAGTGCCCCAGTTGCATGATCGTATCTTTCAGCCAATGCACGGTATGCCCGGTAAAACTCTTCAACCAATTTCATAAGCTCAGGCCGTTTCTTATAGTACATTTCTGCCCTCCTTGCGAAGGAATCTGCATCTTCTTCAATAAGCTTGATCATTTGTTTAACCTTGGCATCCATATCTGTTTCAGCAGCAGAATAATTTGTATATCAAATCACAAGCAGAACTTGATAGACAAAAAGAATTACATCAGAGCCAGCCTTATAAGACATCCTCTATATTTTCAATTTGTTTCAAGAGCATTCAAGACTTTACATCCTTAGATTTTTTTTTCCTTTCAAGGTACAATTATCCGATGCTACAATCTTTATAAAGAATTATGAAACCTACAATTATCTCATACTAAAAACTTCATAAGGAATGATGAAAAGGAAGCATAAACACCCCATAAATTCAAGATAGAAGACTAAAGCAGACATCTATGGCAAAATAAATGCTAATTGAACCCATAAGAAACAAGTAATACCGGTAAGATTCTCCTGAAGCCATTTGGAATTTTTCGGGCTTATGTGGCTATTCCACCACCAAGAATACATTCGTCTAGAATCCGCATGTGCCACTGTTTGCGCCATGATCCCACCCAAGTCTAACTCTGATGACACGAAATCGTGATCCTCGAAACAACGCCCAAATTCAGGTAATAAACAAGGATCAAATCTACCAACAGATACGTATAAACTGACAAACAGGCCGCCTAAGAACAGATGATAGATAGATAGACAAAAAGCTTTGAATCTCTCACTTCTTGTACCTGCAAAACAAAAAAAATAAGACAGTCTCCAAATCAGCCAAAACTACTAGAGATCAGATTCTCAAAAACATACTGAAAGATCACTCAGTTACCCGATCAATAAACTTCAGGTTCAATTATCATACACCAAAAAAATTAAAAAAAACCTAAAAGCTGCCCCAAAATCTGTACAATTAACCTGATCAAAATATACAACAAGATACAAACGATCAAACAAAGAAACTAAAAACAAAAAAAAAAAAAATGTTAAGCATAAAAGAGACATCTTATAAATACCCTAAAGTATAACTTCAACTAATAGATGAACACTGAAATCCAAAAAAAAAACGAAACAAATCAAAAACACAGACAACCCAGCAGCTCAAATTTTACCAATTACTTTTAGAATCAAAACTGGAATTTCTAGTTTTTGATTACAGCTTCAGGTGCTGTGGCTTTCGTCTCAACCCACGCTGGTGAGATCTTTCAATGTAACTATGTTCTGTTTCTCTCTCTTCATTTTCCCTGTTGTTTTTGCTTGCTTTTTATGCTGTCTTTGGTACTGTGAGAGAGAAAATGTTTGTTCCCAGTTGACGTAGAAAGAGACGGAAGGAAACTCTCCTTGATTCTTTATTTGTTTTTTTTTATTTTTAAAATGGATTTTGTATTTACTGAAAAACTTTTTTTATTGCCGGAATGCCATGAAATGACAAGGTTGTCCTTTCTGTTTAGTTGAGTTAAGATTTCAAACGTGTTTTTTACTCGTGGTTTTGGTTTTTTTTTTTTTTTTTTTTTTAAGACCTTTGACGTTTTGACTACATGCTAATGAATTAGTTCGTTGTTAGCATGCTTTTAATACCAAATTTTTTAATCAAATCTCTGGATCTTTGGATTAATTTATTGGATTATAATCAGCTGATTTTAAATCATCTGATTAACTTATGAGAGGCAAATCAAGTAATTAGATTTGTAATTTACTTTGGAAGGTGAATAGAATAATCAGATTTGTAAGTTTTAAAAAATATTAGAATAGGTAAACAAAAAGGTAAAGTTCCTATCTTATGCCCGCAGATTTGCTCTTGTTAAGGCCATCTTGTTCGGTCTTAAGGTATTCTAGGTGACTCACTTTATCCTTCTTAATAGAGCGTTCAAACAGATTGATGTCAAGCTTAGAAATCTTTTTTAGAATAGTAAAAAGATCAATATGGGAAAAGCCAAAGTTACCTAGAATGAGGTTTGTTTACCTTTTGAGGAAGGGGGCCTTGGGTTGAGAATAAGTAAGGAGTGGAATAAAGTTGCAATAATCCAACACTTGTGGAATATCATTCAAGTTGATAGCTAGTTGATTTGGTTGCATGGATCAGGAAGACATGGATAAAGGGGAGGAGCATATGGGACATCAGGAGCACTGGTGAGAGCCCTTGGTTGTGAAAGAAGATTCTTAAGTTAAGGGATGATATTCATTTTAAGACAAAACATCACGTTGGTTACGGGGAACATACCCTTTTATGGTGGAATAACTAGCATCCGTTGGGTCCTTTAGTGAAGAAGTTTGGTAAAAGAAACATTATTGATTATGGAATTGGTAAATATGCTAAGATTAAGGATATCATTGATAATGGGACATAGAATTGGCTTGTCGGTAACACAAAGTCAAGAGCCTTTTTGGAGGTCAAGAGTGTGACTATCAATGATCATTTAACAGGTAATGATAAAATTTATTGGAATCTAATCTGATTGGTAATTTGTCTATCAACTTGGCTTGAAATGACCTTAGGAACAAAGGGGAGAAGGTTAACTAGGCTCATCTCATTTGGCACAATAAATTCATCCCTTGATATGTTATCATTCCTTGGCTTGCCATGAAAAAGCGTTCATCCACTTTGGACAAATTGCAAAGGTATAGTATTTCACATCACTCTTCTTATGTGTTGTGTAATGTGTATAATGAGAACATTGACCATTTATTTTTCCAATGCCATTATAGTCAATTCATTTAAAGTTACATTCTTAACTTGAGTAACTTAAGCTACAATGGTCAAGGGTAGGGTAGGTATATTGAGAAAATTGCTAAAGAATGGAAAGAGAACTCTATTATACACACAATGGCTAAGATAAGTCTAGAAGTTGTTGTTTATACCATCTAGCATGAGAGAAATAATGGAATTTGTTCTAGAGGTTCTCTTGCTAAAGAGAGAGTGAGTGATATTATAACGAAAACAATTAGAGATAAAAAGGTTGAGTTGAATAATGTACTTAAGTCTAGCCAAATGAATCTATTGCCAGTTGTTGGTTACTTCCTAGGAAAATCTTCAAGAGTAGAAGGGACTAACCTTAGAGAGTTGTATAAGCCTTTGGTCCTTCCTTGGTTAGGTTTATGTTTCCTTTTCCTTTCTTAAAGGAAGGTTGAAGGACCTTTAAAAGATAGCATTAGTGGTACTGTTATCCATGCTAATAAGTTGGAAATAACTAGAAAGTGTAGTTTGGAAGGTTTTTCCTAACTTGTCTGTTGTTTTACAGGACATTTATTTATCTTGGTTTATACTTGAAAATTATGATGTAGCTCTTTAATCATCTTAGGCATGGGTACATAACTTGGAAAGACACAACTATAAGGAAAGGGATTGGTTATTATTTGAGGTGGATGTACCTGAAGATATATGTGAGTTTAAGTTATCACTTCTATAGATCTATCATCTTGGACAGTTTAGCAAAAAGAATGAGTGGGAAGAGTTATCAAAGGAAAGGTAGTGGGTTTAATTGGATTAGATATCACATTGGCTTAGTGTGTGATAAATGTAATATCTCGTGGTTAGAATAGTCTTTTTAAACTAGAAATTAGGGTTACAAATGAGATTTTATGACAAAAAATAAAGTTAAGAGGGTTCAGAGGTAAAATAGTCATTTATAAGCTATATGTGGCATATGCATGGGCCTTCTTAAGAAACTTTTTCCATACACAATGCAAAGAAAAGGAAAATCTAGAATTTTTCCAAATGCACAACTATACATATCAAGGACACACAACCTGTATCCTTTCAGTCTCATTATCATATATAAAGTAGAGTTTCTTTTATTTTCAAACAAAAGCTCACCTAAATCTTCTCCTTCCTTCTCAGCCACCCAATTCAGAGAAAGATAAGCCAAGGCCAATAGATTAAGCCAAAAATTAAGCAAGAATTAGAAAGAATAGAGAGCATCCAAGCTAAAGGTAAGTAATTTTTTTACCTTTTTCCCTTGTCTTTAAACATGTATTCTCTGTTTCCTTTCATATATGATAATAATTAAAGCATGTCTTATGAGATAATAGTGTGAAAAACATGATGATCTGATAAGAAGATAATGATTAGTAAAGTTTTGGATAACTAGAAACAGGTTTAATATACATATATGTATAAATGTATTTTTAAAGGTTTAAGTACATGCTTTGCTAAGAATTGAAGCTATTTGATAGGGAAAACATGTATAAAGTAGTATGTTATTCATGTATAAATGTTAGTATAAGTTTGATCGAAATTTGATAGAGTTTGAGTTTAGATATGCAAATTTCAAAGTTATAAGGGCAGAGCGTGATGTACGATCATGTGCCCGATAAACGTACAACTGTGTAGTCATATTTTTACATTAGTCATAGTCATGTATTCGCATACATGACTGAGGCCAAAATGATAGTGCCTTGAGGGCACACAACCATGTGTCTCATGGTCACAATCATGTATATGTTTCAATTTAGTAGGACTATGCCTAAGGGTCACGATTATGTATGAGTAAAAGTCCACAGGCTCATATGATGCAAGGACATGGTCATGTGTCAATGCACAACTGTGCATCTTGAAAAAGCACGATCGTGCAACAAGCAAAAAATTATAAAATTAGAATCTAAAGCCTCCATAAGTATAAGAAAGTTAATAAGTAGAAATCAATGAACCCAAATAAAAATTTTATATAAACATGAAGAATTTAATAAGAAGAAACTGTAAAGTTATAGAATCAAAAACTTTAGCAAGAGATATACAGAACAGATAGTCAAAAGCTATTTCATTATACATAGATCTAATAAAAAGAAAAGATAATAAGATATTATACATTATTAGCAATATATGACATAACAATGTCAAAACAGAATTTTCAAAAAAGGATCAATGAATTTATGTACAAGTTTTCGAATGGAAAGATGATGTTCTAAAAGGACATCGTTCTAGGAGTGAATACAAGAGAACACTTGTGAAATCAGATTTCAACTTACTGACTTTATGTCAATATGGTTAGATTTTCAACTTACTAATACTAGTATCAATATAGTAAGGTATTTTTAGCTTATTGATATATTGCTAATATGATTTAGCTCATATGATCAAGGTGTCGAATCTCTGTATTCATCAGTCTGATTTATATAGTAGTTTTTTTATACATATTTTTGATGCATTTTATTATTAAGGATCTTTGGATCATAGATTCTATTTTTTGAAATTGTTTTTAAAAGCAAGCCCAAGGGCCAATACATGATTTTTAACATACTTTATATCATGTCATACACAACACAAAATTGAACAAAGCAAAGAGATTACAGTTAGTAATAGCCCAGTATGGTAAAGTTTACAATATAAGACAGAAAATAAGTACAAAATATCAGACGAGTCATTGAATGAGCAAGAAACAACTTTAGTAAGAAATAGAATAATACATGAAATTAGACAAAGCCTCGTAATAAGTGACGAGTACTACAAAACAAAGATATCATCATTAGTAATAGGAAAAAAAAAAGGATAATAAGTTAAGAAATAGAACAAAAGCATCACCAACCACTAAAGTTAAATATTTTATACCATGACATTTATAGCAAGGCTTGAATTAGAATATATACAACATGATAAGAAAAAAAAAAGCTTATAAGACAAGAAAAAAGCTCAGTGAAGTTTATCAGATAAGAAACAAGATAAGCAAAGGAAAGAGATCAGAAATGAGATCAGTTAGGAACTAAGTTAAGAAGAAAAAATAGAGATTCGTGACAAGTCACAAAAGTATAACAAAGTAGAAACCTGCTTATGGGTATAGATAGGAAATGTTTACTGAGTAACTTGTCATTCATCCTCTATAGTTTCCTTCTCTTACAAGTCAATGATTAAAGGCTGAGATGGGAAATGAAAAGGTTATGAAGTAGGATATAGCTTTCAATAGATAGCATGTTTTGGCTCTTATGTTTTGTTTAGTACTTATGCATATGATATACAATGGTATATATATTTCAAAGGTTATTAATTAATAAAATATAATTTTTTTAGTACATTGTACAATGATTTTTAGTATTCAATATTCTCACACATACACACATACACATATATATATATAGTATACTAATGAAATGAATATACGTTTTTTAGCATAGTGTTTTCAAATAAGTGTGTGGGATTTTCTTCAACACATTATTATTATTCTTATGTGTTAAGCTTTCATAGATTTTTAATAAGAATATGTGCGTTGGGTGCTATTATATATTATAAAAGATTATGACATATATATATGTGTCGATGTGGGTGTATATGTACATATATATATATATATATATATATATATATATATATTAAATGATTTCAAAAAATTTTATTAAGACTATAATAATAATAGAAGATACACAGTATAATATATAGTAGCATCTAGGTGTCATAGTTTTGGTATCAGAGCCAAAGTAAGCCATTTTTCAAAAAATATGTTTTTAAAATGTATTATTTTTTAAACTACATGAGCATAGGGTCAGCATATCCCAACAACCAAAGCTCATGATTCCTCTTAGCATAAGTATAGTATTATATGCTTTAATATAGTTTTAAGATGTTAATTCCACCTTCTTGTTTACATGATAGATATATGACCTCATTTTCTTATATTCGTAAAGAATGAAGGTAGTACCTTAGTGAGACCAGTGAGTATTAAAAGTAGATCCCAAGACTCTTAAAGGTCTCTTAGAGTAGAGAATATGAGATAGATAATTAGAGAAGTGATGTAAAAGGGATTTCAACAACTTATGAGAGACAAATATTAATAGCCAACTAGAGGTAAGCTGGTGAGAGTTAAGACAGTGAAGGGTGGATACTCTGTAAGACCTTGTTACCATATGTATTACTATTACTATATTACATATATGAAATTGAAAACTTGGGCAAGAACCCGTTTAAGCCGAATCCTACTCTCCAACCATCTCGCACTCTAAGTAAGCATCTATTATCTATACCCTCAAGCAGACTCTAAGCTAAAATATTTTACTGGCTAACTACGAAGCTGATGAACTTAACTAAGTTCTCTAATAGCCTAATAGTTTCTTCTAATCTAGCTCTAGGCTTCTCTTTATTATTATTTTTTATCTTCTTACATGTATAGTTGAATAGACTCTACTAAGTAGCCTATGACACTTTCACTGTTGAACTGGCAAACTTAACTTGGTCCATAACTGGTTATGCAATTTTCCTCTTTTAACTTTAACTCAATTTACTATTTCTATTATGTTTCATATTCATTATCTTACTTTTTTATTTGTTTTTTGAGGTCTATAGTACTTTCTTGTTCTCTAAAGAGCTTAACTGAATTCTTTTAGGTTTCGACTTACAACGTATATCGTGCTACTAGTTTCTATTATTTTCTATTTATCATTCATGAGTTACTATCTTATCTTACTATCTGCGTTCTGATTCATAACTATTCTATTTCTCATTTATTGTTCTGTTATAGCTTATTCTATCATGCATATGGTATACTATGTGTACTTGTATTTTGGTTTTTACATTTTTTTATTGTATTTATTAATTATTAATTTGTCTGATAGTTTTTTTTTTTGTCATTTACTGATATATATATATATATATATATATATATATATATATATATATATATTATAGTTTCTCTGTTACACTTGCTCTTATATTATGTATAACATGATATGAAATATGCTGAAATCATATCTTATGTCTAATGATGTTGAAAATCATAGCTAGACCCTTAGGCCTATTTACTAAAACATCTTTCTAAAAACTAATTTTTCTGAAAATACTGCTAGGATTCAAAGATCCTAAAACACTGAAAATACTGAATAAAGTTGTATCTGAAAATTTTATGTATCTGAAGATACTTACTATATTATGTAGACTAATGAATATAGGGATTCAATACCCGGCCATGTGAGTCATCAATTTCTTGACACTAAATTAGTAGGTTAAAATCAAATAACTGATGCACATTAATGTATATATCAACATACACTGATACTAGCTCCCTCTCTAACGAGCATACAACTAGACACCGGCATATTTAACACTAGCTCCTTCTCGAGTCGACGTACAAATTGTACATAGACATATATAAATATAGTGTTGACTCCCTCTTTAGTGAGCGTGTAACTCACAGATGTCCTCTCGTATTCACCTCTAAAATGATGTCTAGATCATCGATTTTTTATTTGAAAAACATATCATGTGGATCTCTTGATCCTTTTCTAAAAACACTAAGTTGGCATGTCATATCATGTAATGCATATCATGCATGATATCTTATTTTGTCTTCTCCGTTGATTACCTTCTGTTTAGATATACATCTATCATACTTATGTTCTGTGTATTTCTTACTATTTATATAACTTATTAAGTATATTAATAAATTATGCGTATATAATTCTGTATATTGTATTATGTTACTATATTTGCAAGTTTTATGTATTATATGTTTCATAACTGTTTTTATTTCTACTTTTATATATCTCTATACTGTTTTTGTTTTTGTTTCGGTATACACACACACATGCGTGTATATGTTTACTGTTTTTATTACTATTTTCTTGTTTCCATATGTTTTCTAATCATGTTCTGTTAGTTACTTGCATTGTTTCTAGACTACTGCTGAGTTTTTCTTACTTATAATTGTAAAGGTTTGATTTTGGAAAAGTATTTTATCTTATTATTCTTTACTCTTTGATCCGAAGAGTTCTCTATTATAATTTATGTGTCTTCTTTCTATTATTTCTTCTGTTATTTTGCTAAGAATACTTGATATATTTCCTTGCTACTAATATTTTGCGAAATAGGAAGGAAAATCTCTAATTTTTACCAAATGCATAGGTGTGCATTATCAAATGTACTTGCATGCATGAAAGTGCATAAGCTGTGTGCTAATCGTGCAAGCTTTTGGAATTTATGGCTAAAATTTTCTTCACTACATATACACAGTCGTGACCCTAACCTGTACGGTCGTGACCCTTTACAACCTCTACTTTTTTTTACAAATATAAATTATATTATGAATTAATGTTAGTAAGGGAAAAGGAAAAGGGTTATGCAACCACCATAGCAACCATCACAACATCTACTAGAACACCCTTCATTTATAATGAAGGTTTTACAGCATGCAAATTGGAACAAATCATTAGCTTAAAAATTGAAGCCCAACAAAGGTAGAGGAAGAGCTATTCTATCAAGATTCAAAAACACTACTCAGACAAAAGAAAACAAAAAGAGGAAGAGAATAGTGAATTAGGAAGTGTTTTATAGTCTCTTTCGTTTGAGTAGTTGTTAACTGTGGGTTTAGCTTTAGGTTGAGTGATAAAGTGTAAGAGGGTTGCCAGAATATTTGTTCTCCCCAGTTTTATAATTGTTGTAAATAAATTACATGTTAATGCAATAGATGTATAGTGAATTTTGAATATCTGTTGTTTTTTGTGCATTGTGAATGGTTGTCCACTTCTGAAGCATTACATTGTTGTTATTATTGTCTACTTATATTCCTAAAGTTATATTGGCCACTATAAGTAGCTATGACAAGATGATTTTTGTTTTATTGTGTGCAATCATTAGTCACTGTAGCTATCAAAGTAGTAACAATAAGTGACCACCATTGAAACTATTGAAAACGTAAGTGATTGTAATAATTGTGTTTCAAAAGATAAGTGACCATTAAAGAAATAGATGACAAATCAAGTGACCATACCTGCAATACTTTCCACAATCCCTACAAACATAAATTTATAGCTCTTATAGTCCAGGTACAACTAAAACAGGTCATTTGATGTTATTCCAAAGCATGTATGTAGTACACATAATACATACATAAATATGAATTTCTTTTATCAACAACACAAGTCATTTGATGTTATTCCAAAGCACATAACCTATGATACTTTCCATAATCCCTACAAACATAAATTTAAATTTCCTACAGTCCAAGTGTAGTTAAAACAAGTCATTTGATGCTATTTCAAAGCATGTATATAATACACATAATACATACATAAATATGAGCTCCTTTTATCAACAATACCAATCATTTGATACTATTCCAAAGCACATAATGTGCAATACTTTCCATAGTCCTTACAAACATAAATTTACATTTTCCACAGTCTAAATGTAGTTAAAACAGGTCATTTGATTCTATTCCAAAGCATGTATCTAATACATAAAAATACATATATAGATATGAACCTATTTTATCAACAACACAAATCATTTGATGCTATTCTAGAGCACATAAATTTACATTTTTAACATAAGTTCATCAATAATTTGACAACATTGTGGAATTAACCTTAATTCCACAATATTTAGTTTACAATACAACGGTAATTACTACTCTGACATCCTATTCCAAACGTAATAACAACTAGCATAGATACATCTTCTCCTAACATGGTTAAAATCCGTTTACATCAGTAAAATTGCCATTACAACTACCATCATAACAATCCCAATCCAAACCCAAACTCTGCCACATAAACCATTTTCTCTTTGCCTTTCTTTAAGTATCTCTTCCTTCTTTAGTCTTTCAATTTTTTGTAATAGATCAATCATGACATGTCTAGCCTTTGGTTGTATTAAGGGATTTACCTACTAAAAATAACAACAAGAACCTTGCACCTATGAAATTTCCAAAAAATCAACCACCATTATTAGAATCTCAGTTTTGCTCAATAAATCCCCAAATTCATATAAAATGACTAATAATTTACTTCATAACCTGCACAACCAAAATATGCCTTCCAAGGTTGGAATTAGACCTCGATATCCTCAACATAACAATTTTATTACAGAAACACATTGGTGTGTCATCTACTATTCCTTCACTCATCATCTTTTACATCAGTTTTTTGCTTCCTTTAATTGTATGAAGAAATGATCAGTCACAAACTAAAAATTTTTTAAGTCAAATTTTAGTGGATTCAATAGATAAAAGAGATGCTGATGAACACACCTTCCAAGCTATAAATGCATTTCGCCATTGATATAGGCAACCAAAAACTGATAATAAAAGTTTCAACCACTACAGATGACGATAAATTTCTATTGATGAGAAGTGAGAACAAAGAGATATGAAAGAGAAAATTGAATGTAGTTGCTACTAAGGACAAGGTTTTTGTAATATCTCAAGGGTATAATTATCTTTTTAGGCTTGAAATCAAGGCTAAAAGTGAAATTTTATAATAAAAATTAGAGTTGAGAGTTCAAGGGTAAAGTAATCTTTCAAAAGCTATATATGGCATGTACATGGGTATTCTTAGGAGAATATTTCATGTATGGTTTGAAAGAGGAAGGAATCTAAGATTTTCTTGACACACAACTTTGTGCCTTAGGCGCACAACCATGCATCACAGTGCGCAACCATATATATGTTTATTTCTTAAATTTCTGTTTTTTCCTTCATCAACTTTTTATTCTTCTCCTTCCTTAGTGAACCCTAGAGCAACCATTAAAATTGAGCAACTAATGTCCAACAACAAATTAGAGAGCCTAAACTAGTTAGAGAGAGAGATTCAACAACCATAGCTAGAGGTAAGTGTTTCCTTACCTCTTTCACCTTATTTTATAACATGTACTCTATGTTATTTGAGCTTTGATGACATTGACTATTTGGTTAATGCTTGCTTAGCTTGTTTAAGTATTTTGATGATGCTTTAAAAGTTGATTGAATGAATGGTTTTATGAAAATATGCGTATATATCTGTATACATGTGCATCATGCTACTTATTGAGAAATATGGCATGTATAGCATGATTTTGATACAATTTAATGAATATATTTATTGTTTTTGAGCCTTTGAACTTCTGATAGTATTTGATTAAGATATGAAAACTTTTGGATGGTGAATGATTAAGATTTTTAGGTTTCCAGTCGTGATATTATTGAATCTAAGTTGAGTGCACAACCATGTGCCCACAAATGCATGACCATGCAACCTTCTTTTTGCCATGCCACAACCATGTCTGTAGCCATACACACTTGGAAAACATGGATATATGACCGTGCAAGTGAGAGCATGACTGTATGCTTATTTCTAATTTTACACACTTGTGTAAGTAGAACATGGGAGTATTATACAAGTTGTTACATACTTGTGCAAGTGTAGGACATACCAGTGCAACTTCATGCATGACTGTGTGCCTCATACCACACGCTCATGCAGTAAGCCAAGAAATTACAAGAAACTCACAAACGCTAACACGACCAATGCACGCCTTCACGCACAACCCAATGCATCTCCATGCACGACTGTGTGCATTACATGACCATACACTATGAAAAAGGCACAAAACGAGTTGTAAAGCATTCTTAAGCCACTTTTAAGCATACAAACCTCAAAAATATCAAGAGTAAATAGAGTATCATGCATTAATATCATCATTTAGCATCACATGTCATACCAATAATTTCAGAAAGGGATCCAAAAACCCAACAACATGTTTTAAAGCATAAAATATACAATGTTTCAAGCATCAGTTATGGGTGAATACAAGAGGGCACTTGTGAGTTTATGCACCAATCATAGAAGAAAACTAATGTCCATTAGAGAGGACATGGTTATTAACCAAGCTTGTTAGAGAGAGAAAGCTAGTTGTGTATCAATAGATTTCAATAGGATTGAACTCACATGATAAAGATATTGAATCTATGTATTTATCAGTCTGGACAGTATAGCAATTATTTTCAAATACAGTTTTTATGTATATATATATTAGGATCTTTGGATCATAACTACTATTTCAGGAAGTGTTTTCGAAGAACAAGCATAAAGGCAAATCTTTATGACTTTCAGCATTTACATGACATCAGCACTCTCACATCATGTCATATGCAACATTTCATAAGAAATAAAACCAAAGAAAGACAAAGATATAACAAATATAAAAAGTATTATAGGAAAAGAGAATAAAGAGAATTCTAAACTAATTATAATATGACAAGTCATGAAGTGAGATTGAACTTAAAACTTGCTTGTGTTAGAGATACGAAATACTTACTGAGTGATTTCATCACTCACTGTTTATTGTTTCCTTCTTTACAGGTTTGTGATTATTTAGGGTTGAATGGGAGATTAGAAAGTTGTGAGTTTTAGGGATACCGCTTGTGATGGCAAAAGGCATATTAGTGGCTCACATGCCATTGTATAGTTTATACTTATGTATATGTATATACTATGTTTAGTTTATAAAAGCCATATGTACAGTATGTTTATAATACAAGATATTTAGAGATTCCAATATAGCAGTAGTACATTCTCTGTATTATTATATGTATTTTATAGTTAAAGCTTCCACATGTAAAATTTTAATTCAACAATAGTTTTTACGGTAGAGATTCCTACTATAGGTTGATGAGGACTAAAATAATACTATTAATAATGGTAATAAATTGTAGTATACAGTGACTTATAGTGAGGACTACTATAGATTTTGATGATGATGAAAAAATGAAATGTAGCATCCCAGTTTAGAAAAGCCCTTAGGGGTAGAGTTTTAGAGTTAGAAATAGAATTCAGGAATAGTTTGAAAGTCTAGAAGAGTTCAGGGGGTGAGATAGTAGTTTTCCAGAGTTGTGTGGCCTTCGTATGATGCCTTTAGGGAGGTTTCAATCATGCGAAGCGCGGGAAATGGATTTCAACCATTTTTCCTTGGTGCACTCCCGTGCATCATGCCTGCACGCCCGTGCAGGTGGGTAGAAAAGGAGAGAGAGGCGAGAGTTATTGCATTTTCTCACCCATTTCAGCTTTTCCTTCTCCATTTCAGTAGTTCCTAGCCCTAGGCGTGAAGTTCAGCTTCTAGCGGCTCCCAGTCCACCAAGAGATCAGAGAGAATAGCTTGAGTTAGGAATCTCCGGCAGCCATGTCCAAATGTAAGCGTTTCTTACTCTCTCTTTGCGTTCCCAGCTTGTTTGAGATGTTTGGAAACGTTTGCCGGTGTTTCCAGTATATGATGACATGTGTGTATGTCTGTATGATGCTATGAGGATGGTATGATGTTTGTTTGATGATTTTCCATCCAAAATGCATGCTTGTTCAGTTATACGTGTGTTAGTGAGAGAAATCTCAGATTTGCAAGGTGAAATGCATGATATTGGATGAAGGATGAAATTGATGATGAATATGTGTATATGGAAATGCTTTGAATGCTTGATTTCAGTTAATTTCAAATTGGATGAGATTTGGTTGGTTTCCTGCTCGTTCCAGGTAAGTCATGTCTATGCAGAACTGGACGCACGGTCGTGTGCCCGCATGAGTACGCCCGTGTGCCCTTGTTTTTGTAAGGACACGGCCGTGCGCACGTGCGCACGGCCTAGGAGCAGAGGACACGACCTGTGTCCTGAGAGACACGGTCGTGTGTCCTTCATTTACGTGCAATGGCCAGGAAATTCCAGAATCGCACATGCCCAGTCACACGACCAGCACACGGTCCCGTGTGTTAGGGCACACGCCCGTGTGCCTTTGCCCAGCACGGCCATGTGTGCGCATGCACGACCGTGTGTCTTCCTTGCACGGTCGTGTGTCAGCCAGATTTCCCAAAATTTACAGAAAAATGATTTGTAAAGGTTTGGTAATCCATCCAGAAGGCTAATAATCGTAAAATAAGCCAGAATTCGGATAAGAATTTCAGCATGTGCATTCATAGCATAGCATATAGCCTGAAAGAGGATCCAGAGATCTGAATTCAGTAGTTTTCAGCATTTAGAACCCAATGTATGGGTTATAGTTTTGGGTGAACTCGAGGGAACATCTGTGGGACCCAGCTTTCTGACACCAGTCAGACTGCTCAGCACAGTTTTCAGCTTTCTAGCCAGTAGCTAGAATGTTCAGCCCACTTGGCCAGGATGCTGAATCCCTGTGTTTATCAGCCTGATCAGCACAGCAGGTACCTACGGGTAAATCTAGAGTTTCGCATGCACGCATATTCAGTTTTCAGTTACCATGACATGTCATACATTTCAATTGTGATTTATAATGAGAACAGTTAATCAGTAACCAATTTCAGTACCCGCAAGCGATTAGATGCATGTATAGGGCCGAGGCCAGGTATGTATGTCCTTGTTTGTTGCTTGCTTGGGTCAAGGGAAGTAAGGAATGCTTACTGGGTGATCTTTATCACTCATCCCTTTCCTTCTTCCTTCCTTTTCAGGTTTTGTTGCTGCTGGCGAGGAGCGGGTGGACTGAGACTGGAGAGAGGGGACTCCACACACACTTTTCAGATGTACTTTATTTCAGTTTGGACCTGTGAGGTCTTGTACTTTTGAAATTGTAACCAGATATACAGAACAGTTGTATAAACGTTTATATATGTATGAAAAGCCAGTTCGAGCTCATTATACATTTCAGTTTTAGTTTCAGCTTCCGCTTGTAAATTAACTTAGTCCAGCAGGTTTCTTTTCGTAAGATTCCCGTCGCGGGTACCCAATTTCCAGTTTAATCAATAAAAGATCAGTATTATTCAGCAGCAGGGGTACTCGTGGCGGCGGGTCCTACATGAAAGAAAAAACTAAAGAGAATATAAGAGAGAGAAGCAAGTGGGTTATTTTTATGTTTTGCCATATCAGCAAATTGTTTTACTATGCATTGAGTTAGTCGCCACGTCATTTATCACATCAGTTTTTGTTAAAATTTTAAATAACAAATCTACAGAGTAACTTGACGGTAAACGTGATCCAAAGTCTAATGATTTTCTTCCAACATTTTAAAAAATACTAATTGCAAATATAATAAATGTATATTTCAATGACTATTAGTGCATTTGACCCAACAAAAGTGACATGAAGTAAAAGGAAATGGCCAACCATGAAATGATGGAAATGACAATAAGAAAGTAAAGTTTTAAGTTTTTTGTTTAGAGTTTTATTTGCTAAGGTTGAGTTGATAACACTGAGCTAAAGATGTTGTTTTCAGTTTTTTTGAAGTTTAATTGCTTTATATGTTTTAATATAAAAATGTATTTTATTATTATTTTTATTTTATCATTATTTTTCTTTAGTTTTGAATATTTTGATTATTTTATCAAAAAGGTTAATAGAATTAGATAAAAAACAATGTTTTATATGTAATTTTAGATTTTACAAAATTAATTGATAGAATTTGTCATCTAAAGGACCTTTGGGTGGGATTATCGCTTTCCCTAAATATTTATTAAAATCAAGGAATAAATAATAATATTTTAAAATACAAATATTAGAATACCATATTTAAGATTAAATTCAAATCGAATATATTCAGATTTATTTTTAAATTTAGTTCGAATAAATCTGAAATAAACTATTCAAATTTGAATACGAACATGAACCTGAAATATAATTTTAAAAACCAACAAATATGAATCTGAATATGAACTATATGAATCAAATACAAATACGAATCTGAACTTAAATTAAAAAATTTTTAATTATATTTTATTAATTATTTGTATTAATTAAATTTGTAATCAAATATAAATACGAATTATACAAACTAAAATATGAATACGAATCGAATACGAATTAAATTATATGAATCGAATATAAACTCGAATTTTACTATAAAAAACTTTGACGAATATGAACACGAACCCTTGTCAGTACAAAATAAACCCAAACACAAACTTGTGCATATTTACATTTGATTCAACTCGTATCCAGCCCTAACCATTCCTTTGCTAGAACTTCAGAAAGAATAAAATTTGCTTTTTGCAAGATTGGGGTATTTTTGGAAGAAAATCATAGAGAAAAAAACTGAGGCGTCCAATTAAATGCTTAAATAGGGCAGAGTTTTGAGTCTCAAGCAGCCGTTGCTCGACCATAATAAAGGCACAGCGGAAATTTCGCAAAAAAACAGAGGGTGTTTCTGGTATTTAGTAAAGTGGAATCATTAAAGATTGGCAGGTTGACACGGTGTCGTCCTTTTCAAAAGGCGGGCGCATTGGGCGGTGGGAGAGGACGGTCGTCAAGCGTCATTCGCCACACAGCTTAAACTCCTTGTCGAGAAATAACGACCACGCGTATAGTATTAATGTATTATTTATTATTTTAATTTATCAGAGACTAATTACTTTAGAAGAATGATTGGAATCGGTGAGAACCAAGAAGCAGACACGTTGCGTCTTCAAACATTACGAGCAACGTTTTTAGATTCCAACCTAACCTTCACCCGATTAAAAGGCCCAATCTGACCGATCAAAAACATCAGTTTAAAATAATTAAAATTTTTTTTATTAATTTTATATATTTTAATAATATTTTATATTTTTATTATAATTTTTTATTTTTTGATCACAAAAATTATAAAAATTGATTGAAATAAGGTTCTCGTTCAGAAAAACTATCGGGAGATAAAGTCTTTGGCCTAAAATAAAAATTAAAAAAATTCATGTACGTGTACGTGTACGTGTGTTATTAATCAAACTTTTATCTTTGGATTATTTCAAAATAAAACTAGCATTATGGTGTAATAAAAGTAAATAAAAATTTTAAATTGATAGAAAAATTTATTCTAGATGTGCATAAAATACTGAAAATGATCAAAGTAAATTTGATTGAAATTTGTTTAGTTTAAATTTAAATTAAATTCAAATCAAAAGATTCGATTCGTTTTTTAAACCAAGTAAAACTTAAGTTAAAAATAGTTTAATTTGATTTGACTTGTAAATCTGACGGATAATTTAACTCGATTCAAATTTGAGTTGAATCTTTTTTTATTATAATTGAATTCAAATTAGTCTTAATTTTGATTTGATGAACTCGATTAAACTCAAATCAATCTATTTATATTCAAATTAAATATAAATATTTACATTTTATTTCTTTAGTTTTATTTTAAATATTTACAAATTGAAGACATAAGAACCAAAAAGAATGTATGACTTTGTTTGACAAAAAATTAATATCCTTACAATTCCTTCATCGATTTTATTTTATTTTATTTTATTTTTTAGCATGTAATATAATAATAAATGTAGGATTTGTACATGATAAAAGGTAAAAATTGAAACCCTAGGGCAGTTGGGTGGACTGTTCTATGTTAAATCTTGAGGAATAAAATTATTTTTTACATTAAGATAAGATATTACTGTCCCGTTCTGAGGCGCCAATGTTAGAAATTTAATTGAAGAAGAATAGAATCAAGCAATGAAAACGTTGAAAGTTTCAAAAATTATTTTTTATATATTTCATGCTGATAATATTTACTAAATAGAAACATGGTGATGGCATATGTTCAATTTTCAAAAGTCTAATTAAGTGGGAGGGTGGTGTTTCATTGGAACTTTAGTGTGGAGAATTACAGAAGTTCAATATTAATAATTGAATTAAAGATAAGATGACTTGGAATTTTGGATGGATCTGGTGGCACAAATATTAAAAGCAAATCAGATCAAATCAAATTACTTGACAAAATTTGGTGTCAACAACTTAGAGATGATAATGACACAAAGTTGGGTTGTTGAATAGCAATAATTCAAAAGGCTTTCCTACGTCAATCACACATTAGTTTAGTACTGCAACAATGGATACGTATAATATAAAAAACAAAGTAAGAAAAGTTAATAAATAAAGTTAATAATTATAAGAGTATTATTCTATTAAATAGTAAGACGCCCAAAGAATCTGCAAATGTTACCCATTACAGTAATCAAGAAATTGGTCCATTTACTGATTATGATTTTTGGCAAACCCTTTTTGACAATATTTTATAAAATAGTTAACTGAACTAATCTGGTCTTAAATGTTAAAAATAAATACAAAATCTTATTTAGCCGCATTGTTCTTCTTTATGGTTCACCGTTTGACACTAAAACATACCATTTCTCTCCTCCATAATTTCAAATCGATCCCATTTATGTGACGATAACTGTCTATAATAATTGGTGGTCGTTGGAGAAAGTTATTAGCAGTTGGATTCATACACTTAAAAACTGTCGCATAAAATGATAAATACTATTATTTCTTCCTTCCCTTTTCTTTATGTAACAATACAGTAGAGATTAAAAGCCAAAATATGCAGAATCTTGAAGCAAAGTATGAGACAAATCATGTTTTGGAAATAATTAATATTAGATCGTTTTTGCTGCTTTTAGATCAATCAAAGTGAAGGAATCGAATCTAAATATGTAATTTACTGAAATCATATCTTACAAAATTAGGAAATTTAATGCCACGTGCTTGCCTAGATATTTATTTTATGATTTGTTTGTGAAATTGTATTAGAATTTGATTAAAATCAATGAAAAATCAAGACTTAAGACGTCATGGTTCTTTTGCAATTTCATCAAATTCAAGCAACAATAGCACCAAAAGGTGGCACGACTGAGATTATTGGTATGGGCTTGTTAAAACTCCAATATGCTTAATGATTAATTCTAGAGAGGGGTGAATAGGATTTATAAAATATTTTACTAATTTTGAAACTTTTCAGCCAAAACTAAGTTTATGCTCAAATCCATTTCAATGCGAATGAAAAACAAATTAAAATAATTAAAAAAGTAAGGGAGATAGATATGCTCAGCCCATTTAGTGTGGTTTAGAGTTTTGACCACAAGTTTCTTATATCCATTTCTTTAAACAAACCTGCTCGAAGTTCCACTAGTTCTTAGAGATTTCACCCAAATATTTAAATAGTTTCATAGGATTTTGCCCACCAGTAGTTTTATGAGATTGCTCTTAATAACAATTTTACAAGATTTTGGCCATTATAGTTTTGTTAGGATTGTGCCCACCATAGTTTCAAGGGATTGCACCTTTATATTAGTTTTACGAGATTATGCCCAAATGTTTGAAACAAAAATACAAGAGAATAAGTGTCTCTAATAGGCTGATACAAATCTAAAGCTCATACACACTCTCTCAAGAATTTACAAATAAGTTTTTAGAGAGAAACGAGAGAGAAAAGAAAGAACCAGAAGATAGAGGTTTGTTACATTATGTTCTCTCGCCATTTTAACTTCAAATTAACTTGTTTTTATAGTGTTTGATAAGAAAGAGTCGTTGCAATTGATTTGAGAGCCATTGAAATAAATCTAGGCGAGTGCACGATCATGCTCTTAACATTAATTACTGTCCAATGGTCAACTTCTTCATATTGTACCAACCCAGCAAGGACATGTGTTCTACACATACGGTTGTGTACATTTATTTATTTAATTCTTCAGATTTCTAGAAGACCATATGATCCTATATACACTATCCCTCACGATCATCACACGATAAAAAATCTTCTCTTGCATGAGCATACGTGATCTTTGTAGGGCATGCATTCAAGTGTTGATTTTTGATTTTTTACACGATTGGACTTGTATAGAAACCTTAGTAGTGTATCTTTACTTTATGATGCATAATTGTGTGCTTGAAAGCTACATTATCATGCAACTTTGGTAGTTTAACAACTAGCTAATAATAGATCAATGTAGAGTCTACTGAGGGTAGGGATAAAAGATGTTTGCTAAGTGACTTGTCACTTATTCCCCTCCATTTTGTTTCTTCTAGGTCAATATTTTGGGGAGCTGAGCTTAGAGCACAAGATAGCTAGAGCATGGGATATGACTTAGACGAGTCTTTACCTTATGTTTTTAGTCTTATATATGTATGTACATATATGTATTTAGTTTTTAGCAGATATCATGTTGGTGGCTCACATGTTTTGTATTGCTCATACATATGAGATGTATAATATTAACTACATGTTCAGTTATTATTGTTATTAATATATATAATAAAGTATGAGTTTTTTCTGGGATACTATACAGTTGGTTTCAACATACCAGCACATATTTCTTTTAAGGTTTTGCATATATAGTGTTTTCAGTTAAGTAGTCAAAGTTGGATCCATTGCTATATTGCTATCTATCAAAGAAAATTCTAGTTGTTAAAAAAAAAATTTCAAACATTTATAATATATATTAATATATAGAAGCAAGCCTTTATGTAGGCCATTCAACAATAGCTTAAATTTTCTTTAGGTCTATTTGCACCTAGTTGTACCTTATCACATAACCTAGGAACTAAACTTCATGTTTAGCAAACTTACACTTTTCATTCCATCAGTTTAGAAAACACGTTCCTTAAATACATTACATGATCATTAAAGAATTACTGTAAACCATGATATTGCTAAGGCACATGACAATAACTTCATCCAAGAAATCATATAGTATCATATTCATCAAGTTACAAAAAGTTGCATAAGCATTTGTCAAGCCCAACAACATGAAAAAAAAATTGTAAGAACCATACCTTGTCATATAGGTAGTTTTTGGCTCATTTCCTTGGACGATTCACACTTGTCAATTGTCACTTTGTAAGTCAAGTTTAAAAATCCATAAGCTTAACTAAATATATATGTTAGGGCTTGACAGTTTATGCACATCCTTAATGTACCATTAGCCTTTAAACTAATATAGAACTGAGATACCATATGGCATTTTTTAAGGTGGTATATATCTTGCTTTTTATAACTTAATTAATTATTTTCTAAGTTTCATTGGCTCTAATTGAGAGATCTAATAAGAAAGACGAGTATGAGTTGTTCCTAGTATCAACTTGCTTTTATGGTTTTATGGTTTATTGTCCTCATTGGTGGTAATGTTTTAGGTAGTTCAAGTGGTATAACATCAACATACTCCTCAAGTAATGCACATATTGATCTTGGCACCTCTATTATATTGTTTTCTTGTGTTTTAGTTACAACAACCAAGTATGTCTCATACCTATGCTTTAAGCCTTTCTTTATCACCATAGTTAAAACTTGCATCACATTTTCCCTTTATTTTTCATCACCTTATGAGAACAGTGACGGATGAAAAAAAATACGCCTCCTACATTCCTATCATTGTTAGAGTATGTGTTATAGAGCCAATCTTCTTCACAATATAAATCTATGAGAAATCACATTAGAATATTTTAGTACTACTCTTTATATGTAACTATATATATTTACATGTATTCTAAGTATATATCTTTAAATTAGTAGAATTATAACGAGAGATTAATATGTTGGTTGATTGTGATAACCTTAAGATCAAATTAGGTGATCGATCTAGAAATGTCTATAGTCTCAGTGTTATCTTTTCTATAAGTACAAATAATATAATAAAACTATCATAGTATTGAGCGATCCTATTAAAAAGGAGTGACAAGACTTAAATGTTAAAGTTATTGGTGTTGACCTAGTGTAATACATAGATGCTTGCTAAAAACATGTCTACCAAATAGACCTTATGAGAAGATCCCATATAGATGATAAACCTTGTGTTTGTGGAATATATCTTTTAATAGATGATGGTGTATATAATCCTTTATTACACTTTAGATCACTAGAACATTTCATACATCAACCAACATAGTTGGATACTAGTCTAATGTAATCTTTTTAAGATATCAAAATGATGAAAGGATTCAACTATACAAAATTGTACCATTGAAAGGTTAGATCAGTTAATGATGATTACCTATGTATTAGGTGACTATGATGTCTTATTAGACGACGCTCATAGTTTGTGAATAAAAAAATGATTAATGGAGATTAATTATGAATTTTATCTACTACTAGTATACTAGATAATCTCTAGGTCACATACAAAATAGGGTAATTGCTACAACTCAATTTAATAAGGTGTTTATCATAAGGAGTGAATTACCAAGAGTTGGTCAATTTTGATCACTAAAATTATGTTTGAAATATTTAAGAAAAATATATTTAAAACATAATACTCAAATATTTATTAAGCTTAAGTGGTATTATTAAGTACAAAAATTAGTTAACCCAATTAATATTATTAAGTCTACTTAATATAATTAATTGAAGTTGGGTCAATTGTGCAAATACCATAAAGACTTGACGTAAAGTACTTAAATAAGAGACCTATAGTTATACTATAAACACATCTTATTCTCATAGCTACCTTTTAGAAAAGAGAAAAACAAGATTAAATCATTCTCTCTAAAAGGAATTTTTATAAAATTTCTTCAATCATATACTTATTATTAACATTAACTAACACCTATGAGACTCCTTGTTATTATAGAGTCCTTATATAGATGAGTAGAGCCTCGTTGATTTGATAAAAAAAAATGTTTTCATCATATTCTAAATTTAGATATTAAAATCTTCAATAACTAGTATAAAGTCTATCTCTGCTTATTTTGTTTATAAATGTATCATTGATCCTTAATCAGAATTTTCTCATGGTCTTAAACATGTATTCCAAAATACATGATGTTTTAGTTCTTGTTTTTTTATTTTGTTGAGTTGATCAAGAGTGATTTGAATTATGAAGTGATTGATGAAGTTCAAACTAATTTGGTTGATGTTAATGATGTTATGAATCAACGATTGTGATTTTTTTTGATGAATTTGTTCAAATTATGTGTTTTTTTTTCATCCACTGTCCTAGCTATGCACATGAATTGACAATAGTTTGTTTTTTATGTTTTGATTGGTTGTTGAGATGAAGATTGTTCTTTAGGAAAAAAGTATGAAAATCGTGCTTAAGAATAGTGTGATAATAAAGTTATCCAACTCAGAAAGCCTGTTCTCTTGTTTTGATGTTCATTATTGGAATTCTTCATTGGCTAAATTTCTTTTGTTAAACTATTGTTTGATTTTGTAGCATCCCAAGATTAGAAATGCCCTTTAGGGTAGAATTTGGGGGTTAGATGTGAGTTTAGCAATAGATTGAGAGTTAGAAGAGTTTAGGGGTGAGATAGTAAGTTTTCAGAGCCTGTGTGGCTTACGCATGATTCTCCTTAGGAGGTTTCTTTCATGCGTAACGCGAGAGATGAAATTTATTCATTTTCCCCTGTGCACTTCCTTGCACTTTTTTCTTACACGCCCATGTCAGTGTGTTGGAAGAGAGAGAGAAGAGTTTAAGTGTTTCCTCACATGCTTATCTCTCATTTTCAGCTAAGGTTTCTTCTTGTTTTTCAGAGATTCCCAACCTTAGAGTTGAGATTCAGCAGTCAGTAGCTCCCAATCCAGTTAGAGAGGTAAGAAATTAGTTAGAAAGTGTTTCCAGTAGTCATGGCAAGAGGTAAATGCTTCATTACTTCTTCCTTAAGTTTCCAAGCTTGTGTTTGATGCTTGGAAATGTTTGATTGCGTTTCTAGCATGCTTCTGAGTTATATGAAATGATTATCTACTGATATGATGAAAAGATAATGCTTGAGATGATGATTTCCACCCAAGAACCATGCTTGTTATTGCATATGTGTAAATATGTGAGAGAATGAATGTTTTAATGGTGGATTGTGATGTGGTGTGTTATGGATGAAATTGGAGCATGTTGTATGCTTATTGAAGTGCTAGAAATGTATGTTTTTGATTAATTTCAGTTTGGTTGAGGATTAGTATGGATTCTTGCAAGTTTCAGGTAGTTGTTGTCGTTGTAGAGCAAGACACACGTTCTTGTACCCGTAGGTGCACGTCCGTATGCCTTTACTTTTACAAGGACACGCTCGTATACACGAAGTGTACATGGCTTGATTTGTAGAAGACACGCCCGTGTGCTTGAGGGACACGGTCGTGTGTTTGCTTTCTCAGTAAAATACGTAGAAATTCCAGAAGCTTACACGGTCAACTGCACGGCCAACGCATAGTCCCGTGTGTTTCTACACACGCCCGTGTGTCTTTGCCATGCACACCCATGTGTCTTTGCCATGCACGCCCGTGTGTATTCCTTGCACGCCTGTGTGCCTTGCCACTTGCCCATGCATAAGTAGAATTTTCTAGGAAATTGAGTAAAATGAAAAATTATGCATGAGAAATCATTTCAAAGGCCATAAAGCAATGTATAAGCATAAAATGAGATAAAATAATGTTGCATAAGCATTACATAGCATGACATGCCAATGCATCAACATGAAAAAGGATCAAAGGATCCGAAAGCATTAGTCATTCAGCATTCAAAACCCAATATCTGAATTAGAGTTTTGGGTGAACTTGAGGGGATATCTGTAACATCCTAGATTTTGAAAGCCTTTTCGGTTAGAGTTTTGGGGTTAGAAATCGAATTCAGAGAGAGATTGGGAGTCTGGTAAAGTTTATGGGTGAGTTAGTAAGTTTTCGGAGCCATGTGGCTTTCGTAGGAATCCTTTCGGAAGGATTCGATTAGGCGAGTGAGCGGAAAATGAATTAAGTTTATTTTTCCTTGTGCACGCCTGTGCATCATTGGTGCACGCCCGTGCGTGGCCTAGTATATAAGTGGAGCCGTGAGCTTTATGTCATTTTTCTCACCCAAGTTTTCTCTTTAGCAAATTCTCTCTTCTTTTTCAGTAGCTCCCATTCCTAGAGAGGAAATTCAGCAGCCAATACCTCCCAATCCAGCAAGAGAGCCAAGAGAGTAGTGTCCGAAAAGTGGTTTTCAGAAGCATGGCAAGAGGTAAGTGTTCTCTTACCTTTCCCTTGCGTTTCCCAGCTTGTTTTGTGAATTTTGTTGCCATGAATGAATTCTTGGCATGTTGATGAATGTTTGGAATGCTTATATGTCATTGCATGTTGAATTGGTTGATGAATTCCCACTCTTGAAGCATGCATGTGTGTATGTATGGCTTTAGTGAGAGAAAGAAGAAGTTTCCATGGTAGCTTTCATGTGGCTTGATGCATGTGAGAAGTGAGACTTGAATTGTGTTGTTTGTGATGCTGGGAATGTGCCATTGAAGGGTTATTGCAATTGGATGTGTTTTGGTTGGCCGTTTTATGCATTTTCTAAGCGGTGCTTTGTTGAAGAACTAGACGTATGACCGTGCGCCTGCATGGCACGACCGTGAACCTGTGTTTCTCCAGATGCACGCCCGTGTGCACGACGTGTGCACGGCTAGAAAATGCACATGCACGCCCGTGTGTCCGCATATGCACGCTCGTGCGTAGGCATTTTCAGTGAAGATAAATAGTGAATTCCAGTAGCTTGCACGATCAGACGCACGACCAGCGCACGGTCCCGTGTGTCCTGGTGCACGCTCGTGCACTTTTCATGCACACCCGTGCATCAGCAGATTTTTAGAAAAATGATTAAAATTTGATTAATTAAGCATGAGAATTCAGATAAATGGTTAAATTGCTTCAGATAAGCATCAGATGAACCTGTATTCAGATAATAAACTGCATGTGCATATCATGACATGACATGTAGTTTCAGAGAGGATCAGGGGATCTGAATTCAGCAGTTTTCAGAACCCGATGTACGGGTAAGAGTATCGGTGGAACACGAGGGGGCATCTGTGGGATTCAGCCTTCTGACACCAGTCAGAACGCTCAGCAGTATTACAGATTCAGTTCCTGACACTAGTCAGAGGATTCAGCAGTATTTCAGTTTCAGCTCTCTGACACCAGTCAGATCGAAGCAGTTCAGTATTCAGATTCACCAGTCTGATCAGCACAGCAGTACCCGAGGGTACAGAGAGGATTCAGATGCATGCATCCAGTATATTCAGTTAGCATGGCATGACATACATATCATGACATGAATAATAATGATATCAGTATATAATGAGAATGAGATTCAGATAACAGTTTCCAGATTCCAGCAAGCGCATAGATGTATGGTTAGGGCCGAGGCCCAGGTATGTTTGATTTATATGATTGTTTGTGCTTGCTTGGGTATTGAGGGAAGTAAGGAGCGCTTACTGGGTGATCTTTATCACTCATCCCCCTCCTTCTTCCATCCTTTTCAGGTGGTTCGTGCTGGGTTCGAGGAGCGGGTGGATCGAGGCTGACGGAGAGGGCACACACACACACCGCGATCAGTATGTATATCAGTTTTGGACCTGTGTGGTCATTTTGTAAATGTTTTGTACTCAGATGTAAATGAACAGTGTATGTATATGTGAAAAGGCCATTGGGCCCATTGTACAGAACAGTATGTATATTAATGATGTTTATTCAGTATTGCTTCCGCATGTGCAGAATTGTATAGTTATAGTTTCAGATTTTTGTTTTTCGTAGGATTCTCGTTGCGGGTACCCGTATTTTTGGATAATTAATAAAAGCTCCCCATAGTTTTCAACAGCAGCAGGGGTACTCGTGGCGGCGGGTCTTACAATATCTGTGGGATTCTAGTCTTCTGACTGTGATCAGATCATCCAGTTTCAACTTATTAGTCTGAGGACTAATATGTATATTCAACTTTCTAGCATTTCGCTAGACTATTCAGCCCACATGGCTAAGATGTCGAATCTCTATATTTATCAGTCTGATCAGCACAGTAGGTATCTTCGGATACGTATAGATTCAGATGCATGCATAATCAAATGTATTCAGCATGACATGAGGTCATGACATTCATTTCATTGTATTATTCATTAACTAATAATGTAATCAAGAGAACAGAATAAGCAATATCCAGTTTATTGAATGAGCAAACGAATGTATGAATGTTAGGGCCAAGGTCAGGTATGTATTCCGTTTTGTATGCTTGCTTGGGTTGAAGGAAGTAAGGATCGCTTACTGGGTGATTTTCATCACTCATTCTTTTCATTTCTTTTTTTTTTTTTTAGGCATGTTGGGTGCTAATAAGGAGCGGGTGGACCAGGACTGATGGGAGAGGGCTCCATATTAGTTTTCAGAATGTCCTGGTGGGGTTTATTGTAAATGTTTTTGTAAATACTCAGATGTATTGTACAAAACAATGTATATATGAAAGTTGTATTTTGGCCACCATTGTACATTTCAGTTTTCAACTTCTACATGCATGTAATTAGACAACAGCAGTTTCTTTTCGTAAGATTTTCGTCACGTATACTGAGATTTTTATATTATTAAAAAAGATAAAGAATTATTTAGTAGCAGCGGTATGCGTGGTGACGGGTCCTATAGATTTGGCGCTTTATTCTTTCTCCAAGATGCATCATCCAGTGATCTTAGGAAGACTTCCTCTTTTGGACCAATCATTTCAAACAATCCAAATAGTTCTAATTCCGAGCTATCACTTACTGATAATGATGATGATTATGATGTTTATGGTGATGACATATCTGATTATGACGAAAAATGATAATTTTTTATTTGAAGATGAAGATGATCATAACCATGGAATCCCAATTTGATAATGTGGATCTTCCTCCTACAGTAAAGGCCTCATTGGCTTGGTTGAAAGACCTTGCTCCATGTCAATAGATAACACAATTGTCACTACTATTTCATCCATTCCTACTTATTGAGCTTAAAATGAACTTAAACTTGACTATTTGTGTTAATCTAACCTAGAAGATCAGCAGGCAAGCAAACAGTTATAAAGATTTGGTGTTATAATCAAAAGCAATAAAGAAGCATTAAGATCTAATCAAGATAAGCTTTGAGAAAGTTATGATTTTTTTTATATATATTTACTTGAAGTAGATTTATCAATAATTTATAACATTTTTTATTTGTTGTTATTTTCAAATATTAGGTTTTAAGTGACAAAATGTCATGTGATAAATTATGTTGTTCCCAAACATAATTATTTAATGACAATATCAATTTTGTAAATAAAAATAATGTTTTGATAAAGAAATATGCTTCTCAATTGTGATGATTATTGGGACACTAAAATTTATTAGTTTAATGACAAATATATTTTTGTCATAAAAAGGTATATTATTTGATGATGATTTATTTTATTGTCATTTATTATCGTATCATTTGTGATGAAAAACAAATTATGATAATATTTTCGTCACTACAATTTTATTGTTTTCATATCTAAAGTAATTTTTGTCATTGTAGTTATATTATTTGATGACAATGTATGATTTTGTTATTTAAAATGATGATTTTGTAACGAAATATAATATTAACTGATAAATTATTGACATTAATTGTGACGTAATTAACATAACAAAAAGTGATAAGATATGTTGACAATAAGTTTTCATCACTAAAACCTAACTATTTGGTGACAAATATTGTCATGTATACTTTTTGAGACAAGACTATGGTGACATTCTTTGTGACAACAAAATTTCGTCATAAATAAAATTTAGTGACAAAAATAACATTTTATATGACAAATTTTGACGTCATAATTTATCAAATTTATTATAGTGTCCATTGTTCCAAAAATTTAAATATTAATTTTTTTCGTGAGAAAATACCAACAATCAAACCTTTCAAGTGTGACATAGGCACCAACTTTACTTTACGACAAAAATCAATTGCTAAGATGAGACCAAAGTCGTCTGAATGTGACCCTAAGAACTTGATTTAGTGGTAAAGGTTTGTCATCCAAGATGGTGGCTTGATTTTAAGCTATAATGAAGTCAATAACTCTTAATTTATTTGGTCTATGGTTATAAGTTTATATGGTTACAAACCTTATGTTTAACTTATCCGATCAACTAAGGTTAACTAACAAATATGGATAGAGGTTATTAGATTATTAAAAAAAAAAAAAAAAGAAGTCATCTAAATGTATCACCAACACATTGATCCTTGTAGACCAACCTCCAGCAGTTATACTAACATTATAAGTCATACCAACCACAAATTGTGCCTTTTTGAATTCATGCTTCTCAACAGGCTCGGGCATCTACTCGCAATCATACTTCCTTGCTACAGTGTATGTAGCACTTGTATCTACCATTGCAGTAATATCAGTATGGTTCACCTTAATCGGAATATGTATAAGCAATACGTGGACAATAGATGCATCAGTCACATTAGCCACTAATGTCATATGACTGATTAGTTGCAAAGGAGTATCCGGTGTTGCAATTTCAGAAATGGAATGAGCAGAGAACTCTTCCAACAATATAACATTCAAATTCTCCTTTTTAGGGCGCTACTTAGCTTCGTGAAGGCCATTGCATTCGAAACACCTCTGAAGGCTTTTAGAAGACTCACCGGTTTTAGAAGCAGCCTTTCAATCTAGCTTTTGTTTTGCCTCCCCTTCATGCATCTTAGATCTTTCCTTTCCATATGTTCTTATCTTCCTTGGCGTTCCTTTCCAACCATAATATTATGATCTACCTTAAAGTCAACCAAGTCGTTTGTCGTTGCGATGGCGCTTTGCAAGTCTCACACATTTTGTCTCCGTCACGCTAGTTGAGCCCAGTTCCATAATCCAGACATGAAGTTAAATAGTTTGTCCTCCTTAGACACATTTTGGATGTCTAGCATAAGGGAACTGAAGTTCGTAACATAATCTTGCAACGAACCAGTCCGTTGCAAGCATTCAGGGTCTCACGTGCCATCCAAGAGGAATTATTGGGTAAAAACTGCTCTTTCAACTCTTTCTTAAACTCATCTCAATTATCAGTTTTTGGCCCACCTGTAATTAAATCCTCCCTAGTTTGGGTGCGCCACCATAGCGCCTCCTTGGCACGTATTGTGTCACTGAAGGGTTTTGGCTTCGGTACTTTGACACCTCGGCTCCTTTTACCACGTGCCTTGATACCGCCTAAAGTCTTCTTCATGATGGTCATCTCCACATGAAAATCATAGTTTTCCCTTCACAAGAAGTCAATCTCCTCAACTAATGATTACCTTGATCTCCCCGACTTCAGCCTCTAAGTGAGTTATGTGCTCTAGGATGTCGAGAGATTCTCCTCTATTCGAGGATTAAGGGAGGACTCTAATTTCGAAACCCACTCATTCAACACATAACTCGCAATCTAATACCAGTTGTCGTGGGGTCAATTTTTCCAACCTAGATTTTCTCACAAATCAAACGCCTATGATGCAACCAAGTTTCTTGAACGTGGCTCAACAATTCACAAACTCGAAAGAACACAAATTTTGCAAGTGCAAGAATCTAACGGTGATTGCAATGCGCACAAAAGATAACAAACATCAATTAAACACATTTGAATTTGAATATGGCAGTTTCACTCATAACTGCACCAGCACCATTAATGGGATAAATTTTTTGAGTACTGCAGCCTTTAAGACAACTTGAACCTGCTTGCATGCTAGTTGCTCCCTTTCAATGTTTGCCTATTGTTGATTGAGATGACTCATGAAGCTACATTCAAAATAAATTATCTTTTATTTTTAAAATTCAAAATTAAATTAGTTATCATCTTAGATTAATTATTATCTTTTGTTCAATTTATATTTAGATAAGATTTTTTTAAGAATTCAAATTTTAAATTATAGTAGATTATCCTGCAAATTCAGTTTCCATTTTGCTGTATAAATAGATGTTTGATTGCTCAATAAAAATATTCTTTTGCCAATTGAAAATAAATTTTATTGTTATAGCTCCTTCTATCATATATCAGAAAAAAAAAAAAAAACCTACAAATTGGTATCAAAGCCTTATCTTAAGGGATCTGTGAATTGGAGTGAGCCAAAAACACAAACCGCATTGCCCACATATATCAACACAAAAGCCTACAAACAATTCAAAATGAATTCAGAAGTTTCTTTTACTGCGATTGCACCTCCAATGTTTGACAGAATAAATTATCAAATGTGGGCTATTAGAATAGAAGCCTATCTTGATGCAAATGATCTCTGGGAAGCTGTTGAAGAAGATTATGAAGTCCTTCCACTGCCAAAAAATCCAACTCTTGCACAAATCAAAAATCAAAAGGAGAGGAAACAAAGAAAATCGAAAGCAAAAGCAAACTTGTTCGTAGCTGTCTCACAAACCATTTTTACCAGAATAATGACACTGAAAACAGCAAAGGAAATTTGAGATTTTTTGAAAAAAGAGTATGAAGGAAATGAAAGGGTCAAAGGGATGCAGGTGCTAAATTTAATTCGAGATTTTGAGATGCAAATGATGAAGAAATCTGAAACAATCAAAGACTATGTTGACAGACTCCTTGGCATAGTCAACAAAGTAAGACTTCTTGGTACTGATTTTTCTGAATCAAGAATAGTTCAGAAAATTCTAGTTACACTTCCTGAAAAATTTGAAGCTACATTTTCAGCTCTAGAAAACTCAAAAGACCTTTCAAATATCACATTGGCAGAAATATTAAATGCATTGCAGGCACAAGAACAAAGAAGATTCATGAGGCAAGAAGGATCTGTAGAAGGAGCTTTTCAAGCCAAAAACAAGAAAAAAAGACAATACAACAACAATAATAGCAACAACAACAACAATGATAGAGTTTTTCCATCCTGTCCTCATTGCAAAAAAACCAATCACCCACAAAAAAAATGTTGGTGGAGACCAGATGTAAGATGTCATAAGTGTGGTCAGTTAGGATACATTGAGAGGATATGCAAGTCTCAACAACAACAAAGTGAAGCCAAAGCTGCTGTGGATCAACCTCAAGAGGAGATGTTATTTGCAGTATCATGTTATGACACCAACATCTCAAAAAAAGGTTGGCTGATAGACAGTGGTTGTACAAACCACATGACCCATGATGAAAAGCTATTTAAAGAGCTTGACAAAACTATCATTTCTAAAGTTAGAATTGGGAATGGAGCACATATTACAGTAAAAGGCAAAGGAACATTTGCAATTGAAGGTCATACAAGTTTGAAATTAATCTTTGATGTTTTATATGTTCCTGAAATTGATCAAAATCTTTTGAGTGTTGGTCAGCTGCTAGAAAAAGGCTATAAGGTGTCGTTCGAAGAAAAAATTTGTATAATTAACAATGCAGAAGACAGAGATATATTCAAAATTAAAATGAAAGACAAAAGTTTTGTCTTGAATTTTACAGAAGAAGATGCAGACATTGAACATCAATTAGTTGCACCTTATACTACTCAGCAGAATGATGGTGTGAAGAAAAAAAATAGGACAATTATGAACATAAGAAAATGCTTGTTTCATGACAAGAAGTTGCCAAAGAGGTTATGGGCTAAAGCTGCAAATACAAAAACATTTCTGCTAAACAAATTGCCTAAAAAATCTCTACAAAGAAGGAATCCATTTGAAGTATGGTATGATAATAAACAAAAATTGCCTAATTTGAAATCTTTTGGTTGTTTTTATCATATTCCTCAGGTCAAGAGAAACAAATGGGATAAGATAGCTTCAGAGCCAAGGGGGAGTGTTGATTGAGATGACTCATGAAGCTACATTCAAAATAAATTATCTTTTATTTTTAAAATTCAAAATTAGATTAGTTATAATCTTAGATTAGTTATTATCTTTTGTTCAATTTAAATTTAGATAAGACTTTTTTAAGAATTCAAATTTTAAATTGTAGTAGATTATCTTGCAAATTCAGTTTCCATTTTGCTGTATAAATAGATGTTTGATTGCTCAATAAAAATATCCTTTTGTCAATTGAAAATAAATTTTATTATTATAACTCCTTCTATCATATCTCAAAAAAAAAAAAAAACCTACACCTATCCATATCAACTGTACCCATGCAGACCATGTACCTCCGACATATTACTCCCAGCCAGTATCCACCATGCGCTTATTGCTTGTAATATTTATGTCTACCATGTTCTCAAGCTAACCAGCCATGTTTAAGGTGTGTAAGACCTCAGTCCAACACTCCGTCATACTCCGCTCCAATGCATTTGGATCTATCGGAAATCCCAATCAATTAGCATAGAAAGTTCTTCACAACACAGATCCCAGTTTGGACCAAGCTTGCAGCACACTTGACCATATTATTAGATCTCGATATTTACTGGTGTAACACTTAGCCTTTACGTCTTGGAGTTTCTCCTTGTTCGCAGACCCAAAACCACCTAAAAATCTAATCTTCGAATTTGACTCACTCAATACCACTACAAACGACATCATCTACCTGTGGTGATTTGTTCTGGGAGACACAAGGTATTTCCCGTATGCTATGCTCATCTTCCTTTAGGAGTCCATCATGCTAGACGTATTATGGAACTTGAATGGGACCATGAATATGATGGCAGTTGCTTGAAGCTTTTGAAACTTACAGTCATTTATCAGCCGGATGGGAGCTATCTGGTTGAAGTTTTCAACTTCTTAGAATATTGCATTTAAAAGAATGGTGTCAACTTCGAGTTTTTTAAGCTATCATATTTTTGAGTTCATAATTTTCGTCTTTTTCTGCCCACTAACTTTCTCTCTTTTCTCCTTTCAAAATTCCACTGCTGAAATGCTCCTCACCGTAATTCAATAATTTTTAACGCAAAATAGATGGCAGAAGATGGTTCACCTGGTGTAGAAGTCAAAGCAACATGCCTTGGTGAGCATGAGTTTAGTGTTAAATAGTTCCATAATCTAGGATGACCTGAAACCCGTTAATTTGTTCTTGTTCCTCGAATCAGATATTTTGTTCTATTGCTCTGGACACAAATTACCAATCCAATCACTATGTCTATGCTTGCCCGATGCACATGTCAAGAAAAGTTATAAAGGGACAGATATGGCAAAGTCAAGGCACTGAAGCAGCTCCAATAATGGTACCTTGTGTTCGGTTCCATGGAATCACTAGTAAATCACTGCAGACTTTTGGATTTAACATGATGAAATTTGTGGGGATGCTTTTGGACTGTTTGATTTAACATCACTGAAGGTACTCCTGTACGATATTATAATTTGTAGAAAGTAGGCGAGTTTCATAATAATTCCTTAATCAACTGAGTGAAGATAATGCATGTGGTCATTGTGAGCGGGATATACGTTGGTGTTCCTTTAATGACTGAATATTGGCGTGCACTTGGCGTACTTATCGTGGGGTCCTGTTCATTAACGCAGTTTATTGGTGATGATTTTTTTTTTTTTCACTAGGCAGTTGGCTTACCCAATTTGTTCCAGCTGCCCAGACCTTTTCATCAGATTCAAATTTGACTAACAAATTTATGTATGTATGTCCGTGCGCTTGAGAAAAAAAGTAAATGAGTCCTACCAACTATTTTTGGTTTTTGCACTCCAAATCAACATTTTTCTCCTTTCCAAACAAAATGATCTTGCCAGAAAATTTCGTACTTGGTGCTGTGAAAGGATCAGTCAAATGGATACCTACACAGAGAGGTCGACATAAACGCATTAATGTCAAATTGACATCTAGTATCTGTTGAAATGGCGGGGCATCTGAAATGAAAAGTCATATTGATAAGTTGTTTATATATATAATCTAATCTAATTGTCTCGTCAAAATGTCCAAATTACTTGTATGGATGGGATGGGCTTATCAACACCATTACTTTTAGGAAACCAGCAATAGGATAGAAGACTTCAAGCAACTAAGCTACCCACCGTTACATTATTTTTAGAAATAGTCTCAATTTCATTTCACCCACTTCCAATAACGTCTGAATGTTAGCTTAGAAGTAGTCCATGAAATGGAAAACAAAAATCCATCTTTAATGTAAGATATACAACCTTTGGAGCAATACTTATTTCGGATAATTTTTTAGGCCTGAAGACTTATTCCCACCCAAGGTTTCACTCAAATGCAAATTTCTACCTTTTAAGTTTTACAAATTTAAACACCCATCATTTGTCCATTTTTCATCTAATTTTCTTAACAATTTTATAAAATTACTATAAAAAATTTATAATAAAATTATAAAATAATATTTAAATATAAATGTATTAAAAATTTTTACAAAAAATTTGAAAACTATTATAAAATTTTAAAAAATATTTAAATTTTAAAAAATAAAAAAGGCAATCACTGTAAGACCCGTTGTCACGCATACTGCTGCTGCTGAATTATATCTTTACTTTTATTAATATTCTGAAAATTCTCGGTATATGTGATAGGAATCTTACGAAAAAAAACTACTGTTACTGTATAATATACATACACATGCCGAAGCTAAAAACTGTAAAGTACAATGGTGGCCAAAAATACACTTTTTATATATACAAGTTTCTGTATAGTACATTGAGTACATACATTTACAATTAAACCCAACAGGCCAAAACTGAAAACTGAGTAGAGTCCCTCTCCCGTCAACCATGACCCGTTTGCTTCTCACCAGCACCACACATACTTGAAAAGAAAGGAAGAAAGAAAAGGAATAAGTGATGAAAATCACCCAATAAGCAATCCTTACTTCCCTCAACCCAAGCAAGCATACAAGATAGAATACATACCTGACTTTGGCCCTAATATTCATACATTCGCTTGCACATTCAATAAACTGAATATTGCTTATTCTGTTCTCTTGGTTGCATTATTAGTTAATGAATAATGTAATGAAATGAATGTCATGACCTCATGTCATGCTTAATACATCTGATTATGCATGCATCTAACTCTTTACGTATCCGAAGATATCTGTTGTGCTGATTAGGCTGATAAACACAGGGATTCGGTATTTTTGCCATGTGGGCTGAATAGTTTAGCGAAATGTTAGAAAACTGAATATACATATTAGTCCTCAGACTATGTAAGACATCCCAGAAGGGTATTACTGTTCACTGTTTAATAAAATAATAATAAATAAATAAATAAAATATGGTCAATAATACCCGACCGGAATGCTTAACTGAACTAAAATATCGCAGCGGAAATACCTGTGGTACATTGTATACATACATATATACATACCCAAATAAAACTTGCATATATTAAAATATTCGCGGAAAACATATACATGTGCATACAACAAACTGAAGTAAACTGGATCCCAAATAGCAGCAGACTCCTCCTCCCAGCTCCCAACAACCTACCTGCAAGAGAAAGGAAAGTAGGGAGTGAGTGATAAAATCACTCAGTAAGCACTTCATATCCTCAGACCCTAAACCAACCATTCTCGAAGGATTGCCACCTCAACACAACTGAACAGGCTCAACTGAAAACCACTCTGACGGTCTCATCTTCACGGATCGGATACTACCTCATACTGGGTCGTAAAATACGTATATGAGTATACGTAAACAACCTAGAGTGAAGAGTAATCCGGAAAGGTCAAACTTGACGCACCAAATTCTGACTGAAATCATAAACTGAACTGTTCTGATCTGATACTGGTACTGTTATCTGAAGTTCACGTGTCAATACGTGGTTTATCATGTTCTGATGTTCAACTGTTCGTGTTTTTTATACGTTGTTTCATATTCTGCTCATTTACAGTTTCTTACTGTCTTATCATTCGTTGAATGATATGCACTGTGTCATATAATCATGACATGATATGATAACATGCTGAAATCATAACTAGGCCTGGACCTGTATACTGAAAATAGTTTTCTGAAAACTGTTCATGAAAACTGCTGTTGGATCCTAGGATCCCATATCTGAAAATCATAAAGCTTTATCTAAAAGCTATACTGAAAACTGTGTACCCTGAGGTACATGCTATGCTGAAAACTGTACTGCGCAGACTGATGAAATACAGGGATTCGACACTTTGGCCATGTGAGTTTCCTCTACAAACACGTGCCACAAACTGTATAGCCCACGTGATGCCATCAGGTCTGGGCCTGGAAACTGAACTGATCTGAGCGCCTCGCGCTATAACTCATCTGATCCTCGGACCAGGAAAACTAAACTACTAGCTGAGCAACCCGGCACATGCCAATACATAGGGCTAGTAATGAGTATATAACTCCTGGTGACACGGGTGCTGAAACTCACAAGTGCCCCCTCGTATTCACCTCTGAAAACTGTGTTTTTCAACTGAAAACATGAATTCGGATCCTCGGATCCGTATTTGAAAACACTGGATGGCATGCCATGCTATGCGTATGCATATGATGCATCATGTATCTTATTTGAGCTCAATTTACTGTTTTCTATCCATTGGGTAGGGTTTACTGTGCATATTTTTCATTTAAAACTTATTTTTCTCTTTTCTGCTTGACGTACGGGCATACGTATCATGTGTACGGGCGTATATGCATGTGCACGGGACCGTGAGCAAGTCGTGCATGTGGTCGTGCGCGATTCTGTGATTTATGGAAAATTCCTCATTTTGCCTTGATGTACGGGCGTACATGAGCCATGTACAGCCGTACATGCTGAAGAAAAGGCATGATGTACGGGCGTACATCCTGCTCTGCACCTCCATGACCGTCGGGAATCAACTCGATTCCGGCCAAAAACACAACCCAAACTCAAATCAAGCATAAATCACATGCCAAACACTTCAAATAAGCATAATTAAACTTCCAACAACTTCAAATCTCATGAAAATCATCCAACCCAATCTCCAAACATACATAAACATATATTCTCACTCATCACATGCAAATAAGCATCAATCATCAACATAATCATCTCAAATCATCATCAACACGCAAGGGAAACATCACAAGCATGCTGGAACACATCTCATGCATAAAGCAAGCATCAAACCGAATCAAAACACAAGGGAAAGAGGAAGGAAGCACCTACCTTTAGACATGCTTTCTCTCTCAAGAAGATCTCTAGCTCAAGCTTGATTGGAAGGTCCTGGAAGCTACTCTTCCCTCCTAGGGTTGATGTTCTCTGAAATTGAAAGGAAAACTTTGGGTGAAAATGGGTTTGGAAGCGGATAAGCGCGACTTAAAACCAAGGCGACTGAAACTTATCTCATGTACGGGCGTACATGGCAGGAAAAATTTACAAAAATGCCATTTTCCCGGGCTCGCATGCAAATCCTTCCAAACGGATCCATGCACAAGCCACAAAACTCTCTAAAAACCACTATTTCACCCCAAAACATACACACAACCCTAGAATTCACAAAAATCTCAAACTGACCCCGAATCTGGGATGTTACAGACTAATAAGCTGAAACTAGACGATTTGACCGTAGTCAGAAGGTTGAAATTTCACAGATGTCCCCTCGAGTTCACCTAAAACTCCAACCCAAATATCGGGTTCTAAATGTTGAATGACTAATGCTTTCGGATCCCTTGATCCCTTTTCATGTTGATGTCTTGGCATGTCATATTATGTAATGCTTATGCAACATTATTCTATCTCATTTTATGCTTATACATTGTTTTATGGTCATTAGAAATGTTTTCCATGCAATCTGCTTCATTTCTTATTCATTCTCAAACATCTGGCTTGTGCATAGGCGTGTAGGTCAAGACGCACGGGCGTGTAAGGAACACACACAGGCGTGCAAGGAACATACACGGGCATGCATGGCAAAGACACACGGGAGTGTGTGAAGGCACACGGGACCGTGCGCTACCTGTGCAGTCGATCGTGCAAGCTTTTAAAATTCCTGTACATTTCACTGGAAAGACAAGCACACGACCCTGTCCCTCAGGCACATCGGCATGCCTCTTACAAATCAAGTCATGCACACTTCGTGTACACGGGCGTGTCTTTGCAAAAGCAAAGGCACACGGGCGTGCACTTGCGAGCACACGGGCATGTGTCCTGCTCTACATCGACAACAACCGCTTGAAACTTGTAAGAACTCACACAAATCCTCAACCAAATTGAAATTAATCTCAAACATGCATTTCTAGCACTTCAATAAACATATATCGTGCTTCAATGTCATCTATAACATATCACATCACAATCCACCATTAAAATCATTCAATCTCTCACATATTCACACACAAGCGTAAGCAAGCAGGGTTCATAGGTGGAAATCATCATCTCAATCATTTTACTTTCATCATATCAACACATAAACTCATTTATATCAATCATAAGTGAAAAACCCTTAAGTGATAGAGAAATAATACTAGAGGGGGGGTGAATAGGATTATTTAAAATTTCTAAAGCAATAATCACAATTAACACTATAATACACACAACGCACAATAAAAGCAATAAAGAGAGAGAGTTCAGAAGTTGCTCAGCCAAGTTTAGAGAGGTTCGGAGCTTTGAACATAAGCCTCCTACGTCCTCTTCTTCAATCAAACCCGATTGAAGTTTCCACTATCTTCAATACCCGAAGATACAATAGTTTTGCCACAAAGGAATTTCGCCCTTCTTTTACAGATGTAATGTTGATAAAAGATTGATTGAAACTGCCTCTTAATAGGCTGAAAATCAAATGAAAAATACAGAGCTCTCAATAATATGAATGAATAAGCTTAGAGAGAGAAAGTGTATTCAAAGATTGAGGAAGATGGCTTAAGCTTTTTGCAAATCGTTTCAGTAACCTTCTCCACTTCAAATGGCTCTCCTTTTATACTTGATTCATTGCCTAGAATAGCAAGGAGTCGTTTTGCTAGCTTTGTATCCGTTGAAGTAGTTGGAAAAAGTAAGCTCTGTAATAAATTTTCCAGGTGCACGGTCATGCTCCTCGAGTGCACGGTCGTGCATGCTGCATTTATTGCTTCATTCTGACTCCCAACGGTCGACTTAAAAGCTTAGCGCCAATGATGCACGATCGTGTGTCCTTGACGCACGGTCGTGCTTCGACCCTTCATGGTCGTGTTCCTTAGATGCATGGTCGTGCGTTGATACTTCAAAGTTTTGTCCAAAAATTCTAGAAGCTTGCACGGCTTGGCTGCACGATGAGCGCACGAGCAGCACACGGGTGAGTTTATGCTAGAGCACGGTCGTGTGCCAATTCTGCATGGTCGTGCGTGAGATGAATGCCTGAAAGCCCTTACACGATCAGCCTTACACGACCTCCTGGAAGTGCTCTTAGTAGTGCTCCGTATTTGTCATCACGAACGGTCGTGCGTATTGAGCGAGCACGGTCATGCGTTGACTCCTTTTCTTTGACTTGCTGCACGGTTTCCTTTGCACGGCTTAATCTCCCGTGCTCTTCATAGGTTATGCGCACGGTCGTGCTTCCACGACGCACGGTCGTGTTTCCAATGACTTTTTGAATCCTTTGATTTCACACGGTCAGGCAGCACGGTTGAGGTGGTAGTGCATTGCTCGTGTTGTGTATGCACACGGTCGTGCATAACGATGCACGCCCGTGCGGGTCTGAGACTTTTCTTCCAGAAAATCACAGAACCTTGTACGGTCAGACACACCGTCCCGTGTTTTGGACACACGAGGACCTGTTTGGTCAAGCACGATCGTGCTACTAAAGCACACGGTCGTGCAAGACCTAAAACCTGCAAAAATAAATTTCTTTCTCCCTTCTTTGTCATGAATTACTTCATGTAAGGGATTAATTAGCATCTTAAACACATTTTAAACATTAATTAACAACTTAATTTATATTTTTTCATCATCAAAACATCAAGGGTTCAACAATAAGCATGCTGGGAACAGAACACACAACACACAACATCACAATACATGCTGGAAAACTCAAGGAAGAAGCAAGGAAGCACTTATCTCTTGTCATGGTGGTTGAAAACACTTTCTATCTAATTTCTTTCTTCTCTAGCTAGATTAGGAGCTACTAGATGTTGAATCTCAACTCTAGGGTTGAGAATCTCTAAAAACAATAAGAAACCTTAGCTGGAAATGGGAGTTAACCGAGTGAGCAAGCCTAAAAACTCTCATCTCTCTCCTCCAACACACCTGCACGGGCGTGCAGCCTAAGGTGCATGGGAGCGCACAAGAAAAAATGAATAAACTTCATTTCTTGTACTACGCATGAAAGAAACCTCCCAAGGAGAAACCTCCCAAGGAGAAACATGCACAAGCCACACAAGCTCTTGAAACTTACTATCTCACCCCTAAACTCTTATAACTCCTAATCTATTACTATTTCTCACATCTAACCCCCAAACTCTACCCTAAAAGATATTTATAGTCTTGGGATGCTACAATCACTACTGTCGATGATGATTAAACCAGGTGGCTGGAATCTAGAGACAGCCAAATTTATCCACCTCAATTGATAGAGGTGATCAAATTTAGTCACCTGTGCTAGCAATCATGGCCAAAAATAATTGATGGAGCTAAAACCAATAATTTTTCATCTTTTTAAGCACTTTTGCTAGCAAAGGTGACCAAATTTGGGTATCTCCCCCACAAATAAAAGGTGGCCAATCCAGCTGCCTCTATCAAACGGGATGGCTAGATTTGACCACCATTAGAATCAAGTGACCTTTTTAGCCATTTAGTTTTGTTTGTCAACAGCCATCGCCATTGGCACTAACGATAATGGTTACTTTTAATTTTAAAAATTTTTTAAAATTTGTCATATTTTGTCAATATTTTTTAATATTTAAATAATTTTTTATATTTTATAAAATTTATTTTATTATTTTATAAATTTTTATTAAGAAAATGACTAAAATATCATTCTGACGATCAAAATTTAACTGTTGAATGCTAAATTTAACCGTTGACTTTGGTTAATGGATGAAAGTTTGAGTTTTTAAAAACTAAGACGTGAGAATATTAAATAAACTTTGGGTGGGAATATATCCTTTGACCAATATTTTATGGTTGACCGACTGTTGCCACCCAAGGTTTCGCTTAATGACAAGTTGTTACCTGTAAAAGTTTTAAAAGTTAAATACCCACCTTGTTGATTAAAGTCAAAGGGGTATTTTTGTTTTTTTTAATTAAAATTAAATATAAATTTTATAAAAATATTAAAATTTAAATTTAAAATAAAATAATATTAAAATAATAATAAATTAATAATAAATTAATAAAATTTTAAAAATAAAATAAATATTTAAAAAACAACTATCACCATGGGTGGCGATAACTGCTTTTAATCTCACCAGGTGGTAAAAAACGATCACATGATTCTATTAGCAATTGGATTTGACTACTACAATGATAGAAGTGGCTAGATCTGATAGCAAAAAATCTGATAGAAGTGACCAAATTTGATCGTCCCCACCATCAGAGAAGGTAGGAAAACGATTGAAATGGTTGATTCTAATTGTTTTCGGCTTTTTTTAATGGACGTCTCTACCAAATTTTTGACAGTCAGATTTAGACACCAATAAAACTAAGTAGTCGTTTCCGATCATTTGGTGATGTTAAAGGCGGCTACCACCTACGGCGGCGGTAGTAGCTGCTTTTTTAAATATTTATTTGATTTTTTAAATATTTATTAGTTTTATTAATTTTTAATATTATTTGATTTTAAACTTGTTTTTAATATTATTTATATTAAATTTTATTTTACTATTAATATTATTGACTTTTATAAAGAGTATTTTGGTTTTTTCACAGTAAAAAGCTAAGTATTTGGTTTTTAAAACTTTTACAGATAATAACTTGTCATTAAGCGAAACCTTGAGTGACAATATGTCGTGCAACCATATTTTATTACTAAAACTTATAAATTTTGAAGATTAATAAACATAAATTAATATTGTGTTTAAGTAAATTGATATTTATAAATAATCAAATTGTTTGCTAGAGAATAATCAAAAAATAATTACATATTATTTTACAAAAATATTTTTGATATATTAAAATAAATTTATCATAAAGATAAATTAAAATTATATTCTTAACTTTTTGATATCATAATATTTATTATCTTGTAAATAATAAAATATAATATAAATAATAAAATATAGATTAATATTTATACTCATTTATGCGTCTTAATGAAGTGTTAAAAAATAAAGTAGGGGTATATTGGTAAATTGGGAGGAAGGCAAAATCTTAAAAAACTGGTAAATCCATTAAATAGGAAAGGTAAGCAAGCTTAAGAACGTGTGATTTGGAACGGTCAGGCAACGAAGACAGGGCACAATCCCCGCCTTGTTCTATCTTCTCAAAAAGCACTTATTTTTAATTTATTATTATTATTATTATTATTATTTATTCTACACTTTGTTCCAATTTGTTGTTTGATTTTCTTCTCTTTTAATTTTCATCCACAAAACCCTACTTTCTTTTCCCATCGATGAATAAGAAACCAACATTTATGCCTCTTTATCTTTTTTTATTTTTGATTCTGGATTCTCAGTTTACATGACCATATATAAGTCTGTTTTTCTTCCTTGCCCACTTTCACAAAATCAAAAATTTTAAGCTTTCTGTGGGTTGGTTTTGATTTTTCACTGTTTCAAATCTACAACTTTGAATTGTATAAGAAAGTTAGAAAGTTATACTTTCTGGGTATAAAAGAAGAGAAGGTTTACATTTCGGAAAAAAGTTTGGTTTTTTAATCGAACTACTTTAAGAAATGGATTCCGGTAGTGCCGTGGGGGCTGAAGGTGCTGCAAAAAATGAAAAAAAGGATAACAGTGAAGCTGAAAACGGGTTGGTGTCAGATGTGAAGAGTGCAAGCAAGAGGAATTTGTTCTTTAGAGCTGATAAGATTGATTTCAAGAGCTGGGATATTCAGCTGGATAAGCACTTGAGCAGAGTTTGGTCTAAAGATAGAGAAGTAATTCATCCCAGGAAACAGGAAGCGTGGGAGATTGATTTGGCTAAACTTGATATAAAACATGAAGTAGCTCGGGGCACTTACGGAACTGTTTATCGTGGCTTATATGATGGACAAGATATCGCAGGTGAATTTTTTCTGTCGCTTTTTTATTCTTCCGTTGTTATAAACAAATCAATCTTTGATTTGAATCCTTTATGATGATATGCTATTGTCTTGAGTTTGCTTGACTTGTTTAATATCATTTCACTAGTTTGTTACTAACTTGGTGCTGTAATTGTTAAAGGTGTTTGTTGCTTTGATATGAACTTCAAGTGGTTAATTTTTAATGCCTTGTTGATATTCCAGTTAAGATATTGGATTGGGGAGAGGATGGTATGGCCACTTCTGCTGAAACTGCTGCTCTCCGGGCATCATTTCGACAAGAGGTTGCCGTGTGGCAAAAGCTTGACCACCCAAATGTTACGAAGGTAAAAGCTTTTTAGTCTTGGTATAAGATACCCTGCTCATTCAACTAGTATATTGATTAAAAATTTTTATCGTTCTGCCTTTGTCCAATCTTTGTTGATTTTTTATTCAGATTATCATGGTCTACTTGCTGGTGTTCTTTCAATTATATTGTTTAAATTGTCTGATACAGTTTATTGGAGCTTCAATGGGAACATCCAATCTTAAGATTCCTTCCATAAGTGCTACGAATGACAACCACGATTCTATTCCTTCCAAGGCTTGTTGCGTTGTTGTTGAGTACCTTCCAGGTGGGACATTGAAGAAATTTTTAATCAGCAATTGAAAGAAAAAACTTGCCTTTAAGGTCGTCATTCAACTTGCTTTGGACCTTTCTAGGGGGTTTGTGCTGCATTATGTTCATTGTTCTCAAACTTCTAAATTCTTGCTTTTGGGATTTGAATTATTGATTGTATCTGTTTTGGTTTACTGTTGCAGGTTGAGTTATCTTCACTCAAAAAAAATTGTACATCGAGATGTGAAAACAGAAAATATGTTGCTCGATGCTAATAGAACTTTGAAAATCGCTGATTTCGGTGTTGCACGAGTGGAAGCTCAGAACCCAAGAGATATGACTGGGGAAACTGGAACCCTGGGCTACATGGCCCCTGAGGTACCAACTCTTTTGTAATCCCTCAAAGGTCAGATAATGGTTTTTTTAAACTTTAAAATTATATTAACATTTTCCATTTACTTGAAATCTTACTTACTTCAATAACACATTCAAATGAAATTGTTTCTTCCTCTTTTTCCTTGTTCATGAGTTCACAAGTCTCTGAGAGCCAGAGAAGATTTCTGACAGAATTAACTTGTGTAGGTGCTTGATGGGAAGCCTTACAATCGAAAATGCGATGTCTACAGCTTTGGCATATGCTTATGGGAAATCTACTGCTGTGATATGCCTTATCCTGATCTTAGTTTCGCTGATGTTTCATCTGCAGTTGTTAGACAGGTTTGTCTGTTATTATAAGTACATATTAAACAACATATACAGTTGCTCTAATGCGATCACATTGCGAATTTCTGAATATACGGTCCTTAGAATCCAGACTTCAACTTAGAATTTCAATTTAACTCTTAAAAGTTGAGATTTGGATAGTGAGTTAACTAAAATGCACATCAAATTTTTGTTCCAGAACTTGCGACCGGATATCCCCAGATGTTGTCCACATTCATTGTCAGGCATATTGCGAAAATGCTGGGATGCAAAGCCGGAAAAGCGACCTGACATGGAGGAGGTGGTGAGGTTACTAGAAGCAGTAGACACAAGCAAGGGAGGAGGCATGATACCTGAAGATCAAGCTCATGGATGTTTCTGCTTCATTCCAACTCGAGGCCCATGAATTTGTTTTAATTTTCATTTGATGCTACTTTCATATCTATATTTGTATCGTGTGCTGTGCAATGCAGTGCAGATGAAGAAAAGAAAGTCATGAATGACGCAGAAGTAGTTTATTACGGCACCTGAGGTTATAAAATTTTTTCTGTGATGCCTGTAAAAATAATCTTGCAAGACAGATAAAGCAGTTATTGGTTCCGTTTGAAATCATGCTCGTTTCAGTTATGTTGAAAGTTATCGTTCTATTTTTGTTATTATTTCAATAAGTTGCATGAAATTCTTGACTTTCAGGTCCCAAAAATGTTTAACAGTTGAGATCTGTTTGTGGAACCAAACAAGGATGGTATATAATTAGCATAAACTCATAAAACGAAGCCAAGATCACAAGATAAATAAGCTGTTTTGATATATATATATATATATGAAAGAGATGAATGTGCAAATCATTGGTGTGGTGGGGGAAAGGAAAATATTCATTGGATGTGCTGAAAAGGCCAAAGAATTAATTCCCACCCATAGTTTGAGGTGGTTACTGCCGCCCTCCAAGTTTCAAAAATCCTAAATCCCACCCCTTGACCAAATTTCAACTAATTTTTTAAACTTTTAAAATGAAATAACTAAAATACCATTTTAAAAATTAAAATTTATAACAAAATTATAAAATCATTTTTATTTTATAAATATAAATTTTTTTAAAAAATATTAAAAAATAAAAATGGTAAACAACCATCACCACCGATGTCGACGGTGGTGGCCACCGATAACGAAATTAGATGAATATTTTTAACCACTTGATTCTATGAGACGTCAGATCTAGTCTCTTCGTTTAGTGAAAGTAGTCTGAAACAATGACCAGAATAGGTTAGTAGGATCAAGGTGGACTCTTTCTGACAATTTATGACTGATTTTTCTGAGAGAAATGGTCAAATATGAATACCTCTATTGAATGGGGAGACCAACTAGGTGGTTGAAAATTGCCACCTAGTTCTATTATCGACGATGATGATTGCTTATTATTTATTAATTTTTTTATAAATTTTTTTATTTTATATTTATATAAAATTTATTTTAATATTTTATAAAATTTTAATTTTAAAATGATAGAAATATCTCTGATATTGTTTACTATTAAAATTAATATTAAATTTTATCAAAAAATGATATTTTAAATTTCTAAAACTTAGAGTACGGAAAAAGTCCTTTGGCCCCTGCAAAATATTCACTTCATCGATGAGAAATTTGAACATGATTGACGCCATATTTCATGGGAGATTACAGAAAGCGACACTGGTTATTAGTTCAGAGAATAATTGATCCCTATTTCATTGAAGATTACAGAATATATTGACTTCATCAACATTTATGCATCTTTGCCAAAAAAAAAAAAAAGGGAAATTCCGAGGAAAACAAAATCTCACGAAGAGTGGATTATTTAAAAAATGATTGGAAAAAAATCTGAAGAAAATAGAATCCCGTAAAGAGTAGAGTGCATGTGACAGTATATGACAACTGTGTACTGTATCTATCAGGTTCGCCATTTTATGGAAGAAAGAAAGAATTTTTAATATTAAGTTAAGATAAAAAAGCCTTCTGTTTCAAGTGCAAATCCAATGGGTACGAACCTGATTCTAGAGAATGGGGGGATCTTTAATGGTAGTGTCATTTGATTTCGGCGTTGAATTTTCCAAAACCCAATTTTCACAGCAACAATTATTCTCTTCTTGTTGACTTCACATTCAGCTGTTCAACCTTCAACTTCATATTATTTAGTAGATTCTTTTATTATATAATTTTTAATTAAAATGTGAAAATATGGCGTCTCTATAAATTGAGAACCATCGTGGCGACATACAAGTCCTCCAGTTCTTGAAGTTTACTCATCCAACTAAACCCTCACCAAAACAAAAAGTCAGACGAAGCAAAACGATGTCGTTGTTAATGACGGATTTTCTGCGAGAGGTGGGTGGAACCGCTGTGATAGATGGACTTGCCACGGAACTCGAACGTTACGGCGCTTACCTCAACGATCCTTTGTGGAGTGCCCAGTGTCTTCTGACTTCCCCTCACCTCATTTGCCAGGTACCTCTCTCTTTCTTTTCTTTTTGGCATTATGAAATTTAGAGTTTCAGAATTTGTCCTTATTTTCTCAATTTGTATGTTTAATTTTTATAAAAATCAATTGAAGCTTAAAAAATCAATCATTTCATAGTGACATTCAAGTAAATCGGGCTGTGATGATTGTTTCTTTTTGTTTGCTAAACGGAGCAGGTGCATCTGGACTATCTTGAAGCTGGTGCAGATATTATAATCAAGCGTCGTATCTGGTGTCAACAGCTCCTTGTCTCTTCGATGAAGGGCTATCCTTGTTGTTTTTTGACATATGGGTTTACTTGAATATGGATTGGACAGGCCACCATCAAGGGTTTTGAGAAGAAAGGGTCCTCTAGACAAAAAAAGTAAAGCCATGTTAGAAAATGTGTCAAAATCGCTTGTGAGGCACGTTATATGTATTGTAAGAGATGTAGTGAAAGTACTGGTGATAGCATTGGAGAGGGTACGATTCTTAAACATCGTCCAATTTTAGTTGCAGCATCTGTGGGAAGTTATGGAGCATATTTGGCTGATGGATCTGAGAACAGGTGAGTCAAGGCTGTTTACTGAATTTATGACTTAAGCAATGTGCAATGACGTATTTTTCACGGTACTGCCTCAATCTAGTTGTTTATCACTTGAAAGTGCTAGTTCTTGTAGTTGCATGGATATTGGTTTTATTCTGTTAATCTTATTTGTGGAGCTTTTTGTGCTAAATGCATTTTGTATACCATTTAGTCTAAAGCAATCATGACGCAGAAATTGTGCTTTTAATGATCACAGTACTCTAATAAAGTAGTGTATGGCTGGAATAACATGGACAGGAGCTGATCATTTATAATCCTGCCCCAAATCATGGATGAAATCCCAAATTAAATTTGCTAGCTTCTGTTTTTTACCATTCCATCATGTGAATCGAACTTCATGAAAGTGAACTGACACTTTAGCAATCATCTGCTTCTTATGTTGTTGTTGTTGTTTCTATTTATAGTGGAAACTATGGCGATACAATCACACTAGAAGTTTTGAAAGATTTTCATCGCAGAAGGGTTCAGATCCTGGTGGAATCAGCTCCTGACATACTAGCATTTGAAACAGTTCCGAATAAGCTTGAAGCTCAGGTATTGGCCACATGCTTGTGGTTATTTGATGATGTTTAAATTTTTCTCTTTTTTTTTTTCTTTTGGTTCTGTAAAAGTTTATATGAATGGATATGTTGGTAAGCTTATGTCATATTTCTCTGAGTATCTTGTCCACAACAGGCCAAAAAGTTTTAAGTTTGTTTTACAAAGCCTCTGGCTTTTAATTTTGTTCCTTTGTATTCTTTGTAAAAGGATTAAAGTAATTGGTGCATAGCTTTGTTTGTCTTTGTCAGTAGAATACTTCACTCTATCTATGACGCACTGGCTCGAGCTCAAATTTCTCATTGAGTTAAAGCTTGAGCCATCTTTTCCTGTTTAAAAATATTCTGCAGTAATTTTTGGTTCATTCTCATTAAGGATGCTTGTTCTTGCAGGCTTATGCTGAGCTGTTAGAAGAAGAGGACATAAAAATTCCTGCTTGGTTTTCTTTTAACTCGAAGGATGGTGTCAATGCGGTTAGCGGTGATTCTTTACTTGAATGTGCCTCAATTGCTGAATCATGCAGAAAAGTAGTTGCTGTAGGAATCAACTGCACACCTCCTAGATTTATTGATGGGCTAATTTTGGCTATTAAGAAGGTATGATTTCTGATCTTTTTATTGATAATATCAATCTAACAGAATTTCTTTCTGCGTTAGTTGGAGTCTCTCTTGGTACGTTGTAAATTTTAAAGATGCTGGTTGATTGCTAATAGTAAAAAGAGTTACATGTTTGTTTCCTTTTCTATTCCCTTCATTGTTAAAGTATATGTTACAGTAATACATGAATCTGTAGTACCATGATTTGTGAAAATTTAATTCATGAATGATGCCTGCAGGTGACTACTAAACCAATACTTAAATATCCCAACAGTGGCGAATTTTATGATGCTGATCAGAAGGAGTGGTTTGTAAGTTTTGTTTTGATAAGAATGTTAATTTCTGTATACTTTAATGGCAAATGATTAAGAAATAAATTTGTTTGGATTGGAGAGTTTAGTTTATTCTCGCATCTCACTCTTTTAAAGTAAGATTGGAAGATGCTTCTATATTTACTGGAGTTGTTAACTAAAATAGACAGCCTTTTGTATTGTAAAAGCTTCTGATCTAATCATAAAACTCTATGGCTGCAAGCTAAAGCCAAAATGTACACCCTGTCCTTGATTAGAAGCCTGTTTATGAGCATTGATTTAAAAAGTTTGGATAATGGCCTGGAGACACCAGGATGAATATAACTTCACATTCTATTTTAATGGGTATAATTGCCTTTATCGATGTAAAAGTTTGGCTATGGAAAGCAAACACATGAAATTACCTCATTTTCTCTCCTCTTATTATTTATATTACTGATCAATTAGTCTAAGTCATTCCATTATGCACTATATGGACAAGTAGAGAAATTGTCGATTTCCTATCATAATATTTTGAAAATCCAAAAATGCGGGAAGTTCATTTTTGGTTCTGAACATTGTATCATGCCAAACCAACTTCTGACTTTGCTTGTGGTTTTTGCAGCAAAATACTGGGGTTTCAGATGAGGATTTTGTCTCTTACGTAAGTAAATGGCGTGAGGCTGGAGCTTCCCTTGTGGGTGGTTGCTGTAGAACAACTCCAAACACTATCAGAGCCATGTACAGGACCTTCGCCAATAAATCTCCTGATGAGCCCTTGCAGCAACCGCCTTGCTCATGAAGAGTAGAGATAAATCATAAAAAGATGCAGTAGGGTTTTAATAGCTTGACCTTTTATAGCCTTCCCATACATGTGATGGCAGAAGGTGAGTCCGACTTAAGACCTTGTGCTCAAATCTGGGTTGAATTTCTGCTGTCAAGAATTAGGTTTGGGCAGTGCATCTGTATCATCTCTTGGGAAGAATATTTGCTGATAATTGCTTATCTACAGTAGCAGAGTTCCCGTATAAGTTAATGCTTTCGTCCAAGCTCCGAATGGAGTTGCCTTTTTGTTATTTCTTTGACTAGTTAACAGAAATGTTTTTTATTTCACATCAATGTGCCAAAGTCCGTTCTGATCTAGATTAATGACATGATCATTAAAAATTATATTTAGTTGAAGTAGCTACAACTTCAGAATGCTGGGAACCTAAATATACTGGTGATTGGAAAATCACAACTAAATAAAATCCCAACAAATAAAGGCCAACACAACCTGGATCTGATCTCGAGATACTGCTACTTGTTTTGCAGAGGCTGAGTCCATAAAATGCCCATACAAAGATGATTATAGCAAACATCGCTTCCGCACTCAAATTTTTGACAAACAGTCTATCAGGTTGCCCGAAGACCCTTCTGATTTACAGAATGAGGGTTAAAATTTGAAGATCAAATTGAAGATAATTTTTTGCTACGCTAGCTACTTCTATATGATATAGATCACTACGAAAAGCAGAACTGTCTTTGGTTTTGTAAATGCCACAAGTTTCACACATATAAACCATGAGGCCAACCTTTCATTTATATATCAGTCCTAGTTCATCAAAGGCTACAAATTAAACTGCCTCCAAATTCACAGCAGAAGCAATAAGTTTACAAAGGGCTCAGTTCATAGTTTCCAGTTTCTAGTTTCCAGGACACTCATTAACTTTGTAATTCTGAGAAATGTTAATTACATGTTACAGCACAATTTTTATGGCAATAAAGGTTGTTCATGACGAGGCCACTACAAGAATTATATTCAACGAAAACATGCTTGTAAGCATCAGATCATGCGTCAAACCCAGAATAAATACCACTTTCTCTTAACAACCTCTTCTCCTCTTCAACATAACTCTTCCCCCGGCTAGCTTGACCAAGCTCTCTTTTTCTCTTCTCCTTCTGGGAGAAAGAAAGGTTCTTCTTATCCTTCCCTTTCTGAGTTTGTACATATGTCAGTGGCACTTCAACTGGCACACCAGCTCTTGTTTTATGTTGTTCTTGACAGGATTCTTCACACCCTTTAGCTTCGTGATGTTCTCTGCCAGTAGACCAAGACCAATCTTGTTTCTCATCTTCTTTTGGTGGGGGCACTTTTAGAACTGATAGTCCACCTTTATAGCCAAATCGCTTCAATGCTTCAAAGTCAACACCACTCTTTTTCCTTCCAGAATCGACTGTCAACAGGCAGCCAAAAATATGTAAACATATTTAAAGTGCCTGTAAAAGAGCAAAGGTAGCAAGGAAGATAACAACAGATCCACAATTACACCAATCTTGCTGTGGGATCCTTCTTCATCCAACATCAACTAACATACATATGGCAATTACATGATATATAAACTCATTAACAAGTCCCAAAAAAAAGGGCATACATTACTGTACAATCATTCAAGAGCATATATTATTGTTTGTATAAAAAGATTTCAATAATTTTCTCCATGCAAATTTAACATTCTAAAGTGCCAAGTCTCAAAGACAGTCAAAGTCCATTTAAAAGTACTCTCCAAGTTTTCCAGTAGTTACCAACTAATTTATGTAGTTATAGATATTGCTTTCCAATCTTTCTCACATCAACTTTTTGTTCAATACAATCCATCGAAGTGTTAGCCAAGAATTTTTCAACAACAATGAAAATTCATCAAAAACTAAACAGAGAGGACATTGAAATATTCTTATATTCAGACTCAAGCACAAGAAAACCGAAAAAGTGCCCATGATAACATAGTCGATTGATTCGATATAACAAATAACCAAGTCAGCAATTTTCCACAATAGGGTCTGACAATAAATTCTAAGTCTTCATAAACCAAGAACCACTTCAAATTACATATTAAGAATATTTAGGGCAGATTAATCATTCAATTTACTTCAGAATGCTTCGCATTAGCTATGAACAATCCACAAGCAATGCAAACAATTATATAAACGTAGTCAAATCCTAAAGAATAATTAGATAAATTAATAATTAATCCCAATCAAATATCAAAGAAGGATTACTTTACACCAAAAAAAAAAAAAGAAAAAAAAGAAATATAGAAATAAAAACAAAACCTTGATAAGTTTTTTTCTTTGGCTTGGCAACATGGTCATCACCTTCAGCATCTGAATCTGACGATGATGATGAATCATCATCCTTATCATTCCACGCCCTCTTCATTTTGTACTCCTAATTGAACAACAGACGAGATTCTAGACTCCAATTTCACTCCAAGGAGGGTTAGGGTTTACAAGTCACAGCCGATTGCAGTTGGTGCTCATAAACTCAAGATTACTTTTCATCGTTGATGTTTGGAGAAAATCACTTTGATCCAATAAAATATAAAAATTTCCCTATAATCCCTGCCAGACTGTTTCAAGGTTAGAAATTATGGAATTATCCTACTACTTCATAGTTTTATACTACACTTTTTCCAGTCCAAGGGCTAATCCGTGGATGGTGTCAGTGAGTATTGATCGAGACTCGAGCCTGTGCACAAGCAAAACATGCCATGGCCCCTTATTGGCGTGGCACAACTTCGAAAATTCAGAAAGTAACTGAAATGTGCTTACTTTAGCACTTTTATTGGCATTTACTTGATAAAGCCCGTTGGACTAGCAAGTGGCAACATATTTGGGTTGGATCATTCTCTATAGTATTGAAGAGAAAGAACAAGCCAGATTTAGCACAAATTTGGGCCAGAGGATTTGTTCTCGCCAATTACATTAACCCTACAAGTATTTCTTGGACGCCAAGTTGAATGAATGGGTGGGGTGTCTAGACTTTGCCTATAAAAGCCAAACATGTAGTGCATGATAGGGATGCTTTTTTCTAAGTGTTGGAACGTTGCCTTAAGCTTTGTTTTGCTAGGAAACTTTGTGGAAAATACTTTGTCCATTGTAAAGAGTTGTATAGGTGTGATTACATAAGTTGTTGAAGCAATTGTAATTCTTAAATACTTGTAATTTGTTCCTCTTACGTAATAAAAGGTTAGGAATTTTCTTTTACATCTCTATGCTTTGTTTTATTCTTATATTGCTACTTTATTTGTTGTTGGCTTGAAAAAATATCTTGGGTTGCATTTTGGTTGGCTAAGCAATTACTTAGGCTTAGCACCATTACAGGGAACTAAGCAAGTTTGCTTCTCGTGCCTGCGAAAAATTTCAATCATCTGCGTGTGGTATTTTTGACCCTGTGACATTTTGGTATTAGAGCACTTCAGGCTCATGGCTAATCTTTCAAAATGTATGGGCATTCTCAAAATATTGATTAGGGCTCTTACTGTTGAAGGTGTTTCTTTGTCTAATCATGTTGTTCTCCATGCGTAACAAATTTTTAAACTTAGACGGACTATCACTAATCAGTGAAGAGACATGCATGAGTAATCCAACGAGATTATAAAATAAGTATTGGACCTTATCAATTGAATGAAAGATCAAATTGCCACCATAGAAAGTGATGTTGCCTTGTTAAAAAGGGCCACCCTTGGCTTTGTTTTTACTAGCAAATCTAGTTTCCTAAAACATAGAGTTTTGTAGCCAAAGCAATTTGGCGGCTCTAAGAATGTAGGCACCCCTACTGGGTACTACTGTTTACTGTTTTTCTATAATATAATGAAAATATAATATTAATAAATAAGGAAAATATTGCCAATAATACCCAACATAAATACCTAAACTGAGCTGAAATGTTGCAACGGAAAACATGTGGTGCAAATGTATACATATACATATACATGCCCAAAACTTTATTTCATTTATATTAAAATATTCATAAAAGATGTGTGTATTAAAATATATGTAATTACATGCACATAAAACTAAGCAAGCATGCAAACCGAAGCATGCTGCAAAAACTGAAGCAAAATGGATCCCAGACGGCAGTCATCTCCTCCCAGCTCCCAAAATACTGACCTGCAAGAGAAAGAAAAGTAGGAAATGAGTGATATGTTTACCTAGTAAGTGCTTCTTGTCTCTGATCCTAAACCAATCCTCCTCGAAGGATTGCCACATAATCACATCTTGAAACAATGCTTATACAGGGAAGAAACCAAACTGGTTCCCAAGTGTAATCATTATTATATTAAGCTTTTCATTCTGCTGTTTATCTCTTTATTGTTCTGTTACTTGTTTTCTGTAGTTCACGTATCATTACGTGGCTTTTCATAATCTGATGTTTCGATATTCGTGTCTTATTACACGATGTTTCATGTCTTGGGTGTTTACTGTTTCATTATTGTCTTATCATTCTCTGAATGATATGCTACTGTATATGTCATGTGAAAATGATATGCTGAAAACATAGTTAGACCTAGGCCTGTATACTAAAAATAGTTTTCTGAAAACTGTTTACTAAAAATTACTGTTGGATCTTGGAATCCCATATTTGAAAGTATATATATAAAGCTGATCTGAAAACCATATACCTGAAGGTACCTATTATGCTGCACAGACTGATGAATACAGGGATTCAACACCCTAGCCATGTAAGTTTCCTATGCAAACACACGTCACAAACTATATGAGTCACGTGATGCCTCTGAATCTCATACCGACTGAGTGCCTCATACTATAATTGTATCTGATCCTCGGATCATGAAACCTATAATCTACTAACTGAACATCTTGACATATGCCAGTACATAGGGCTAGTAATGAACATATAGCTCTTGATGCAACGAGTGTGCGGAAACTCACAAGTGCCCCCTCGTATTCACCTCTGAAATCAATGTTTTTCTACTAAAAACATGAATTTGGATCCTTGGATCCCTTTCTGAAAACTTTGTATGGCATGCCATGTTATGTTGTGTATATGATGCATCATTTATTCTTATCTAAGCTCATTTTACTTTTTTCCATCAATTTGATAGCTTTTATTGTGCACATTTCTCATTTCATGCTTATTTTCTCTTTTCTGCCTGACACACGGGCGTGCGTGTCATGTGCACAGGCGTGCATGAGCTTGCACGGGACTATGAGTAAGTCGTGCATATGGTCATGCTCGGTTATGTGATTTTTTTATATATTTATCATTTTCTCTTAGTGCACGATCGTGACATGAACATGCACGGTCATGACCCTGCATTTTAGGTCATAGATGACTACATGAACATGACCATGACTACACAGAAATATAGTATACACGGGCATGCGCTACGCGTGCACGGGCGTGCGTCCTGCTCTGCACGAACATGAACTCTTGGAATCAAGCTTATTCCCATCCAAATCTCATACCAAACATAAATCAACCATTTCCTACTTGCAAAACACTTCATATATACATATTTTCCCTTTCAATAACTTTAAATCGCATATTCATAATTCAACCCATTGCAAAGGCATGTATATATACATATTCTCACACATAACATACATATATGTATCAAATCATCATCATCATCATCTTCTCAAATCATCAAACATGCAAGGTAAACTAACAAGTATGTTGGAACCATTCTCACACATTTCAATCAAGCATCAAACATAACAAAAGGACAAGGGAAAGGGGTAAGAAACACCTACCTCTAGACATGTTTTCTCTCTCAAGGAAATCACAAGCTCAAGCTGGATTGGATGGTCCTGGTTACTGCTTTTCTAGGGTCGATATTCTCTGAAAATCAAATGGAAACTTTGGATGAAAATGGTTGGAAAATCGGATAAACTTAACTTAAACTAAGGCAACTGAAACATTACGCACGCATGGGCATACACCTCACATGCACAGTCGTGCATGGCAGAAAAATTACACAAATGTTATTTTTCCGTACTCGCATGCAAATCCTCTCAATAGGATCCATGCACAAGCCATCTAACTTAGGAAAAACATCTATTTCACCCCGAAACTTTCTCACAACCCTAGAATTCTCATCAATCTCAATCCAACCCCATATTAGAAACCTAAAAGACAAATCTAACCCTAGGATACAAACACCCTAGAGTTATATTTGTCTTTTAGGCTTCTAATTTGGGGTTAGATTGATATTGATGAGAATTCTAGGGTTGTGATTTGTCTTTTAGGCTTCTAATCTGGGGTTAGATTGAGATTGATGAGAATTCTAAGGTTGTGAGAAAGTTTCGGGGTGAAATAGATTTTTTTCCTAAGTTATGTGGCTTGTGCATGGATCCTGTTGAGAGGATTTGCATACAAGCACGAAAAAATGACATTTTTTGTAATTTTCCTGTCATGCACGACCGTGCATGAGAGGTGCACGCCCGTGCGTGCACATTGTTTTAGCCGCCTTGGTTTTAAGTTAAGCTTATCTGTTTCCCAGCCATTTTCACCCAAAGTTTTCATTTCATTTTTAGAGGATATCAACCCTAAAAGAGAATATCAACATCCAGGACCATCCAATCCAACTTAAGCTTGCATTTTCCTTGAGAGAGAAAGCATGTCAAGAGGTAGGTGTTTCTTACCTCTTTCCCTTGTGCTTTGATATGTATGATACATGTTTTGGTTGAGATGAGTTCGATTCCAACATGCTTATGATGATTCTTATGTGCTTGATGCCATGAAAATGATGATGATGGTGATGATATGAATATGTATATATGAGTGATAAGTGTGTTTTATGTATATGTGCATATGGGTTGGATGATTGAGCATGAGAAATGGTGTTATTGGCAACAATAGCATATGTATATGAAGTGTTTTGCATGTGGAAATAGTAAATTTACATTTGGTATGAGATTAGGATGGGAATCAGCTTGATTCCAAGCGGTCATATTGGTGCAGAGCAGGACGCACGCCCGTGTACGCATAGCACACGCCCATGTATACTGCATTTCTGCAAGGTCACGATCGTGTTTACGTAGCCGTGCATGACCTAAAAATGTAGGGTCACACCCGTGCATGTTAATGCACACCCATGCACTAAGAGAAAATGAGAAATATGTAGAAAAAATCACAGAACCGAGCACGACCACATGTAGAACTTACTCACGGTCCCATGCAAGTTCATGCATGCCCGTGCATATGACACGTACACCCGTGCGTCAGGTAGAAAAGAGAAAATAAGCATGAAATAAGAAATACGTATAGTAAAAGCTATCAAATTGATAGAAAACAGTAAAATGAGCTTAAATAAGAATAAATGATGCATTATATACACAGCATAGCATGGCATGCCATACAGAGTTTTCAGAAATAGATCCAAGAATCTGAATTCATATTTTCAGTAGAAAAACTTTGATTTCAAGGGTGAATACGAGGGGGCATGTAGCATCCCAGGTTTTAGAAAGTCCTTAGGTGTAGAGTTTTGGGGTTAAAAATAGAATTCAGGAATAGTTTGGGAGTCTAGAAGAGTTCAGGGGTGAGATGGTAGTTTTCCAGAGCTGTGTGGCCTTCGTATGATGCCTTTAGGGAGGTTTTAATCATGCGAAGCGCGGGAAATAGATTTCATCCATTTTCCCTTGGTGCACTTCCGTGCATCATCCCTGCATGCCCGTGCAAGTGGGTAGAAAAGAGAGAGACGGGAGAGTTATTGCATTTCTCACCCATTTTCAGCCAAGTTTCTTCTCTTGTTTAGCAGCTCCTAGCCCTAGACGCGAAATCCAGCTTCCAGCGACTCCCATTCCAGCTAGAGATCAGAGAGATCAGCTTGAGAGATAGTTTTCCAGCAGCCATGTCGAGAGGTAAGTTCTCTCTTACTTCTTCCAGCTTTCCCAGCTTGTTTGGTGATGCTTGGAAACGTTTGCAAGCATTTCCAGCATATTAGAACATGTTGTGTATGTTATATGATGCCATGTTGATGATTGAAATGCTTATTTCCATCCAAGATGCATGCTTGATCAGTATGTGTGTGTTAGTGAGAGAAATCTTTGCATGGTGAAATGCGTGATGTTTGATGAATGATGAAATTGATGATGGGAATATGTATATTGAAGTGTTTTGGATGGTTGATTATGTTTAATTTCAGTTTGGATGAATTTTGGATAGGTTTCCAGCAGTTTCAGACGCGCCATGTCTGAGCAAGGCAAGGAGCACGCCCGTGTGCCCTTGTCTCTGCGAAGGCACGACCGTGTGCACGAAGTGCACACGGTCTGGAAAGCTGAGGACACGACCGTGTGTCCTGAGGGACACGGTCGTGTGTCCTTCATTTTGCGTGGAATGACCAGTTTATTCCAGAAGCTTGCACGGCCAGGCACACGACCGGGGCACGGTTCCGTGTGTCTGGGCACACGCCGGTGTGCCTTTGCTGGACACGGTCGTGTGCGAGTGCACGTCTGTGTGCTTTTTCCTTGCACGGCCGTGTGTCTCTCTTGCACGCTCGTGCGTCTTCCCTGCATGCTCGTGCGTTCAACAATTTTTCTCAGAATTTACAGAAATGACTTATTAAAGGTTTGGTAATCCATCCAAGGCCTAATTGACATCAGATAATCCAGATTTCAGATAAGAATGCAACATATGCATAGTATGACACAGCATGTAGTCTGAATGAGGATCCAGGGATCCGAATTCAGTAGTTTCAGTAGTCAGAACCCAATGTATGGGTTTCAGTTTTGGGGTGAACTCGAGAAGGCATCTGTGGGACCCAACATTCTGACACCAGTCAGTCAGCTCAGTATTTCAGTATTCAGCTTTCTAGCCAGTAGTTAGAATGTTCAGCCCACTTGGCCATGATGCCGAATCCCTGTGTTCATCAGTCTGATCAGTACAACATGTACCTTTGGGGTACGTGTAGAGATTCACATGCATGCATATCCAGTTATCAGTATCATACCATGTCATGACATTTATTTCAGAATATGATTAATAATGAGAAACAGTAATCCAGTATTCAGTTTCAGTACCCGTAAGCATGTAGATGTATGATTAGGGCCGAGATCAGGTATGTGTTCCCTTGGTTGTGCTTGTCTGGGTTGAGGGAAGTAGGGATTGCTTACTGGGTGATCTTTATCACTCATTCTTTTCCTTCTTCCTTCCTTTTCTCAGGTTTTGTTGCTGCTGGCGAGGAACGGGTGGACTGAGGCTCGCGACAGAGGACCCACACACACCCTTTGCAGCATTTATATGTATTTTCTTTCAGTTTTGGACCTGTGTGGTCTTGTATGTATTTTGTACATTCCCAGATGTAAAGAACTTTGTACTGAACCGTTATATGTATATGAAAAGCCAGTTGGGATCATTATATATTTCATTTTCAGTTCAGCTTCCGCGTGCAATGTAATTTAGTCAGCAGGTTTTCTTTTCGTAGGATTCCCGTCTCGAGTACTCGGGGGCAGCGGGTCCTACATTTTTGGTATCAGAGCGTGTCCTTTGTGCCATTTTAGTAGATATTTGAGTTGTAAGTGTGTGGTGCTTGTTTTCTCTCCCTCGCAGCCATTGTCCAGACCCTCCTCACAGCACAGTCAGGTATTTTCTTTCTAGCTTTGATGTGTTTTATGTTTCCAACCCCTGTTTGCTTGTGGTGCTATAGATAGAGACGAGGAATATGTCCCTAGATTTATAGATGAGGCCAGTAGTAGTCCTCCTAGTCCTCCTGTCTGTCCCATGAGTGTGAGTGGGGGGCGGCGATCTCAGAGTTCCTTCCATGTGTCTGTCAGGCAGGATCAGCTCAGAGAAATGATAGGGGAGGTGGTTAGAGAGAGTTTATAGCGGGATGGTGTGGGTATTGTTCAAGAGCCAGCCATAGTTCATCCCCCTCAGCATGATACTCATCAGTCTTCGAGAAGAACAGTACAGCCACAGCCCTAGTCACAGCCTCAGCCTCGATATTATTGAATACCTCAATCAGTCAGAGAGGGTTACCAGTTTCAGCCTCAGCTTGTCAGAGAAGGGTATCAGTATCCGATTGGGTTTACAGAGTACAGCCAGACCATGAGTACAGATACAACTGGTACTGGTTCGTCAGAGAGACTGCATCCTATTTATCATCTACCAGGGCCGTATCAGCCGATAAAATTCAGTGGGTCCAGAGATCTCGCAGTGGCAGAAGAATGGATTGAGTCAGTGGAGAGCATTATGGGTCTCTTCACATTATCAGAAAGAGAGAAAGTCAGATTTGCGACGTTCTATCTCAGGGGCGACGCCAAGGGTAGGTGGAGCATAGCTAGGTCTACTATCCCTGAGGAGCAGATGACATGGACAGAGTTCAGACGACTATTTGATGCCGAGTACCGGGGCTCAGAGCGGATGTATGCAAAGGCCCAAGAGTTTATTGATTTGGTTCAAGGGCCTAGCTCAGTAAAGGAGTACGCCACAAGGTTTAATGCCTTGGCAAGGTTTGTCCCTAGTTTGGCGGGGACCGAGTTGGGGCGAGTGCAGAAATTCATCCACGACTTACATCCAGCTATAGCCAAGGATGTCTTGACTGAGCCATATCCTCCTCAGCAGTTCAGTGATGCTTTAGGGGAGAGCCCTCAGATCAGAGGCCGGACTTCAGAGAATGGGCGCCTTGGGCAGAGAGCAGAGATCAGATGACAGAGATAAGGGCAAGAGGCCAATGGAGGCCAAGAGAGCAGCCAGAGGTGTTTAGAGACAGAGGACTGCACAACAGTTTTCCCTGCCACAGTGTTCTCGATGTGGCAGACGTCATACTGGCGAGTGTCTTGCTGGTCAGATCGTATGTTACTTGTGCCGTCAGCCAGGGCACAGGATGTTTGAGTGCCCAGCCAGAGGTGGAGCTGGTATTGGGCCCAGTAGAGGTGGTGGTGGTCAGCCCAGAGGCAGAGAAGGTCCACCTAGAGGTGGTGCAGAGAAAGGTAGAGCTGAGCGGGGTAGAGCCGACTTTCTCCGGCCTAGAGCTGGAGCACCTGGAGGAGGTGCTGGTACTTCAGGAGGAGATGGAGGCGGAGGCAGAGCCAGAGTTTATGCTGTCCGTCGGGAGCAGACATATGTCATACCTCATGCAGTGACTGGTCAGATTCTTTACCTTGGTACTTCTTTGTTTATATTGGTTGATTGCGGGGCCACACACAACTTCATTTCCAGGGAAGTGGTAGAGAGATTAGGGGTTGACCCTAGTGTGGCCGATAGGAGTATCTTAGTTGAGATGCCAGATAGGGGTTATGTGGTAAGTGACCGAGTCCTCTTAGATCAGCAGATAGAGGTTATGGGTAGACAAATGGGCATTGATCTTATTCTGCTGGAGTTAACAGATTTCGACATGATCTTAGGGATGGATTTCTTGGGGAAATATGATACCGAGATAAACTGTGGAAGGAAAAAGGTTAGATTCCACATAGGCGTTGATTGCTTTGTGTTTGGTGAGGGCAGAGTAGAGAGTATGGTGATCTCGTGCATCCAGGCGAGCAGATTGATGAGGCAGGGTTGTGTAGGGTACTTGGCCAATGTAGTGTGTGGCAGTTCTGTAGGGCCAAGTATCGATGAGGTGCCAGTGGTCAGAGATTTCAGAGACATCTTCCCAGATGAGTTGCCAGGGCTACCTCCAGACAGAGAATTGGAGTTCAGTATCGAGCTTCTCCCTGGTACGGCTCCAATTTCCAAGGCTCTGTACCGGATGGCTCTAGCTAAGCTCCAGGAGTTAAAGAAGCAGTTGCAGGAGCTGGTTGATAAAAAATTCATTTGACCGAGCTGTTCACCGTGGGGAGCTCCAATCTTATTTGTAAAGAAGAAGGACGGGTCAATGCGGATGTGCATCGACTACAGGGAGTTGAATAGAGTGACGGTGAAGAATAAATATCCCCTGTCGAGGATCGACGACCTCTTTGATCAGTTGAGAGGTGCAGCAGTTTTCTCTAAGATCGACCTGAGATCTGGTTACTATCAGGTCAGAGTAGCAAAGAGAGATGTCCCCAAAACTGCTTTTCGGACTCGTTATGGGCATTACGAGTTCGTGGTCATGCCATTTGGATTGACCAATGCCCCAGCCATCTTCATGGATCTGATGAACCGGGTTTTTCATGACTGCCTGGACCGGTTCGTGGTGGTATTCATAGATGACATTCTGGTTTATTCCAGAAGTCCAGCAGAGCACGAGGAGCATTTGAGATTCGTGCTTCAGAGATTGAGAGATCAGCACTTGTTCGCCAAGTTCTCCAAGTGTGAGTTCTGGCTCGACAGGGTGGCATTCTTAGGCCACGTGGTGACAGCAGAGGGTATTTCAGTGGACCCCAGCAAGGTGGAAGCGATTCTGAGTTAGCCGAGGCCGAAGATAGTAAAAGAAGTTAGAAGCTTCCTCAGGTTAGCAGGCTATTATAGGCGGTTCATTGAGGGGTTCTCTAGCCTAGTAAGGCCTCTCACTGCCTTGACTAGGAAAGAGACTCCATTCATGTGATCAGAGGAGTGCGAGGAGCGATTTTTGGAGCTTAAGGGGAGGTTGACTAGTGCTTCAGTTTTGGCGCTAGCCCATGAGGGGGTAGAGTTCGATATCTATACAGATGCATCCCATCAAGGGATCGGGGCTGTTCTGATGCAGAATGGTAGGGTGATTGCCTATGCTTCTAGGCAATTGCGAGATCATGAGTTGAGATACCCTACCCACAACCTAGAGTTGGCAGCAGTCGTTTTCGCCCTGAAGATTTGGAGACATTATCTGTATAGAGTCAGATACAGCATATATTCAGACCACAAAAGTCTAAAATATTTCTTCACCCAGAAGGAGCTCAATATGCGACAGAAGAGATGGTTGAAGCTGGTGAAGGACTACGATTGCGACATCAGATATCACCTAGGGAGAGCCAATGTGGTGGCTGACGCCTTGAGTAGGCGAGTAGCTCTATCCAACCTATCAGTTCAGAGAGAGCTGCAGCATGAGTTGATCAGGGAGCAGATTGAGGTAATGTCTACGGGTTTCTCTAGGCTGCGTATCAGATCTTCTCTGTATGATGAGATCAGAGAGGAGCAGATATCAGATGAGTGGACTCAGAGTATGCTTCAGAAGATGTCAGAGAGAGCAGTGCCTGACTTTGAGTTCACTGACGGGATTTTGAGGTTCAGAGACAGATTATGTGTGCCCCAGAGTTCAGAGCTGAGACAGAAGATTTTGTTAGAGGCGCACAGTGTGGTGTATTCAACGCACCCAGGTAGCACGAAAATGTACAGAGACCTCAAGAGAAGTTTCTGGTGGTCAGGGATGAAGAAAGACATAGCAGACTTCGTCTCCAGATGCCTAGTATGTCAGCAAGTGAAGGCAGAACACCAGAGGCCCTCAGGATTACTTCACCCCTTGAGTATTCCTGAGTGGAAATGGGATGATATCTCCATGGACTTCATCTCGGGTCTTCCCAGAGTCCAGAGGGGATATGATGGTGTATGGCTGGTTGTAGATCGGCTCAGTAAATCAGCACATTTTCTGCCAGTCAAACAGGGAATGTCTACAGAGTAGCTAACCAGACTTTACATCAGAGAGGTGGTGAGACTCCACGGGGTTCCCAGGACGATAGTGTCAGACAGGGACTCCAGATTTCTGTCAGCCTTCTGGAGGTCTTTGCAGAGACATTGGGAACCAGGCTGCAGTTTAGCTCAGCATATCACCCTCAGACGGATGGCCAGACTGAGAGGGTGAATAAAGTATTGGAAGATATGCTGAGAGCATGTTGTATGGACTTCCAGACCGATTGGGCAGAGTTGCTTCCTCTAATGGAGTTTGCCTACAATAATAGCTTCCAGGCAACGATTCAGATGGCTCCATTCGAGGCGTTGTATGGTCGGAAGTATAGATCTCCTCTCCATTGGGATGAGATTGGGGAGAGAGATTCCTTGGAGATAACAGTGGGACCAGAGACTATTCAGAGGATGATTGAGCAAGTCAAGATCATTAGGCAGAGAATAAAACAGGCCCAGGATCATCAGAAGAGTTATGTTGATCTTAGGTGCAGAGAGATAGAGTTCTCAGTGGGCGATAAAGTATTTCTGAGAATTACCCCCTACAGGCAAGTTCTCAGATTTGATAAGAAGGGAAAGTTAGCGCCCAGATTCATTGGTCCCAACGAGATTCTTGAGAGAGTAGGGACAGTCACCTATCGGTTAGCACTGCTAGCCAGTATGGACAGAATCCATAACGTCTTCCATGTGTCTCAGTTGAGGAAGTATGTGGGAGATCCGTCTCATGTACTTCAGCTTTCAGAGGTGGAATTGGCAGAAGACTTGAGCTACCAAGAGATTTCTGTGCAGATTCTCGACTGTAGAGTCAAGGTCCTCAGAAATAAAGAGATTCCACTGGTCAAGGTATTGTGGCACAGTCAGAGGGTGGAAGAGGCCACCTGGGAGGTTGAGTCTGAGATCAGGGATAGGTTCCCAGAGTTATTCAGGTAAATTCCGGGGTCGAAATTTTTTTTAGGGGGGAGGAATGTAGCATCCCAGGTTTTAGAAAGCCCTTAGGGGTAGAGTTTTGGGGTTAGAAATAGAATTCAGGAATAGTTTGGGAGTCTAGAAGAGTTCAGGGGTGAGATGGTAGTTTTTCAGAGCTGTGTGGCCTTCGTATGATGCCTTTAGGGAGGTTTTAATCATGCGAAGCGCGGGAAATGGATTTCATCCATTTTCCCTTGGTGCACTCCCGTGCATCATCCTTGCACGCCCGTGCAGGTGGGTAGAAAAGAGAGAGACGGGAGATTTATTGCATTTCTCACCCATTTTCAGCCAAGTTTCTTCTCTTGTTTAGCAGCTCCCAGCCCTAGACGTGAAATCCAGCTTCTAGCGACTCCTATTCCAGCTAGAGATCAGAGAGATCAGCTTGAGAGATAGTTTTCCAGCAGCCATGTCGAGAGGTAAGTTCTCTCTTACTTCTTCCAGCTTTCCCAGCTTGTTTGGTGATGCTTGGAAACGTTTGCCGGCGTTTCCAGCATATTAGAACATGTTGTGTATGTTATATGATGCCATGTTGATGATTGAAATGCTTATTTCCATCCAAGATGCATGCTTGATCAGTATGTGTGTGTTAGTGAGAGAAATCTCAGATTTGCATGGTGAAATGCGTGATGTTTGATGAATGATGAAATTGATGATGGGAATATGTATATTGAAGTGCTTTGGATGGTTGATTATGTTTAATTTCAGTTTGGATGAATTTTGGATGGGTTTCCAGCAGTTTCAGACGCGCCATGTCTGAGCAAGGCAAAGAGCACGACCGTGTGGCCGTAAGAGCACGCCCGTGTGCCCTTGTCTCTGCAAAGGCACGGCCGTGTGCATGAAGTGCACACGGTCTGGAAAGCTGAGGACACGACCGTGTGTCCTGAGGGACATGGTCGTGTGTCCTTCATTTTGCGTGGAATGGCCAGTTTATTCCAGAAGCTTGCACGGCTAGGCACATGACCGAGGCACGGTTCCGTGTGTCTGGGCACACGCCCGTGTGCCTTTGCTGGACACAGCCGTGTGCGAGTGCACGTCTGTGTGCTTTTTCCTTGCACAACCGTGTGTCTCTCTTGCATGCTCGTGCGTCTTCCCTGCATGCCCGTGCGTTCAACAATTTTTCCCAAAATTTGCAGAAATGACTTATTAAAGGTTTGGTAATCCATCCAAGGCCTAATTGACATCATATAATCCAGATTTCAGATAAGAATGCATCATATACTTAGCATGACACAACATGTAGTCTGAATGAGGATCCAGGGATCCGAATTCAGTAGTTTCAGCAGTCAGAACCCAATGTATAGGTTTCAGTTTTAGGGTAAACTCGAGGGGGCATCTGTGGGACCCAGCATTCTGACACCAGTCAGTCTGCTCAGCATTTCAGTATTCAGCTTTCTAGCCAGTAGCTAGAATGTTCAGCCTACTTAGCCAGGATACCGAATCCCTGTGTTCATCAGCCTGATCAGCACAGCAGGTACCTTTGGGGTACGTGTAGATATTCGCATGCATGCATATCCAGTTATCAGTATCATACCATGTCATGACATTTATTTCAGAATATGATTAATAATGAGAAACAGTAATCCAGTATTCAGTTTCAGTACCTGCAAGCACGTAGATGTATGATTAGGGCCGAGATCAGGTATGTGTGCCCTTGGTTATGCTTGTCTGGGTTGAGGGAAGTGGGGATTGCTTACTGGGTGATCTTTATCACTCATTCTTTTCCTTCTTATTTCCTTTTCTCAGGTTTTATTGCTGCTGGCGAGGAGCGGGTGGACTGAGGCTCGCGACAGAGGACCCACACACACCCTTTGCAGCATGTATATGTATTTTCTTTCAGTTTTGGACCTGTGTGGTCTTGTATGTATTTTGTACATTCCCAGATGTAAAGAACTTTGTACTGAACCGTTATATGTATATGAAAAGCCAGTTGGGCTCATTGTATATTTCGTTTTCAGTTCAGCTTCCGTGTGCAATGTAATTTAGTCAGCAGGTTTTCTTTTCGTAGGATTCCCGTCTCGGGTACTCGAGGGCGGCGGGTCCTATAGGGTACTTGTGAGTTTCAGCACACCTGTTACATCAGGAGCTATATGCTCATTACTAGCCTTATGTATCGACATTTGTCGGGGTGCTCAATTAGTAGATTATAGGTTTTCTGATCCAAGGATCAGATGCAATAATAATGCGAGGTGCTCAGTTCAGTATCAGATTCAGAGGTATCACGTGACCTATACAGTTTATGACACGTGTTTGCATAGGAAACTCACATGACCAGGGTGTCGAATCCCTGTATTCATCAGTCTACGTAGCATAACAGGTACATAACTTTCAGATCAGCTTTCATATGAGATTTTCAAATATGGGATCCTAGGATCCAAACATCAGTTTTCAGTAAACATTTTCAGAAAGCTATTTTCAGTATGCAGCCCAGGCCTAGCTATGTTTTCAGCATATTTTATAGCATGTCATTATTATATGAAACATCAACATATCATTCAGAGAATGATAAAATTAGTAAGAATGATGAAACAATAACTAAGCATGATACGAAACCTCGTGTAATAAGACACGGAAGTCAGTATAACAGAACATGAAAAGCCACGTAATGATACGTGAACTTCAGAAAACAAGTAACAGAACAGTAATGAAATACGTAACAAGAATGAACAACTTAATATAAGAATGATCGCACGTGAGAAACAGTTTGGTTTCCTCCCGTGTATAAGTCTATTACTGTATGTGATGATGTGGCAGTCCTCCGAGGAGGATTGGTTTAGGGTCAGAGACAGGAAACGCTTACTGGGTGAATATATCACTCACTCTCTACTTTCTTTTCTCTTGTAGGTCAGTATGTTAGAGGCTGGGAGGAAGAGATAGCTACTGTATGGGATCCATTTTGCTTTCGTTTTTGCAGCATGCTTCGGTTTGCATGTTTGCTTAATTTTAGGTGCATGTGATTACATATATTTTAATACACACATACTTTAATATAATAAAGTTTTGGGCATGTATATGTATATGTATACATTTGCACCATAGGTTTTTCGTTACGACATTTCAGTTCAGTTTAGGCATTACTGTTGGGTATTATTGACCATATTTTCCTATTTTATCATTATTATATTTTCATTAAATTGTAGAAAAGCAGTAAATAGTAATACCTAACGGGAGTATCCTACAATGTTACAAGGACTTAGAAAACTTCTTGTGGGATTAAGAGCAATATTTTCGGGCTGCTTGTATTCCTGATAAGGATTAAGCGACAATTACTTTAATGTATTTGACGGGTGATGTAAAATTTTAGTGGAGAACTTGTCTAGATGATGATACTAATGCAGGATAACCTTGTATCGAAACATGGGAAGCTTTGAAAAAGGAACTCAAGGACTAATTCCTACCACTGAATATATCATTGGTGGCATAAGAGGCTTTAAAGAAACTAAGGCATACATGTTCAGTGAAGGACTATGTGAAAGAATTCAACTCCCTCATGTTTGACATCAAAAACATGTTTGAAGAGGACAAACTTTTCAATTTCTTTTCAAGACTTCAGCTTTGGCACAAGTTAAGTTGAGAAGGCAGAACGTGAAAGACCTTCCAACGGTAATTACTATGGTTGATGGCTTAATTAATTACAATTTACGATGACTTTCCAGCCAGAATGACAAGAGAAAGCCCAAGTTTGATTGGGAGAAAAAGAACTAGTAAGTTTAGGGTAAGACAAAGAGGAAAGAAAATTTTCACAAGAAAAGTGATGGTGATGCTTCTAAACGGGGATAAGATCCACCCCAAAGGAGACCTCTCATGGCTTGTTTCATGTGTAATAAGTTTCATCATGCCATAGAGTGTCCAAAAAGAGCCAATTTGACTGCCTTAATTACTTAGGAACTAATTGTTTAAGAACCTGAGCTAGCCAGCATAAGACTCAATCCTATTCAGTTATCGAATGCCTTGACAAGTGAAAGCGACTACTCTTTTAAAAGTTTAACGTATGCACCTGTTGTATTGAATAGGCATAGCATTTGGGCCATGCTTGACACCAGTGCTTCTAACAATTTTATATCCTAACGTATGGTGACTCAACTAGGGTTGAGAATTCAATAATGCTCAAGCTAAATTAGGGTTGTTAATTCAAGTGCACAACCAGTCCAAAGGGTGACTTCTTCCTTTTTGAAAATTGGAGACTGAGACCAAAAATGTAAGTTCATGGTTGTGTTCTTTGATGACTTTGATGTTATTTTAGGTATCGAATTTTTTGTGCAAGCTAAAGTTATCCTAATACCATATCTTCATGGCTTATTCATTTTGGATGAACTCTATGAAACCAGTGGGTAGAGTAGTGGTAAGCCCACATTTTAAATAGCTAATCAATTGAAAACTGGTCTCAAGAGGGGTAAGGTTGCAATGCTTGCGACTTTGGTTGAAATAAAAGATGATAAAATTATTGATGTGCCCAATTGCATGGCTAAATTATTGGAGGAGTATTAGGATATTATGCCCTCTGAATTGCCAAAGGTCTTACCTCGTTGATGACATGTTGATCACAAAATTGAGTTGGAACTAAGAAAGAAGTGTCTAGCTTTCTGCCCTTATAAAATGTCCCTTTTAGAGTTGGCTGAATTGCAAAAGCAACTAAATAAGCTGCTTGTTATGGGTTTTGTGCAGTCTTTGAAAGCTCCTTTTGGTGCTCTTATTTTGTTTCAGAAAAAGGAAGATAGTGGTCTGCAAATGTGTATAGATTATCAGACAATAAACAAAATTAAAGTGAAAAATAAGTACCTGGTTCTAAATGTGGCAGATTTTTTGATCGCTTAGCAAAGACAACCCACTCTCCAAGCTAGATTTGCATTCTAAATATTAGTAAGTCAAAATCGTAGAAAGTGATAGAGCCAAAAACTTTCATGGTCATAAGGTATGGGTCTTTTGAATTTCATGCGATGCCTTTCAACTTAACTAATGCTCTTAATACCCTTTGCAACTTGATGAATGATATATTATACGAATATCTTGATTGCTTTGTGGTGATATACCTAGATGACATTGTTGTGTTTAGCAATTCCTTTGATGAATATATGTATCATCTAAAAAAAATGCTATAAAAATTGAGGGCAAATTCTCTGTATCTTAACAAGGAAAAATGTCATTTTTATGTACAAGAAATTCTGGTTTTATGGCACTAAATTAGTGGGGGAAATATTCAAATAGATAAGAAAAAAATTTAGGCTGCTCTTGATTGGCTTGCCTTTACTTCTATTTTAAAGTTGCAATCATTGTTAGGGTTGGCAAATTATTATTAACGCTTCATCAAAAATTACTCTTAGATGGTTATTCCCTTCACTAATTTGTTGAAAAAAGATACCAAGTAGGGATGGACTCAAACCTATCAAGATGCTTTCAAGAAATTGAAGGAAGCTGTGACATCTGAATCAGTGCCTCATTTGTCCTTGCCTTTCGAAGTCCACATTAATGCTTTAGATAAAGCAATTGGTAAGGTCTTAGTCCAAGAGAAACACCCCATTGCATATAAAAGCAGGAAGTTGAATGAAACTGAGTAGAAATATTCAACTCATGAAAAAGAGATGCTGACTGTTATACATTGTCTCACCATTTAGAGGCATTATCTCTTGGGGACTTAATTCATAACGCAGAAGAAGTTGTCTCCTAAACAAGCAAGGTGGCAAGAATTCCTTGCTAAATTTGATTTCACTTGGGTGTACAGACTAGGAAAGGAGAATCAGGTTATGGATACTTTAAGTCAGAAGCACATTGTGGGGTATGTTGGTTCTATAGCTTCTGTTTATTCTAATTTTACAAACAGATGATAAGTGTCAATTGAATGCATAATTTCATGGTCAATTTATAGAGTTTTCAGGGTGATTTGACCATTTTACCCTTATTACATGCATATTATGGGAACACGGGTTTTCATATTTGGTTTTGTAGAAAATGTTGATTTTGATGTGATTTCAATGGAAATCAACCCAAAAAAACACTTATGAAGGACTATCCGGAGGTTCGACTTTAGTCTAAAGAAGAATGAGCAACTAGAGCAAAAACGGGAAAGAAGAGTATTGTGTGCCACAGCAGAAGAACAAGGATTTTAAATATTCTTGAGTTCTGTGATGAAAAAGTAGTCTTCACTAAAGTTGTAGTGGAAATCTCAAGCTTTTCAAAAAGCTATTATGGGGAAAAATCCGAGTTCGTTTGGGCTCTCAACCGTTGCTACAAATTCAGGTCTTCTTGGTGAAATTCTATGTCTGACCACTGAGCACTAAAATGGTCATATCTTGAGATTCGGAAGTCCAAATAAGGTGATTCAAAACTCAAATGAAACTAGACATCCAGGTCTACAACTTTGATGAATACCAAAATTTTGGATTCCAGAAGCTACATGTCGTGGCATCATACTGCAACATAGGGTAGTGCAGGAGGCGCATAAAAATTCCAAAATCAGCATGCCACAGCATGCAGTCCAGAATCTCCTGGCCATAGCATGATGCCACAGCATGACCCAGCAGCAGCAGTCCAGAACCTCTAGGCCGCAGCATCATGCCGCGGTATGGGCACTTTTCAACAGAATTTCACTTTGACTAAAATTCTTCCCTAACCCTAACTATATATATATCTTTGTAATTTTAGAGAAGGGGAGAGTCGTCCTAGGAGAGTTTTTGAGAGATTCTTCACACACTTTTCAGATATTCAATATTTTATTTTGGAGATGTAAAACCCCAAATGCAATATGGCAAATAACCTAGAGGAGGGGGGGGGGGGTGAATAGGTTATTTAAAAATTTATCAAGTTTGAAAACGTTTTCCTATTCTATCAACTCAAATATGCATATAATATCAATTAATCACAACCAAGCAAATAAATAATATAAACACAAATTAAATAGAGTAAGGGAAAAAAATGCTCAGCCAATTTTATAGTGGTTCGGAGCTTTGAACATAAGCCTCTTACGTCCAGTTCTTCAAGCAAATCCTTTTGAAGTTTCCACTAGTTGAATCGGGATTGCGCCCAACCGCTTACACTAGTTGATTCGGGATTGCGCCCATAATATAGTTTTGATTCAAGGGAATTTCGTCCTTAACACTAGTTATATGGGATTGCACCCCAAAATTCGTAAGTAAGATATAAAAACAATATTGCCTCTCTAAGGCTTATAAACAATTTTACACAAGTAAATTTCCTCAAGAATTTGCAATGTTAGGAATAAAAGATGAAGTGAGATTGAGAGAAAATTGAGGTTAAGTTTTGTGCACTTGTTCTCCAACCATTCTCACGTCAAAAAGCCTCCAATTTATAGCTCAAAGTTTGCTAGAAAAGGTGGGGATCCGTTGGAGAAGAAATAGATTCGTTGGAGCAGCTAAAGTTGAAAATTTGCTCTTATGGACGGTCGTGCACACATCTTCACGGCAGTGACCTCGTCAATTAATGCCTCGAGCAGTTCTCCTAATGGCTAAATTTTTCTTGGCACCAGCTCATGTACGGCCGTGACACCATCATTTACGGGCATGACTTCATGTCCCTTCATTTTCTAGAATCGAGTACAGAGTCATGCATGACATCCTGTACGAGATCATGTACGCTCCATATTTTACCTATGCACGGGCGTACAATATTTTGCCTCTTGAAACCTTCATCTTGCACGGGCAGAACTGGTCGTAACTCGGAGGCATGACTACCTTCGCATATGCACGAGCGTGCATCAACCCCTTACGATCGTACATATTGGTTGACTCCTTTTGACTCATGTACGACGCACTTACGGGACATCCATGCTCGTGACTGACAAAGAAATGGTATTGAACGGGTGTACATATTATGTGTACGGGCGTGAATGACCAATTCCATTTTTACAGAACTGAGCACGGGCAATATTACGGGAGTGTGAAAATGCATGTACGAGATCGATTTGCTCTAGGTACGGTCGTACGTAACATATTTACGATCGTACATTATGCTTGCAAAACATGAAAATAACTTTGTCCTATTTTGGTCATGTTTTCAACCATGCCAAGACATATTAGTCACTTTAACATCATTTTTTGTTATCATCAAAACACCTAGGGGTTCAACAGGAGATTCAATCAAAAGCTTTTCGGATTGCAATTGTGGGAATATTTTTCATTAACTTCAAAAAAAGATTCAAGACTTCATTTGGTGTTGTTCTTATTTCTCTATTATGGATATGATTTGTTTGAATCTCATTGCTTATTTGTGTTTAATGATGAACTAAATAATTTTTTACTAAGATTAGGGCTAGCTAATTCATGAATATGTAGGTTTTTTCGATCATAATTTACAAACATGTTAATTCATGTGAGTTTGTATTTTGAACTTAATGCCTATTGAAAACTTGGCTACTTTTAATAGGATTTTTGTTGTGTAATTGAGACCGAGAGGTGATATTGCATAAAAGTACCTAGAATACGAACCGTGGATAAATTAAATATAGAGATATATTTGATAATACATGCAATAGTCATAGGCACAATAGGCTTGTGCTGAAAGCTAGTGGATTCCATAAAACCTAATGCATTTTCATCTAATTAAACCTAGATAGAGATATTTAGGTTATTAGATTGTTAATTACGATAAATATTGCTTGAAAAAGAATATTGATCAATTTAGGGAATTCCGTTGTCACATGAATAACGTGAAATATATAAGCATATGGAAAACCTACATTGTAGTGAATTAGTGAACCCGAAATCGTAGCATCATCTCACATTGTGTTATTCGATCTACCTAGGCGTGTTTATTAATTATTTTATTTTAGTTTGATTTTATTTCTTTGATTTAATTTCGACTCGTATTTGATAGTTTAGATAAAGTTAGGAGTAGTGATGTCTTGGTACTTGCTTACGCGATCCTGTGGATACGACACCTTGAATACTTCCCTTATTACTTTGAACTAGTACACTTGCTAGGAAGTTAGGATTTAAACTTTTAACGTATCAAGTTTTTGGCGTCGTTACCGGGGATTGCGTCTTAGACAATATTAAGATATACTGCTTCTAATTTTACTCTAGACATTTTATTTCTTTGTTATTTTAGTTTTTGTTTTGTTTTTATTATTTTACGGCACTACTTGGTCTTGTTTGCCTTGCAGGTTCTTATCTAGTGCATGACATGTACCAAAAATCAGACAACTGAGCCTTTCGATCTTGAGATAGAAAGAACATTATATCAGTTGACGAGGCAAAGAAGAGCAATAGCAGAGGATCAGCGAGTAGCACCGCCAGCCTTAGAGCAAGCAAATCGAGCTATAAACCAGTAATCCTTGATCGATTATGCGACTCCTACACAATTGAAGGCACAACGTCAAGCATTAGGCGACCATCAATACAGGCCAATAATTTTAAGATCAAACTGGGCATAATCCAAATGATTCAGACGTCAATTCAGTTCAATGGTTTGCCTAGTGATGATCCAAATCAACACATTGCCAATTTTCTGGAGATCTGCGATACTTTCAAACAGAATGGAGTTACAGATGATGCCATCAGGCTAAGATTATTCCCCTTTTCACTAAGGGACAAAGCAAAGAATTGGTTAAATTCATTGCCCGTTGGATCAATCACTACTTGGGATGAGATGGCGCAACGATTCCTAGCAAAATTCTTTCCTCCATCAAAGACTGCAAAGTTACGTAATGACATCAAACTTTCATGCAGTATGATACAGAGTCATTATATGAAGAATGAGAGAGATACAAGGAACTACTTCGAAAATGCCCACACCATAGATTACCCATATGGTTTCAGGTACAAACTTTCTATAATGGTTTAATGTCTGCTAATCGTACTTTAATTGATGCAGCTGCTGTAGCGACCCCCGCCCCAGGTTACTGTACGCTGCGGAAAATATACTGTAGATAATAGTAAAATATACCTGAAACGGGGACCTCTACAGTAAGAAAACCTGCTGCTGCTACTGTCTGAAAATTTTCTTTATAAAAAGAAACTGTAAATATACTTTACTATGAAAGTAAATGAAACGTAAGCGTGGAAACCAAGGCTACTCATTTATAAAAAGAAACTGTCATACAGTGTACACTAATATGTAATACACGCAGATATACATGAGAAAATAAAAGCATGCGAGCCAACATGCTATCTGCTGCTGCCGAGCCACATCCCCAAAATCTTGCAGCGGTCTCGCTCCAGCTCAGCCACGAATCACTGACCTGCAAAAGGAAACAGGGAAGGGAATGAGTGACAAAGTCACTCAGTAAGCATTTCCAAACACAAACACTCGCAGGTCTAAAACTAACTAACTACGTGACTCGTCACATAGGAAAAATTCTGCTGGACAGTTTTCTTATTCTGATTCTCTGGATATACCGAAGTATATCAATATTCTGAATTGTTTCTTACTGAATTCTGTTATATTTTTGTTCTGTTACTGTTCTGATACTGTACATGACATGAAATGTATATACTGATGTCATGTGTATGCTGAAAACTGTAAAACTCACCCTCAGACTTGTTTTTCTGAAAAACTGTCTTGTCTGAAAACTCTTTCTGATAATAAAACTGTGATCCGAAGATCCTGAATATATACGTATAGTATATGCTGAAAACTGTATTAGAAAGTACTGTAAATATCTGAAAATCTGCTATGCTGGCCAGACTGATGAATACAGGGATTCGACACCCTGGCCGTGTGAGTTCAAAGTCGTACTGAATCTACTGATGCACAACTAGCACTCTCTCTAACGAGCTTGGTCAGTGACCATGTTCTCTCTAGTAGACGCTGGTTTCCCTCTCTAGCAGGTGTGCGAACTCACAGGTGCCCTTTCGTATCCACCCCTATCTGATATATGAAAATTCATATATGTATATCTGAAAATCATGCTATTGGATCCTTGGATCCAATCTGAAAATATCCGATATGACATGTCGTGCTAAATGTTGATAATCATGCATGATATGTTGTTTTCTGATGTTATTTCTGAGTTCTGTGTGCTTAGAATTGGCTTAGAGTGGCTTAATTCTCTTTTAATTTCTTTTTCTGATTTTCTGAAGGTGCACGGGCGTGTGTTCTGGCGTGCACGGGTGTGCGGCAAAGCACACGAGACCGTGTGCTGGCCGTGTCCCTGGGCGTGCAAGGTTCTGGAATGAATTCATGAAAATTGGGCTGGATACACGGGCGTGTGGTGCAACACACGGGCGTGTGGTGCAACACACGGGCGTGTGGTGCAACACACGGGCGTGTGGTGCAACACACGGGCATGTGGTGCAACACACGGGCGTGCAAACTGAGGCACACGAGCGTGTATGGCACTGCACGGGCGTGTGGCTGCCTTCTCCTTCTTCTCGTGTCTCACATACACGGGCGTGTGGAATTGGGGAAAGCACACGGGCGTGTGTCTGGGTTTTCATACGCACACGACCAACCTGCACGGTCGTGTCCATGCATAATGTGAGGCCACACAGGCATGCATCAGGGACGCACGGGGGTTTGCTGAACTCAAATTTTATAGAACGCGTATGGAAATCCAGAAATTCCCACACCAACACTTCCACACTCCAAATCATCAAACATACATACTTTCTACTACTACTAGCACGTAAATAATCATCATTTCATCATCTCAATCATGTCAATCATCATAAATAAAGCATATATCTCATGCATATAAACATATACGCCTATAAAAATGGAAAACCACTCAATCATCAAATCATGCATCATATCAAGCTCAAGCATGCTGGAAACAACTCAAACAAGCACACATAAAGTTCACATAAGCTGGAAACAGCCATTCATGCTCTGAAAACAGCGAGAGAGGTAAGGAAAACACTTACCTCGCGTCATAGAAGCTCTATCTCTCTCTCTGTAAGCTTCTGGATCTCTAATTTAAAACTAGGCTGTTGGGGGATCTCTCTCTGGAACTCTAGGGTTCACTAGAGCTGAGGAAGAAGAAGAGAAATAAGCTGAGAACTGGAAAAAAGCTGGGAGGCTGAAATCTGCGCGTAACTGGAAAATAAAACTATATATGGCTAAAAGGGCAGACACACGGTCGTGTGTTCTAGGCACACGGTCGTGTGTGAAGTGGAAAATAGCCATTTCCACCCACATTTGCACAGAAACTGTAACTAAGCCCCAAAGGACTTCTAAAATGACTCTTCTACCCCCTGAACTTTCCTAAAATGACAAATTCTACCCCTTGGGCTATTACAGCTGCAGGAGGTAACTTTATGAGAAAGACACCAGAGGAAGCATTCGAGTTGTTAGATGAAATGGCTTCCAATAGTTACCAATGGCAAAATGATAGAGTACCAAGAAGAGTTATGAGAGTTCATGGAGTGGATTCTTTCAATGCATTGGCTGCCCAAATAGAAGCTTTAAATAAGAAAATTGATACAATAGCGGTCATGCAAGTGAAGAGCGTAGTTTGCGACTTATGTGGAGGGGGTCATGCGAGCATTGATTGTCAAGTAGGTAACCCATTATGTACTATTCTGAAAGTGCTAATTTTGTGGGTAATTTTTGTAGGCCTCAACAGAACAACCCATACTCAAGCACATATAATCATGGGTGGCAAAATCATCCAAATCTTTCATGGAGCAATCAAAATCTAGTCAAGTAACCACCACCAAGGTTTCAACCTTAAGAAAAGAAATCTAATCTAGAGGAACTCATGACGACATTCATCAATAGTGCTGAAACAAGATTTCAGAACTAAGAGGCATCCATTAAAAACCTTGAGGTACAAATAGGACAATTGGAAAATATAATAGCAGGAAGAGCACAAGGCACACTACCAAGTGATACCAAAACAAACCCTAAAGAATATGTGAAAGCCATATCACTTAGGAGTGGGAAAGAACTGAAAGATCCTGAGGAAGAAAAGCATAAAAAAGGGTAAGAAGATGAACTAGTGGCAAAAGAGGTGGAGAAAAAGCCAATAGAGATCAAGCCTCATTTTCCTCTTGCATACAAGAAGAGGCAATTGGACAAGCAATTTCCAAAATTTTTGGAGATATTCAAGAAACTTCACATTAATATTCCTTTTGCAGATGTCTTGCTCCAAATGCCAAGTTATACAAAGTTTCTAAAGGAGATCTTATCTAATAAGAGGAAATTAGAGGAGCATGAGACAATTAAACTCACAGAGGAGTGTTCCACCATTCTCCAAAATAAATTGCCACCGAAGCTTAAAGATCCAGGGAGTTTTTCTATCCCTTGCACTATAGGTTCAATTTCTTTCTCTAATGTTTTATGTGATTTAGGGGCAAACATCAACTTAATGCCTTTGTCTATTTTCAGAAAATTGGGACTTGGAGAACCATAACCCACCACAGTATCCTTACAATTGACGGATAGATCGATCATGTATCCAAGAGGTATTGTGGAAGATGTGTTGGTAAATGTTGATAAATTTATATTTTCTATGGATTTTCTTGTGTTGGATATGGAAAAAGATATTGAAATGCCTTTGATTTTTGGAAGACCATTCTTAGCCACTGGAAGGGCACTAATTGATGTAAGAGAAGGGACTATGAAATTAAGATTTGATAATGAGATAGTAACCTTCAAAGTGTATAAAGCCACAAGTCCCTCTAGTGAAAAAGAGAAATGTCACAGAGTGGAAGTGAGAAAGGGAAGAATAGATCCTAGGAATGACAAAGCTTAAGTTGATAAAGATAAACCTAAAAAGTGGCGAGACCAACAGCCTAAAAGAAACAAATTCGATAGTCACCAAAAAGGATTCTTCTCCAATTATCAATGTCAACTTTTCCCTCAAAAGTTGAGAGGTCAAGGGACTGGTCCATTTATTGTCACCAAAGCCTATCTTAAAAGAGCTACGAAGGTAAATCATAAGGATAGAGGCATATACACGGTCAAAGGGCAATGATTGAAGTACTATAAAGAAAGTGGATGGAGAAAAGGCAAAGTCTCTATCCTATTGAATGATTCGGCCTAAAAAGACCACTATTAAGTCAAGCTAAAGACTATAAACAAGTGCTTCTTGGGAGGCAACCCAAGTTGTATCCTTTATATTTCTTTATTCTTTGTTTTTCTTGTTTAAATCTTTTTTTGTCAACTTGATGTAATCTAAAAATATTATTTGAGGTTGTTTTGTTATTAGCATTGGTTGTGGAGAATTTTTCTGAGTTTCAAATCCTAATGCACAAGCAAGCAAGGACACCTCATGTAAAATAAGGGAAATAGTTCTAACTTTTTACTTTTCTCATTTGCTATTGAGGACAATGTCGATGCTAGGTTGGGGGTAAGGAAAAGTTAGAACTAGATTGTATGAATGGCAACATCAGTGACAAATTTTTGATATTTTTAAAATTTTTTGTTTTTTGTTTTTTGTTTTTGTTTTAGTGTGTGTGTTGAATTAGCTCATATGTCTATGATTATACATAACTATGATGAACAATTGGTATATGATAAGCTAGCTTTTTTTGATTTAGAAGTATGGAGAAACACATGCTACGAAATTGAAATTTTCAGGTTTGAGGTATGTATGGTTAATGACTAAACTTAAGGAGTTGTTTGTGTGTTGTGTTCATATATGCAAGTGACAAATTTAAAAACCCTTAGACGAACTTGATTATTGTTTAAACTATGGTTGAAAATGCACATTGCTTAGATCCTTGGATAGAATGCATATATGGATGAAGAAAACATTAAGGGCATGAATTAAAATTTCAACTACTCCAATGTCTTAGTTGCTAAGTAGGTTGGGGGTTAGCATGTCCACCGTGAGTGACCCTCAAGTGGAAAGTGACTAGAGATAAGAGTATGCAAAGCACCTTAGGTATGTGATTAGTTGAGTAATCGGGCGATGATATTACAAATATCGATTGCTCGCGTGAAAAACTATTTGACAATGTAAGGAAACCAAATAAAGCCTTGAAAAATTATGTATAAAAGAAAATACTAGCAAAAAAAAAATATTATTAAGCATGATACATAATGAGCATAAAATTCATAACATCTAAGGTCGAAGCATTGTCACTAATAGATCAAAGGAAGACAATTGAATGGTTTGTCTGAGGGAACTTGTTTATAAAATTTTTTTTCAGTCACTTATATATATGTATGCACGCATAAATATATTCTGAAAGTTTGGTTGATGGTTTGTGAATAAAATGGATGTGAGAGTTGATAAAGTAGTGGTGTATTTTTTTTGAAATACTTTTAAGGAGAATGAGGTTAGTAAGTTGTGTATTGATTATTTGTTGTAGTTCATGAGACAATTGTACAAGTTAAATTGTGACATCCCAGGGTTAGTTTGGTCTTGTAAGCTTTCTAATCTGGGGTTAGAATGAGAATTTTGAGAATTCTAGGGTTGTGAGAAAGTTTTGGGGTGAAATGAGAGTTTTTCTAGAGTTTGGTGGCTTGTGTATGGATTCGTTTGGGAGGATTTGCATGCAAGCTCGGGAAAATGGCATTTTTTTAATTTTTTCCTGCCATGTACGCCCGTACATGAGAGATGTACGCCCGTACATGAGATAAGTTTCAGCTGCCTTGGTTTTAAGTCGCGCTTATCCGCTTCCAAACCCATTTTCACCCAAAGTCTTCCTTTCAATTTCAGAGAACATCAACCCTAGGAGGGAAGAGCAGCTTCCAGGACCTTCTAATCAAGCTTGAGCTAGAGATCTTCTTGAGAGAGAAAGCATGTCTAGAGGTAGGTGCTTCTTACCTCTTTCCCTTGAGTTTTTGTTATGTTTGATTCATGCTTGATGCGTGTGAGTTGATTCTAGCATGCTTGTGATGTTCTCTTTGTGTGCTGATGATGATTTGAGATGAATATGATGATGATTGATGCATATGTTTATGCTTATGTGTGAGAATATATGTTTATATATGTTTATGTCATGGGTTAGATGATGTGCTTATGATTTGAAGTTATGAAAATGGCAAATATGCTTATATGAAGTGTTTTGCATGTGGAAAATGTTTTATTTGAGTTTGGCATGAGATTTGGCCAGAATCGAGTTGATTCCCGACGGTCATGGAAGTGCACAGCAGGATGTACGCCCGTACACCCGCAGTGTACACCCGTACGTAATGCCTTTTCTTCAGGATGTACGACCGTACATGGCTCATGTACGCCCGTACATCAAGAGAAAATGAGAATTTTTCCAGAAATCACAGAATCGCGCACGACCCCATGCACGACTTACTCACAATCTCGTGCACGTTCATGGACGCCCGTACACATGATACGTACGCCCGTACATCAAGCAGAAAAGAGAAAAATAAGTTTTAAATGAAAAATGTGCACCGAAGTGATAGGAAACAGAAAAATGAGCTCAAATAAGAATACATGATGCATCATACATTCAGCATAGCATGACATACCATACAGTGTTTTTAGAAATGGATCCAAGGATCCGAATTTATGTTTTCAGTTGAAAAACATAGATTCCAGGGGTGAATACGAGGGGGCACTTGTGAGTTTCAGCACCCGTGACACCATGAGCTATATGCTCATTACTAGCCCTATATATTGGCATGTGTCGGGTTGCTCAGCTAGCAGTTTAGGTTTCCTGATCCCAGGATCAGATGCAGTATAGCCCGAGGTGCTCAGTTCAGATCAGTTTCTAGGCCCAAGCCTGATGGCATCACGTGGGCCATACAGTTTGTGGCACGTGTTTGCAGAGGAAACTCACATGGCCAGAGTGCCGAATCCCTGTATTCATCAGTCTGTGCAGCATAGTTTTCAGCATAGCATGTACCCTAAGGTACACAGTTTTCAGTACAGCTTTCAGATAAAGCTTTATATGATTTTCATATATGGGATCTCAAGATCCAACAACAGTTTTCATGAACAGTTTTCAGAAAACTATTTTCAGTATACAGGCCCAGGCCTAGTTATGATTTCAGCACGTTATCATATCATGTCATGATTATATGACACAGTTGCATATCATTCAGAGAATGATAAGACAGTAAGAAACTATAAATGAACAGAATATGAAACGTGTAAAAGACACGAACAGCAGAACATCAGAACATGATAAGCCACGTATTGACACGTGAATTCCAGAAAATAGTAACAGTAACAATAACAACTCAGAACAGTAAAGTAATGATTATCAGTCAGAGTTGTATGTCAAGTTTGACCCGCTCGGATTACTCTTCACTCTAGGTTGTTTACGTATACTCATATACGTATATTACGACCCGATATGAGGTAGTATCCAGTCTGTAGGAGATGAGAATGCCAGAGTATGATGTCAGTTGAGCCTGTTCTGTTTGAATTGAGGTGGCAATCCTTCGAGAAGGATTGGGTTTAGGGTCAGAGGATATGAAGTGCTTACTGAGTGATTTTATCACTCACTCCCTACTTTCCTTTCTTTTGCAGGTAAGTGTTGGGAGCTGGGAGGAGATGTCGGCTGCCGTCTGGGATCCATTATGCTTCAGTTTTATTTCTATACACACGTATATGTTTTTTCGCGAATATTTTTATATAATATAGTTTTATTTGGACATTTATATGTATGTATACATTTATACCATGAGTTTTTTCCGCTACGATGTTTCAGTTCAGTTAAGCATTTCGGTTGGGTATTATTGACCATATTTTCTCTATTTATTTATTCTTATTTTATTTAAAGTAGTGAACAGTAATACCCATCTGAGGTGTCTTACATAAATATTGTGTTGTTGTAATATTATGTGCTTGCTATATTTTTTTTTTTAGGGATAGGGTAAATGATGTTTGAAGGTAGCATCGCTGGAAACCTTCACGAGACTATAACTCGTCCACAAGGGCCACCTAGGGGTTTAAAGGCTTGTTGCATAGGCTAAATGGAACCGTAACAATCTACGAAAGTGGTTTAAATAGTTAGTGAATGTGATAGTTTTAATTGTATTTTCATTTAGGTTTTGATTCTCTTTTGTTCTAGTAATTCGCTTATTTTGCTAGGGACTAGCAAAAAGCTGGTTGGGGGTTATGATAAGTGTCAATTGAATGCATAATTTTGTAGTCAATTTATAGAGTTTTAAGGGTGATTTAACCATTTTACCCTTATTATGTGCATATTATGGGATCACGGGTTTTCATATTTGGTTTTGCAGAAAATGTTGATTTTGATGTGATTTCAATAGAAATCAACCCAAAAAGACACTTATGAAGGACTACCCGAAGGTTCAACTTTAGTCTAAAGAAGAATGAACAACTAGAGCAAAAACGGGAAGGAAGAGTATTGTGTGCCACAACAGAAGAACAAGGATTTTAAATATACTTGATTTCTGTGATGAAAACGTAGTCTTCACTAAAGTTGTAGTGGACATCTCAAGCTTTTCAAAAAGCTATTATGGGGAAAAATTCGAGTTCGTTTGGGCCCTCAACCGTTGCTGCAAATTCAGGTCTTCTTGGTGAAATTTTGTGTCTGACCACTAAGCACTAAAATGGTCATAACTTGAGATTCGGAAGTCCAAATGAGGTGATTCAAAATTCAAATGAAACTAAACATTCAGGTCTACAACTTTGATGAAGACTGAAATTTTGGATTTTAGAAGCTACCTACCACGGCATCATGTCGCAGTATAGGGTAGTGCGGGAGGCGCATAAAAATTCCAGAATCAGCATGCTGCCGCATAAGGCTACAGCATGCAGTCCAGAATCTCCAAGCTACAGCATGATGCCACAGCATGACCCAGCAGTAGCAGTCTAGAACCTCTAGGCCTAACCGCGCCATGGGCACTTTTCAACAGAATTTCACTTTGACTGAAATTTTTCCCTAACCCTAACTATATATATATATCTTTGTAATTTTAGAGAAGGGGAGAGCCATCCTAGGAGAGTTTTTGAGAGATTCTTCACACATTTTCAGATATTCAATATTTTATTTTGGAGATTCAATCAAAAGTTTTTCGGATTGCAATTGTGGGAATATTTTTCATCTACTTCAAAAAGAGATTCAAGACTTCATCTGGTTTTGTTCTTATTTCTCTATTATGGATATGATTTGTTTGAATCTCATTGCTTATTTGTGTTTAATGATGAACTAAATAATTTTTTGCTAAGATTAGGGTCAGCTAATTCATGAATATGTAAGGTTTTTCGATTATAATTTACAAACATGTTAATTCATGTGAGTTTGCATTCTGAACTTAATGCCTATTGAAAACTTGACCACTTTTAATAGGATTTCTATTGTGTAATTGAGACCAAGAGATGATATTGCATAAAAGCAGTGTAGCATCCTAGGTTAGAAATGAAATTCAGGAATAGATTGGGAGTTTAGAAGAGTTTAGGGGTGAGTTAGTAAGTTTTCTAGAGCTGTGTGGCCTTCGTATAATTTTTTTAGGGAGGTTTCAATCATGCGAAGCGTTGGAAGTGAATTATATTCATTTCCCTTGGTGCACTCCCGTGCACTGCGCCCTACACGCCTGTGTAGGTGGGATTAAAGAGAGAGAGATGGGAGAGTTATTACTTCTCACCCAGTTTTATTCTCATTTTGAGCATTTGCTTCTCTTCATTTCAGCAGCTCCCAGCCCTAGATGCGAAATCCAGCTTCTAGCAGCTCCCAATCCAGCAAGAGAGCCAAGAGAGTAGCTTGAGATAGATTTCCAGCAGTCATGTCAAGAGGTAAGTGTTTCTTACTTCTTCCGTACGTTCCCAACTTGCTTTGATGTTTGATGATGTTGGAAATGTGTGTTTCCATTTCCAGCATGTTGTGTTATGTTTGTATTTTCCTTTGATGATGATATGAGGCCTTGGATGATGATTTCCACTCAGAATGCATGCTTGTCTCGCTTATGTGTGTGTTAGTGAGAGAAATGTTAGATTTTCATGGTGGAATGACTGTTGATAGATGAATGATGAAATTGATGCATGATATAGGAATATTGAAGTGTCTTGGATGCTTGTTTTTGATTAATTTGATTTTGGTTGTGAAATGGCTTGGATTCCTGCAGTTCTATGCGAGCCATGTCTGTGCAGAACAAAACACACGCCCATGTGCCCACAAGAGCACGCCCGTGTGCCCTGATTTCTGTAAGGACACGGTCGTGTGCACGACCTGGATGTAGAGGACACGACCGTGTGTCTTGAGGGACACGACCATGTACCTGATGTTTAAGAGAAAAGCGCATGAAATTCCAGAAGCACGCACGACTGGCTGCACGGCCAGTGCACGACCTTGTGCGTCTAGGCACGTGCCCATGTGCCTTTACCATGCACGCCCGTGTGTGTGTGCTACATGACCATGTGCTTTGCCCACACGCCCGTGCGTCAGCTATTTCCCAGAAATTAAGCAGTGAAATGAATTAAAAAGATTTAGTAACCATCCAGAAGGCTAATAATCATCAGATAAGCCAGATTTCAGTTAAGAAATGCTACATATGCATATCATAGCATAACATGTAGCTTAAGAGAGGATCAAGGGATCCGAATTCAATAGTTTCAGTATTCAAAACCCAATGTATGGGTTATAGTTTTGGGTGAACTCGAGGGGGCATCTGTGGGATTCAGCTTTCTGACACCAGTTAGACTGCTCAACACATTATTCAGCTTTCTAGCCTGTAGCTAGACTGCTCAGCCCACATAGCCAAGATGTCGAATCCTTGTGTTCATTAGCCTGATCAGCATAGCAGGTACCTTCGGGTACATATAAAGATATTCATATGCATGCATCATTATCAGATGTTTTCAGTTCAGCATGACATGACATACACATCATGACATGATATATTAATAAACAGATAATCTAGTAATCAGTTTCAGTGCCAACAAGCCACTAGATGTATGAATAGGGCCGAGACCAGGTATGTATGAGATTGTATGTTGCTTGCTTGGGTTGAAGGAAGTGAGGAATGCTTACTGGGTGATCTTTATCACTCATCCCTTTCCTTCTTCTTTCCTTTTCAGGTCAGTTTGCTACTGGTGAGGAGCAGGTGGATTGAGGCTTGCGAGGGAGGGCCCTACACATACAGTTTGCAGTTGTATTTTCAGTTTTGGCCTGATGGGTTTTGTATGTAAATGTATACTTTCAGATGTAATCAGATGTACAGAACAGTTATGTATATATAAAAAGGTCAGTTTGGGCCTATTGTATATTTCAGTTCAGTTATCAACTTCCGCTTGTGTACAAATGTATAGTAGCAACATGTTTTATATTTTCGTAAGATTCTCGTCGTGGGTACCCAGATTTTCAGATTATTAATAAAAGAAGAATATTATTCAGTAGCAGGGGTACTCGTGGCAGCGGGTCTTACAAGCAGCTAGAATAAACGTGAATTAATTAAATATAGAGATATATTTGATAATACATGCAATAGTCATAGGCATAATAAGCTTGTGCTGAAAGCTAGTGGATTCCATAAAACCTGATGCATTTTCATCTAATTAAACCTAGATAAAGATATTTAGGTTATTAGATTATTAATTAGGATTAATATTGCTTGAGAAAAAATATTGATCAATTTGGGGAATTTTGTTGTCACATGAATAACGTGAAATATATAAGCATATGGAACACCAACATTGTAGTGAATTAGTGAACCTGAAATCTTAGCATCATCTCACATTGTGTTATTCGATCTACCTAGGCGTGTTTGTTAATTATTTTATTTTAGTTTGATTTTATTTCTTTGATTTAATTTCGACTCGTATTTGATAGTTTAGATAAAGTTAGGAGTAATGACGTCTTGATACTTGCTTACGCGATCCCGTGGATACGACACCCTGAATACTTCCCTTATTACTTTGAACTAGTACACTTGTTAGGAAGTTAAGGTTTAAACTTTTAACGTATCAACAGATTAAAATCTTAGGGTGCTTTGGATCGCACTTATGCTCAAATAAAAAAATATGTGCAAGAGGGTGTGGTAAAACAAATATTGGCTGGATGATAATCTCTTGTATGGTGGAGGTGGCAGATTATATGTCTCAAAGACAAAGAGACCTAGAAGACGACTTATGAGAGAGACTCACAAGCCACAATGGGCATCATATCCAAGAATCGAGAGGATGCTCTGTTGTCCCGAAATTTTTATTGGCCAAAGATGGACCAACATATTGAGCTTTATGTGAAAACTTGTCTAATTTACCAACAAGACAAGATCAAAAGGAGGAAGCAAGTTGGACTACTACAGCCTTTGCCTATTCCAAAAAGTCCACGGGAATCTGTCTCTATGGATTTTATTTCAGGTTTGCCTGTAGCGACCCCCGCCCCATGTCACTGTGCACTGCAAAAATATATTGTAGATATAAATAAAATATACCTGAGACGAGAACCTCAACAGTAAAAGAACCGCTGCTGCTGCTGAATTAAAAATTTCTTTATAAAAAGAAACTGTAAATACAATTTACTATAATAATAAATCAAAATATACTAAAATATAAACATGAAAGCCCCGGGCTACTCATGTATAGAACATAATAGTCATACAATGTATACTAATATATAATACACACATATATACATGAGAAAGGTAAAAGCATACGAGCCAACATGCTATCTGCTGCTGCCGAGCCATATCCTCAAAATCTCACAACTGTCTCACTCCAGCTCAGTCGTTCCCTACTCACTGACCTGCAAAAGGAAACAGGGAAGAAGGGGTGAGTGACAAAGTCACTCGGCAAGCGTTTCCAAACTCAAACATTCGTAGATCCAACACTTAGCTGACTACGTGACTCGTCACGTAGAAAGCTCTGTTATACTGTTTTCTTATGTCTATAACTCTTGATATATCGAAGTATATCCATTTTCTGTCTTATTCTTTACTGAATTCTGTTCTGTTACTAATCTTTTTCTTATGAGATGTTGTACATGACATGAAATGTATATGCTGATATCATGTATATGCTAAAAGCTATAAAACTTGCCCTTAGGCCTGATTTTCTGAAAAACTTTCTTTTCTGAAAACTCTTTCTGATAATAAAAGCTGTAATCTAAAGATCCTAAATATATACATATAGTATATACTAAAAATTGTATCAGAAAGTACTGTATCTGAAAATATCTGCTATATTGGCCAGACTGATGAATACAGAGATTCGACACCCTAGTCGTGTAAGTTCAAAATCCTACTGAATCTACTGATACACAACCAGCACTCTCTCTAACGAGCTTGGTCAATAACCATGTCCTCTCTAACGGATGCTCGTCTCCTTCTCTAGCAGGTGTGCGAACTCACAGGTGCCCCATTGTATCCACCCCTATCTGATATATGAAAAATCATATATTTATTCTTTAGAAGCATACTGTTTGATCTTTGGATCCAGTCTGAAATCATCTGATATGACATATCGTGCTCAATGCTGATAATCATGCATGATATGTTGTTTTATCATCTTATTACTGAGTTTTGTGTGCTTAGAATTGGCTTAGAGTGGCTTAATTTCTCTTTTTATCTTTTTTTCTGCTTTTCTTAAGGTGCACGGGCGTGTGTTTCTGTGTGCATGGGCGTGTGTCAAGGCACATGGGACCATATGCTTCTCGTGTATCTAGGCGTGCTAGCTTCTAGAATATTTCATCAAATTCTGGCTGGCCACACGGGCGTGCATATCAAGCACAAGGTTATGTCTCACACTGCATGGGCGTGTAGCTGTCTAACAATGCTCCCGTGTCTTGCCTATACGGGCGTGTGGAATTGGGAATGGACACACGGGCGTGTACACTCGGGTACACGAGCGTGTGCACTGGGTACACGGGCGTGCGTCTGAATTTTCATACGCACACGGGCAACATGTAAGGTCGTGTTCTATGCAGAATTGAGGCCACACGGGCGTGAATATCAGGTGCAGAGGCGTGTGCTCAACCCAGATTCTATAGAAGGTGTTTGGAAATCCAAAAATTTCCACACCAAACACATCCACACTTCAAATTATCAAACATACACACTCTCTACTGCTGTTAGCATGCAAATATTCATCATATCATCATCTCAATCATATCATACATCAAGAATAAAACATATAACACATATATATAAAATATACACATATAAATCATGGAAATAACCACTCAATCATCCAATCATTCATCATATCAAAGTTCAAGCATGTTGTTAACATCTCAAACAAGCACACAAAGTTTCTCATAAACTGAAAACAACGAAACATGCTAGGAACACAGTGAAAGAGGTAAGGAAAACACTTACCTCGCGTCATAGAAGCTTGACCTCTCTCTCTGGAAGCTTCTGGATCTCTAATCTGGAACTAAGCTGTTAGAGGATTTCTCTCAATCAATCTAGGGTTCACCGGAACTGAGGGAAGAAGAAGGAAAGCAATTGAAATAAGCTGGGAGCTGCGCGATTGGAAAATAAAACATATATACGGCTAAAAGGCAAGACACACAGTCGTGTTTCCTAGGCACACAGTCGTGTGTGTAGTGGAAAATCTCAATTTCCACCCATCTTCGCGCATACACGAAATATTCTCCCTAGAATACCCATGTACAAGCCACAAAAGGCTTCTAAAAAGCTCTTCTACCCCTGAACCCTCTCAAACTTTTTTCTAACTAGGAAATCTCTCTTTTACCCTTGGATTCAGAACCTAAAAAAAAAAACACAATTCTACCCTTGGACTATTACATTGCCTCTTATCAATAATGTGAGATTTATTTTTGTTGTTGTTGATCGATTCTCCAAATATGCTATTTTTACTACATATTGTTCTTTAAACATGTGTTGAAAGTTTTTGGCTTGCCTAAAGACATAGTCAATGACCAGGATGCCAGATTCATAAGCAAATTCTAGACTTATTTGTTCAAGCAGTTGGGTTTTGAACTGAAATTCTCTATTACAAATCATCCTCAGACTGACAGGCAAATGGAAAGGATGAATGCTTTGCTTGAAGAGTACCTACGACATTATGTTATCGCAAGCCAAAGGAATTAGGTGAATTTACTTGATACTGCCCAGTTTTGTTGTAATACGCATAAGAATTAAGTAATAGGCTTGAGTCCAGCAGAATTGGCTTTGGGACAATAGCCTTTGACTCCCTTATAAGTGGCCAAATAGAAATCTCAGGGTGTTTGCCTTACAGCTTATCGATTTGTCGAAGATAAGTAGTAATTAATTGAACAAGCCCTTGATAGCTTAGCCAAGGCACAAAGGAGAATGAAGAAGTATGCACACCAACATAGGCAGCCTTTGGAATTTAAAGAGGGGGATTTGGTGATGCTCAAATTAACTCCTCAAATATGAAAGAAAGTGACAAATAAAAGATATTACAAAGTACTTATTAAGAAATATAATAGTCTTTTTCAAATCTTGAAACGCATTAGTAATGTTGCATATTGATTGAATACGAATCATAACTTTAATAAAATAAATTCAGCAAATACAACTTTAAATTATATAAAACGAATCTAAATATAAACATGTGTATGTTTACATTCAATTTGGCTGGAATCCAGCCCTATTCACCACCTTCTCTTGTTTCGGCAAACTGCACCTCTCACGTCTCGAAATCCTCGGCACCATCACTCACTTGACTACAAGTCTCAAAAATTCCTTAAATTCACCATCAACGACGGTACTGGCTCCGTCCCCTTCTTCCTTTGTATCATTTCCCCATATTTCTCGCGCCGCCACCCATCAGCTGTTCGATTAATTGCCAACGTGGCCACGCAGATAAAAGTTGGTGTTGTGTGTAGAGTGCGAGGGAAGATCGGTAGCTGTTGAGGTGAGGTGGAGGTTAGGGTTTCTGATATTGTTGTTGAGAAAGACCCCAACACAGAGGTCCTTCATTGGCAGGTTGCATGATGTTGGCGCGAAAATGTTATGACTTATGATATCGTGAATAAATGAAGTTAATAAACTTTTAGTTTTATGTTGTTCAAGTGAGTGGTTAATGATTCGAAGTATCAGATACTAATTTTCAATTAAGTTATGGAAATGAGCTCTAAGCTGTGAATCAAATTTTACAGTTCATGTTAGAATGATATGGTGGCTTGTCCTTTAAATTTCATCTTTTGTGTGCAATTTAGAGATTTACGCAATGTTGAATTTCTTGTTCGTTAATGATTTTTTTTTTTTTTTGTTTGGTTACTTTCTAAAATTTTAATAGCAGATGTTAAGGAAGTTGGTGTTGTGCATCGGACAGAAACTGAACATTTTACGCACCATTTCTGCACCAAATCTTAACTTCATATTAAGTTTTGAAGATATGCCCAGCTAAAGTGAGTGGTTAGCAACTAATAGTTGGGGGTGGTTTCAATAAGTTGAGATCGGCAGAGTTAGGCGTTTGGGAGATTGGTTCTCCGTATCTGAGTTCACAGTCGGCAATCATGTTGCGAAAGTATAAATGGTCCTCTTTTATTGCTGATCTAAATTTAACTTACGCATTTCATAGAGTTGGGAATTTGATGTTGATTGCTCATGCATAGCAACCACTTATTTGTTTTTAGCTCAAGTCTTCTTCGTGATGCACATAGCCATTTATGGGGACATGTTTATTCCGATTTTGAGGTATTTATACTAACATTGAATCAGTTCATGCAAACTGGATACCCTTTCACTGTCATCAAATCAGTTCATTGTAGAAGCTACATCCCTACAAGTTTTCTTTAATAGTGAATTAGAGCAGCGTTTGCTCTTTCTTGTTATCAAACATCAAGTTACATTTATTCTGACTCTCTCCTGAATCTAAAATATTAGTCTTCGGTGAGTTGAAGAGAGTTTGAAAATTCTTTGCAAACTTGCATCATTATTGCTTTTGAAAGATAAGTAAGATCTACAAGACATTGCAGATTGAAATGAATGTTTTAAGAATGAAGAACATATCCTTTGATCAAATTTAACATGTGATGATTAAATGTTGAAACTTGTTCAAGGGTCCCCAAGAATGACCTGGTTTTTAGTATACTGAAAAGAGATGTTATTTCTTATGCATTGTGATGCTATAGTGTCATGTTAACATTGCAGTAAATGTGTTGTCAGAAGTTCCTGTTTGTTTCTAGAAATGTTCTCTTGTGGGTATGAAATACTTTATCTTCTTAACTTAATGCAAATTAAGTAAAGGCTGCATTTGATCAAGGAAGAATTGTCAAATTTATGTATGTTTCATCCTTTTTTACAATAAATTATAACATGAACATTCAATATGCCTTGCGTAGGAACAAGTACAACTAGCCAGCTTCAATTTCAGTTTCGATTTCTACCCGAAAGTCTTGGTCTATTTCCTTTCTCATCCGCTTTTTCCTGCGTAGGTTTTTTTATACCAAAGTCTTACATTATTATTTTAGAAACTTCATTTGGAGATGAGTCCATGCCATTATTGCCACATATTAATTTATTAATTGACTTGTAATCTCAATCATCTTTTCCACATGGAGGCTTATGATTTGAAGGGTGTATAATTGAGGAAGACATTTGTTGTATTTGATGAGTACATCTACACACATTGGACGGCTTTGAAATGATCGACTTACTTGGGCTGTATTATTTACCTCAAGGCCCATAAATGAATGGCTCATTTTTAAAGTTAGGCCCAATGATGATTGTATAGTACTAGTTTATACGTATAACAATCAAAACCAGTGGACAAAAATTACCCCTTTTTTAGGGTAATAAAGAGGTTCAAAGATATGGGGAAAGAATAAAAAAAAAAACCCATTAAAATTTATAAAATTAGAACTAAGAAAAATAATAAAAGAAGTCCGAAACGACACCGTAAAATGTGTTAAGAGAAGAGAAAGAAGAGGTCAGTTGGTTAAAGGCTGAAAAAACAAAAATAAACAGAAAGAAAATTAAATTGAGAAGATAACTTTGCCCCAAGTACAACGTTTGACTACCTCGTTTCTCCATCAACCCATTTTTATCTTTTAAAGTTCTAAAAAAAACCAACAGTAATTATTTTTGTTTATCAGAATTCATTGTTCTGAAAACATTTGAATTTATATGTCAACTTCTTTTTATTTGTAGTTTTCTACAATATTTTGAGGTCGGAAGCTAAGTTTGTTTATTTACGTGATTAGGGTTATGGCTTTAGTGATCCATTTTGGAGTAAATGAATAATTTGGACCGCTGATATGTTGTACATGAGTTGACACGTGGCAGTTTGATAGAGGGTAAAGTATATGTAATGTAATATGTAAGAAAGATGAGAGAATCATTCATAGCTACACTCAAAATTTTAAGTCACTGATTTCAATCCAGTTTGAAATTAAGTGTTTTAAACATACATTGATGCCAAAGTGAACCTTATTTAAGCTCGGCTTACCAAAAGACTCACGGAGTGTGCTATCTTATGAGACATTGATTGTACTACATAGGAGAAACAAAGCCAGGCCACTTTGTATGAGAGTTAAAGCAAAGAGACAAACCCCATCCAAACCAACCACCTCCTTTACCTCAATGAATGTATTGATTAGTTAGAATGTAGTTGTCACCCTCGAAATTTACTGTAAAAACATCAAACTTTCCAAGTTTTTAACACTGACACTAATGTCCTAAACATTACCTTGTGCTGGTATTCGTTTAACATTGATCTATTTAATTGTCTTATAAGTACATTATGAAACTACTCATGTCCACCCATTACTCATTGTAGTCTTGTAAAAAAATAATAAAACTGCCCATTACGACAGCTATTGATGCTTAGATGAAAGGGATGTGAAAAATGAAAAACACTTGATAGGAATAACCAACAGAGTGGGATAAGTTCTGAACTGTTTCTTCCAATGGTAAATTGGGGCGGCAGACAGAGGGGATATCGATAGAAATTAAAAGCGGGGCTTTTGGCCTTGAACACCAACAAGAAGTTAAATTTGACAACCTATAAATGGGACCAAATAGGGGCTAGAGTTCTGGCAGAACTTTCACCATTGAACAATCGCCTATAGCTTCAATTTTTTCTTATTTTTGCGGGGTTTTTTAGGGGGATTCCCATTTCGAAAAAGAAGAAGAAGAAGGAGGAGGAGGAGGAGGAGCAGCCTTCAGCCTTTAGGATTGGTTTGCCGTCAAATTATTACTTTGATCCAATCTTTGGAATAATTAAAAACTAATGCACTGGTTGATTGCCTAGTTTAGAGAAGCAAACACGGTTTCCCACATAAGGCAGCATGAGTATTGATATTAATATTCAATTACCGAAATCATGCTTCCATAATAACTTAAAAGTATAATTTAATCGGAACTAGCAAATTAGATCTTTACTCGAAACTCCAGGAGGTGGCGTGGACGGTGGCTCAAACTAGGGACTTTCAATGCTTTAACAAGATCCTCCATTTGTGTTAAATTTTGGGTTTTTTCATATTAATCCATGGATAAGAGTTCAATTGCCTCGTTTCTTCAGGACACAAGACTAGATCGAGTCAAAAGGGCCTCAAAATTGGATTGAAGACTAGCCATTCTGACTGCTAAAAAGCACCAAAATTGAATGTTTTGAGGAGATCATTGCGTGTAATTTGTAAAGATTTGAACTTGAAGATTAATTTAACAAACTTTCCAAACCCCAACAAGGAGAAGAATCAAATCAACCCAATAAACCTATTGTTTCAAACCCCAAAAACCCACGTCGAAGGAATAGGATAAACATGAGCACTTTCCCGTACAGAAATGCAAACATACCTACATTCTCTACAAGATCACTGAGAACAATCTGTTAAAAATGGAAAACAATGTTTGATTTTCATTTATTTTTTATACTCTTTAATTTCCAATGAAGATATTTAGAAAAGGATAGAATACAAACGCTTCTTATATATTTGTATTTTTCTTTTTTAACTGCTTTCACTTATTGAAGACCAAATGGACTGATGTATTCCTGTGCTAGGCATAAGATCAAACCTAACTTTGCTGACCATGTCCACAGAGCTCAAGCAGAGATAGAAGCAAACAACTTTAAAGAAGCCAAAGAGGAATATAAAGTAAACATATAAACAGACAAATAAATAAAAATAAATTCTTACAGAGATATAGGAGACACAATGGATCCAGAGTTGGGTTTTAGCATATGAAAGTTTTCATTTTTATTGTCCATTCATTTTGTTTAGGCTCAACTCAAAGATTTATGTTAGTATTGGGTTCCTTCGGCCTTGATCCTGGGGTAAAAAGCCTCCAGAGGTCTCATTAGTTTGCTTCTCTCTTTCACTTTATTCTCTTTAAATTCCATACTTGGCTGTGCAGTGCAACCAGAGCCAGGTTTTATTTTTATTTTTTCGTTAAAGATTTATACATGTATCTCTCTCTTTATCGTTCTTTCTCTCTTTTATGTGTATTTGTGTGTCCTACATTCTTATAGTCTTACTTCCGCGCATCTCTTGTGCTCTTCTTTCTACATTTCCGTTTCAATTCCCTTATTTCTTCTCTGCGCTGACCCAACGAACTCATAAGTGAAACACAACAAACGACATCAAGCCAACAAGATATAGATATTTTTCATTTTATCTTCGGAAATTTAATTCATAAAAATGTCAAGAAACTGAAATTTTCTTTCTTCTCTTAATCGCTTCCTTTTTATTACATAAACAAACAAAAAGTACTCATTTTTGTGCTCTCATTGTCTCATTTGAAATTCATAAGAGCTTAGAACTGGTGTTGCTTCTGTTCCTTTCTTGGCTTTTAATGGAGAAATAGATGTTGGAGCTCAGAAATATTTTGAAAAGAAAAAACTTCCCAGTATGATTTATATTTTTAGTTCAGTTCTATTCATTGGTTTTTGCGTAAAAACAACCAACCAAACTTAGTTGAAGAAATTGGGATTATTTTATATGTCTGTAAATCAGGATAACCACATGAATTTGTGAAACAATGAGAGATGGGAGCTCCAAGAACAGTAAGGTTTGTACCATCAAATGTCACAACTTGTGCGATTTCTGTTCGCATTTTGTGTTCTAAGATTGCTGAGTGAGTGTATTCCTCTTTATCTTAAAGCTTTCATGGCCCAAAACTCTGGTCAAGAAGTGGTTTAATATCAAGAGCAAAGCTGAGGATTTTCAAGCAGATGATATTGACTATGAGGGTGATTAACTCGTGTCTTTTTTATTTTTATTTTTTAATTTGCATGGTTTAGATGCAAATTTGAATTCTGGGATTTGAAATTTTTTACCTTTCATAATTTTAACACAATTGGGATTTCTCTGAAACTTTCCAACTTACTAGTTTCAGATTCTTCTAGACACTGTACATTTGTATTATGCTACCTGTGTATCATTGTTTGTTTTGCACGAAAAAAGTTTTGGTTTTTAATGAGAGGGGGATTCTCTACTCCCATTTGCAGCTGAAGATCCGTTCTTTGTAGTTAATTAATTGTTTTTATCCAAAAATGTCTGCTTCATTTGGTGTTTGAATATGTGAGATCGATGTTTAGATCTCAGCTTTAAGCACTTTATGGTCTCTCTTTTTCAGGTGGTGATGAAGATTGGAGGAACAACTTCTCTGAGAGAGAAGCATGCACTAACAAGAAAAGTAGAGCAGGTTCAGTATCAGAAATCAGCCGTCTATTACTTTGGACCACAATAAATATATATATTAGATTTTCTTTTGCACCGAAATTTTTATAGTTCTTTTGTCTCGGTATATTAAAAAAGTTAATCAAATATGCACTTTGATGCACAGAGAGATCCATCCGGCGGAACTCTGATCGAGTAAGGCGAGAAAAGATTGACATTGATGCCTCACGAGTCACAGATTTGCATAACTATAGGTATGTTGTATATCTTATTCTCTTACTCTGGTTGATCTCTTTGAGACAGTTGTAATTACTTTCTCCTTTACTTTTTCTTTTTTCATCCGGCACAGGATTTTTGTGGCTACATGGAATGTGGCTGGAAAACCCCCTCCAAGCTATTTGAGTCTAGAAGATTGGCTTCATACCTCTCCTCCTGCAGACATTTATGTTCTTGGGTATGCCAAAAACCTGATTTTGTTCTCTTTTCTCATGTATTGATCTATGAATGTTTCAATATAGAAGAGGAAGCCCTATTCATCCCCTTGGTATTCAGGTTTCAAGAAATTGTTCCTTTAAATGCTGGTAATGTTTTGGGGACAGAAAATAATGGTCCGGCCAGAAAATGGTTAACCCTTATTAGGAAGACTCTAAATAGTCTTCCTGGTACTAGTGGTGGTTGTCATATCCCATCACCCATCCCTAATCCAGTTGTAGAATTAGATGTTGACTTTGAGGGCTCAACAAGGCAGAAAGCTTCGTCTTTCTTCCAGCGGCGATCCTTTCAGTCCTTGAGCCGCAGCATGAGAATGGATAATGACATGTCAATGCCACATCCTCAACTAGATAGACGATTCAGCATCTGTGATCGGGTTATCTTCGGACACAGGCCTAGTGATTATGATCCCAACTTCAGATGTTGTTCCTCTGATGATGATAATGGTCCTGGGGACTCGCCACTCACCACACATTACTCTCCAATTATTTATAATGGATCTCTTTCCATGGAGGATAGAGATAAACCTACTGGCCAATCAAGGTACTGTTTGGTTGCCAGTAAGCAAATGGTTGGAATATTTCTTACAGTGTGGGTGAAGAGTAATCTAAGAGACAATGCGCGCAACATGAAAGTGTCATGTGTAGGCAGAGGGTTGATGGGTTATCTTGGAAACAAGGTAAATTTTGCTTGGGACTTTTTATCCAATTTCAGCGAAATTTGTGATGAAACGGACAAAGGAAAAGGTGCCATTCTTATTCTGTTGGGTTTTCCAGGGTTCAATTTCAATTAGCATGTCATTGCATCAAACAAGCTTTTGCTTCGTCTGTAGTCATTTAACCTCTGGGCAGAAGGAGGGAGACGAATTAAAAAGAAACTCTGATGTAATGGAGATCCTAAGAAAGACAAGGTTTCCCAGGGTTCACGGAATAGGAGATGAGAACTCTCCTCAGACAATTTTAGAGCATGAGTAAGGCCCTTATTCAACTAATTTTTTCTCGAGTTTGCTAATTTCCTTTTATGTGTTTGGTTATTTTTAATTGCAATAATTGGTAAATAAATTGTTCCAGCATTCCATGCTTTCTTCTGTCTTTGTGTGAGCAACTGAAATGAAAGACTTAGTCTTTATTGCTCAAAATTCTAAGGCGTAGTTATCTTGGTGTAGCCGAATTATATGGCTTGGGGATTTGAATTATCGGATTGCCCTTTCTTACCGTTTTGCAAAGGCTCTCGTGGAGATGCGCAACTGGAGAGCTTTGTTAGAGAATGACCAGGCATGTTACATATATTTAAAAAAATAATTCCACCAGCTCCTCTGCTTCATATGTCATTGGAAATGATGGCTTTCATTAACGTATTCCATGAATAGCTCAGTCTAAAAGTTTGATGGTTTATACTTACAGCTTAGAATAGAGCAAAGGCGAGGGCATGTCTTCAATGGATGGAATGAAGGAAAGATTTATTTCCCGCCAACATACAAGTATTCAAATAATTCAGATAGATATGCTGGGGATGATAGGCACGCAAAGGAGAAACGAAGAACGCCTGCATGGTAACCTCTCCTGTAAAAATGTAATCTTAAACTCACATACCCCATAGTTACAGGACTAAATGAAAATACTGACGAAAGCAAGTAATTTTGCATTGTATCTGTAGGTGTGATCGTATATTATGGTATGGAAGAGGCCTTAATCAATTATCTTATGTTCGTGGGGAGTCAAGGTTTTCAGATCATAGACCAGTTTATAGTATATTCTCGGCAGAGGTTGAGTCTATAAATCGTAACAGAATCAAGAAAAGCATGAGTTGTTCTAGTGCTCGAATTGAAGTTGAAGAGCTGTTGCCACACTCACATGGATATACTGAACTCAATTTATATTGATAGATGAATTTCAGAGCGACCAGTGTTCTTTTGTATCCTATTCTACTCAAGGCAACTCTGCAGAAGTAAATGCAATTTCTTGGCAGGTAATTTTGCAGTACATGGAATTGACATAAATCACATCCTTCCTATTGCTAGCCTGTGAAATTTAATTTCTCAACCATTAACAGGATTTCATTCTTAACAATGCAAAAATCAAATGAAGAAATGCCTGTTGTTCCAGAAATATGATTCTGATTCATCATCTCCACGCAAGTCAGGTAAATTTTCTATATCCTAATTGATTTTGACATCTTGAGTGAAAATCTTATATATGAGGAATAAGACTTATTTTTTACTTGCACATCAACAGACTATTTCTTTTCCCACTAAAAAATATGGGTTTGATGAATTCCCCTCCCATGTAGATAGTAGTTGAAAAATTCTCTGCCTGGACTTATTCTCATCTATAATTTTGGTCCCCATTTTGCGGTTCTGCACTGCTCCAAAGGAACTCTGTCTTGATAATAATGGAGACATTCATTGTCCACAATCCAAAAGAAGGTTGGTCCATAACTTCACATTTTTGGGTCTTCTCAATCCGTATGTCTAGTTTTCTTACTTCCTTTTCCTCATCACAACAGGTACAGAAGCTTACTCCATTGCTTGTGGCACGCATTCCTTTTTACCTCAAATCCTAATTAGCAAATCAATGCAACAGGCTCAAAACGAGTGTTTGGATGTTTGCAGTAAGGTAGATAAAGAAGGATAGCTTATAAGTATTCTCCTGTTTAATTTTTGCTCAAGTCTTTCACTAATTGTAATGGTTAGAGCATTTATAATGGCGGTTGATCAGTATGATTTGATATTAAAACTAGACAACCAGCCATTTATGCAAATATTAGTTGTGAATGAACTCATTATACAAGCTGCTGGTCATTTGTGATGCATCTGCTCAGCTGCTCGACATTTTCATTTTCAATTCTTTGTGATTTGTGGGAAATTCAACCAAGCTCGGGCCTGTTACACCTCGAGTAAACTAATGATAGAACACAGAAGAAATGTGCATAACAAAGTAAATGTTTGTTTTGTTTTTAGCTTTGTACCATTCTAAGAGTTCAATGTATGATATGTAGTATGCTCGTAGCTAGCCGGGAAAAAGATAAAAAAAAGCACAACTTCTGCTGCATTTGAAGCTTCTTTCACTGTTACTGCTAATGATTTTACTGGAAAAAAAAGTAAGTTTTGTCTACCACCATTGTTGTTATAATCATAATTACATAAACTCTCTGAAAGTTAAAAGGAAGAGTCAGAGAAGAATTTAACAGCTCTGCCCTGCACTCTCCTAGAGGAACGTCAGGCAGTTAGCAGATTTACTCACTGTAGATGACATTGGCTCTATTTCCTTTTTCTTTTTCTTCTTTTCTCTGAAAGCCTTCTGTAGAAGACAATGATTTTTCTTTTTTAAAGGCATGAATGACAGCGTGAAGGAAGAAACTCTATAGCCTGCCCTTCACATTCAGCACAACTTGACAAACTTATATCAAATCATGCCTGCCGTTGTTGTACTGTTTCATCTTGGGCGATATGTTGAAAAATCTCGAAGTAGAGTGGGGGTTTTTTTTGTTTATTTTTCACGTATTTGTCTTTAATAAAAAAAAAAATTGACAGTTTGGTGCTTTGTTTTTATTGCCCAGTTGGGCCTCTGTAACTTGTTGATCAGCCACACCTGCTCGAAAATTGTCGGAGATCGAAACCGAGACATTTAAGAAAGTGACATGCACTTATTTTTATTTCCCAAAATACCCTTCCACATAGATATGATATAGGGATCGGATTTATGTTGTGTCAATTTAAATTTTGGATTCAAAATCCTCAATACTAATTTAATCCAAAATAAAATCGTATCAAATTGAATTAAAATATTTTTGGATTGATTCAATCATATATAAATAAATTCAAATATATATAACAGGTAATATCATATCAAAACACGATATAATTTATTTTCAAATAAAATAATTTATCAAATATTAGAGAATAATACAGTTTGTTAAACCATAACACACAAAAATACTTAATATCTATTAATCACAAAACAAAAGTAGTTATTTATGCGTAAATACTACAGTGAATCATATTATATCAAATTTGATGTGCCCCACAAATCATGTCATGCCAGGTGCATTAATTGGCAGGTTTTACGAATCAAGATTGGCTTGTAAGCATACCAAGACCCAAAGCACAACGAAAAACACAAATCAACCTATGTGTTTTAATAGGTTGGCTAATAATTTATTATTTATATTACATTACATTACATTAAATTTAATTATTTATTATTTTAAACGGTATATTATGTCCCAAGGTATCAAACATAACCCATTGGCTTTATACCACCAATAATTTTTGGGTCCTAACAAAAATTGGGGGGCTCATGGTAGATACACGTGTCAATCTGACTCTCCTACTCTATATATATATATATTTATGTAAGTTTAGATAACTTTAGAATAAAATCAAATAACATACCAAAAAAAAAAAAAAAAAATCATTATTATAAGAAAAATAGATAACAAAATTAAACTAATTTGGTAATATCGAATGTTAAAATGATGAGTGGATTATGCAAATTTTGTTTTTGGTAAAACAACACTAATTTCTTTGTTTATTTGAATTAGAGAATTAAAATTTTGTGAGTTGAAATTTTTTCTATCGAACGAAGGAGGTAATTAATATTGAAACTTTTTTTATCATGTTATACAATATATTTTTTAAAATTTTTGTATCAATTTGGATTGGTTTTATGTAAATTCTAACTTGATTCAAATTTGCTTAAGTCAATTCTAACCTAACTCAAAATATATTTTGCATTGAAAATCATAATTTTAATTTGATTTTGTTGTGTCGTGTTATGTTATGCTAATAGATGGTGTCAAATTTCATCATGTCTATTTTTGTGTACTTCCCCATCTGTTTTTTTTTTTTTTTTAATTGAAGGTTTAAAATTAAAAAATTAGGATGTATTTAATTGGTGATTCAAGAATAATTTTAGAAGATAAATTTTAAAAATTTAAATCTTGTATCAACGAGGCTCTTTACTATAGAAAGGATACTATAAAGGCCAAATAACATATTGCCACACAAGGTTTCGTCTAGTCACGAATTATCATCTATAACAGTTTTAAAAGTCAAATATTCATCTTTTTCTTGTGAAAAGACTAAAATACTTTTTCATAAAATTTAATAATATTAATATTAAAATAAATTTTAATATAAATAATATTAATAAATTAAAATAAATAATATTAATATTAATATTATTAAAAATAAATAATAATAATAATAAAATTAATAAAAATTTTAAAATAAAATAAATAATTAAAAAACAACAACCACCGTCGACAATTGTCGACGATGGTGATAAACATAAACCTCATCAAGTGATTAGAAATGACTACCTGACTGTCACGATGACAGAAGCGACCAAATTTAGTTGCTAAAAATTTGACGAAAGTGGCCAGATTTGACCCCTTCTACTAAATGGTCATTAATAGAACTAAATGACCTTTTCCGATTACCTGATGAGGTGTCCACTGCTGTCGACATCGTTATTGGCAGTAATGAATGTTTTTTAATTATTTATTTTATTTAATTATTAAATTTATATTATTATTTTAATATTATATTATTTTAAATTTATATTTTAATATTTTTATAAAATTTATTTTTAATTTTAATTCAAAAAGATATAAATACTTTTTTGACTTTAGTTAACAAATGAGTATTTCACTTTTAAAATTTTTGTAGGTGACAATTGTCAATAAGTAAAACCTTGGGTGGGCAACATGTCATTTGGCCATATTATATATTATGTAGATGTGTAAGCCAATATTTTTTTGGGACTGAGAACAATTTGATTTGAATTATAATGTAAACTTATTTTAATAAGAAAATTAAATTTTAGTCAATTAAGGATGAGAGACCCAAACTCCAGATACGTAAAGAGACATTTATATGATTGGATTAATAATATTTATTTATTAATTTTATCTAGTAAAAAAATTAATAAACTTATTTTAAATTTTAATTATATTATATTAAGGTTATATTTATGTTATTGATTTGTCTAATTTGTTAAGCCTATTGACCTTCAAATCAATTATGTGATTGGATCAATTCACTAAATAAATTAGTCATAGCACGGGTCTTTATTTATTTATTTTTTTTTTTTTGAGGAAAATTTATTTAAATTATCGAAATTTAAATATCAAATACAGATTTTATTCACTTTTTTTTTTTATTTTTTAAATTTTATTCTAAATTTCGTATATACTCAACCATGCATTTTACTTTTCGAATCGACCATTTCTCAATTAAATTACATAGACTTGACATATGTAGTTGACAAATTTAAATGTATAGATCATATTTGTGCATATCAAACAAATTTATATACTGTCGACAATTTTAACCGATTTTGAACCAATTCAATAACTAAAATTACCTAAAATAGTGACTAAATAGTTATATTTCATGGTGAATACGTTATAATGTAAGAAAATTAGATACTTTGTGCGAATTTACTTTGAAAATTCGATCCAAGTTTTGATTAAAAATTTTCATCTAAATTGATCAATTATGTTTGAAACTTATAATATTTATAGATGAAATCATGTTATAAGAAGTCTAAATATTAGGTAAAATGATTTGAAGATTTAAAAGGATGGATTTGGGATGAATTAGTAAGTATTCGCGAATTTACATCACAATGCATGTTTAATACATCTGTCAAAGTGATGACGTGGGTTGGAGAAGAGGGTGTAAAACTAATTTTTAAAAACTTTCATTTTCTTGGTATGCATGTTACAAGTTATATGTGTGTCGTCTATGTATGATCTGTATCGAAAGTTTTCAATTCAACTACTATACATGATGTACGTATCATATGCTATTAATCCTTTAATAACGACAAATATAATCCTAGAGGGGAAAGGGTGAATAGAATTTTAGAAAATTTGTAAAGACTTAAAACTTTTTCCTCCTCACGAACCAATCAACCAAGCAAATAATAAAATTATCAACACATTTAACCAAGCAATCATAAATATAAAACAAAGTAAAGACAGAAAGGGAAAAAGATTGCTCAATTGATTTTTATAGTAGTTTAGAGCTTCTCTGTAAGTCTCATATGTCCACTCCTTCAAGCAACCTTGCTTGAAGCTTTCTCTTCACTATTTCAACCTCGAAAATACAATAGATTTTGTGGAAGGGATTTCACCCTTCTTACACTAGTTTTGATACAGGGGATTGCACCTTTTGTAGAACTCACTGCTGTATATACCACTGATACTAGTCTTTGTACTCACTTATACAAATAATAAACTATTAATTTATTTTATAATAAGAAAAATACCAAAGATTAATATACACAACAGGAATCCTATGACAAAGCTGGCTAACTATATACACGTGCAAGCGGAAGCTGTAAACATTTTAATGACTCAGTGGTGGGTTGTAAAGAAACTTATATTACTATATTATTTTATGTATATGTATATACACTCAAAAAGTATGAAAAACATGTACATGCAACTGTATAAATTCTTTGAAAAACTTGCATGCACAAGACAATCCCACTAGGCCTTCTAAAACAAGTTGGAGCCTCCTCCCATCAACCATAGTCTACCCGAGCCTCACCAGCATCCACTATATACCTGCAAGAAAGGAAGAAGGGAAAAGAGTGAGTGATAAATCACTCAATAAGCATTTCCTGCTTTGCTCAACCCAAACATGCTTTTAAACTGAAAACATACTTGAGCTTAGCTTAGCTATTTATGTTCCCTTATTTATTACTCTGAATATAACTATTATCTTTCTCTAAACTGAAATGATAATCCATGCTATGAAATGAGTATTATGGTGTAAAGCCATATTGAAACATGCTATGGGTCATCGACCAATTTTCTAAAATCAAATACTGACTTATCTGTAAATATCTGTAAAGATCTGTGTATCTGAAGATACTTGCTATGCTGATCATACTGATGAATACAGAGATTCGACATCTTAGCCATGTGAGTTGAACCAGACTAGCAAAATGCCAGTAAGCTGAAATATATATATATAACATACCAGTTCTTGAACTAGTAAACTGAAACTGAAACAATTTGACCGCAGTCAGAAAGCTAAAATCCCACAAATGCCCCCTCAAGTTCACTTTTACTAATTGATCTCGATATCAGGCTCTGAATGTTGAAAACTAATGCAAGTGGATCCCTTAATCCCTTTTCTGAAAACACTTTGGCATGTCATGCTATAATATGTTCATGATGTATTATTTTCTCTTATTTTCTCTTCTTATAATGTTATATTGCTATTATAAGGGTTTCCCATGCTTTATTCTTTGTTTTAGTTCATTTTTCTGTTTTTCTATTAGTGCACGGGCATGCATGAAGATACACGAGTCATGTGCCGACCGTACAACCTGATCATGCTAAGTTCTGGAATGTCTATTTCTTTTCTCTTTTATCACTTACACACATCCGTGACCCTTAGATACACGGTCGTGACAACTTCAAATTGTAGTCATGCACCAATCGTGCACACATGCGTGACCCTGCAATTGCAAGGGTGCACGAGCATGCATCTAGCAGGCGCATGGGCGTGCGTCCTGCTCTGTTTCGACAAATCTATGCCTGAAACTTGCATATTCTCGTCCAATGCTTAGCATATCTATAATTAACTCAATTCATTCATTTCTAGCAACTCAAACAACATATAAACACATATCAATTTCAACCATAACCCACAACATCACAATCAAGCATCAAAATATCATTCAAACACATAGCCACGCATATACATACGCCAAGCATGTCTATGGGTAGGAATTATCATCATAATCACTTTATCCTCATCATATTAACTTATAATCAAATCATACTAATCACAAAGCATGTTGGAAACACAAACATATCTCATCATACATCATACATCATACATTATACACATGCTAGGAAACTCAAAGAAGGGGTAAGGAAATACTTATCTCTTGTCATGGTTGCTCTAATCTTTTTCTCTAGCTAAATCTTTACTCTTTTACTGGATTGGGAACTTTCTGCTATTGAATCACACCCCTAGGATTAGGATTCTCTGAATATAAGATGGAAACATGGATGAAAATGGATAAAGATGGGTGAGAAACATTTAAAAGCTTCTATCTCTCTCTTTCTACAAGTAAGCACGAGCGTGCATACTAAGTTACACAGTTGTACACAAGGAAAAGTGAAGAAACTTCATTTCTCGTGTTTCACACGAAAGAAACCTCCCAAGGAGAATCATGCGCAGGTCACACTAACTCTGAAAACTCACTATCTCACCCCTAAACTCTTCAAACTCCAAATATGTTACTAATTCTCACATCTAACCCCAAATTCTAGCCAAAAAGGTATTTCTAATCCTATGATGCTACACCCTTAATATAATTTTACGAGTTTCCTCTTTACATTAGTTTCACAGGATTACGCCAAAGAATTGTTAAAATCAAATAAAAGAAATATGTCTCTTGATAGGTAGATACAACAGATTTTATACAAATAATGTCTCTCAAAGTATATAAGCTTAAGTTCTAGAGAAAGAAAATGGAGAAGAGTTTAGAGAATAGAATAATGAAAAGGTAAAGTCTAATTCTCTAACCTTTACAAACTTAAATCAGCTCCTAATTTATAAAGTTTTAAGAAATACAACTATTGCAACTGATTTGAGAGCTGTTAAAGTGAATCTGGGCAAACAGATAGTTGTGTGCCCCTTGTGCATGGTTGTGCTCCTTTCAATATATGTTGTCCATGTAGCATCCCAGGTTTTTAGAAAGCCCTTAGGGGTAGAGTTTCGGGGTTAGAAATAGAATTCAGAGATAGATTGGGGGTCTAGAAGAGTTCAGGGGTGAGATAGTAGTTTTCCAGAGCTGTGTGGCCTTCGTATGATGCCTTTAGGGAGGTTTCAATCATGCGAAGCGCGGGAAATGAGTTTCTTCATTTTCCCTTGGTGCACTCCCGTGCACTTTTCCCTGCACGCCCGTGCAGGTGGGTAGAAAAGAGAGAGAGACGAGAGTTATTTCATTTCTCATCCTGTTTCAGCTTCTCTCTTCTTGTTTCAGCAGCTCTCAGCCCTAGGCGAGAAATCCAGTTCCCAGCAGCTCCCAATCCAGCTAGAGATCAGAGAGATTAGTTTGGATTAGAATTCCAGCAGCCATGTCAAGAGGTAAGTGTTTCCTACCTCTTCAGTGTTTTCCCAGCTTGTTGGATGATTGCTTGATGATGCCTGGAAATGTATGCTTGTGTTTTCAGCTGGTTTGATGGATGTTATATGCTGAATATGATGCCAAATATGATTATTTCCCATCCAGTAACATGCATGCTTTGTTTGTGTGTGTATGTTGTGAGAGAAAGCTTGAATTGCCATGGTGAAATTCGTAGTGTGGGATGGATGTTGAAATTGATGATGTATATACGTATATTGAAGTGCCTTGGATGTGTGTATTTGATTAATTGCAGTTTGGTTGAGTTTTGGCATGGTTTCCAGCTGATTCAGACGAGCCATGTCTGAGCAAAACAAGGAGCACGGTCGTGTGCCCGCGAGAGCACGCCCGTGTGCCCTTGTCTTTGCGAAGGCACGGCCGTGTGCTCTGAGAGCACACGGTCTGGAAAGCGAAGGACACGACCGTGTGTCCTGAGGGACACGGTCGTGTGTCCTCCTTTTGCGTGTAATAGCCAGATAATTCCAGAAAAGAGCACGACCAGGCGCACGACCGACGCACGGTCCCGTGTGCCTGGGCACACGCCCGTGTGCCCGTGTCTAGCACGGCCGTGTGTGTCTCTTGCACGCCCGTACGTTTGCTTTGCACGCCCGTGCTCCAGCATTAATTTCCCAGAAGAGGCAGAAATGACTTATTAAAGGTTTGGTAACCCATCCAAAGGCTTTGAATCATCAGATTATCCAGATAACAGATGATAAATGCAGCATATGCATTCATAGCACAGCATATCGTCTGAAAGAGGATCCAGGGATCCGAATTCAGTAGTTCCAGCATCTAGAACCCAATGTATGGGTTTTAGTTTAGGGTGAACTCGAGGGGGGCATCTGTGGGACCCAGCTTTCTGACACCAGTCAGTTAGCTCAGCAGCAGATCAGTTTCAGTTTCAGCAGATTCTAGCCAGTAGCTAGAATATTCAGCCCACTTGGCCAGGATGCCGAATCCCTGCGTTCCACCCAGTCTGATCAGTACAGAAGGTACCTTTGGGTACAGATAGATATTCGCATGCATGCACATTCAGATTTCAGCTATCATGTCATGACATTCATTTCAGAAAATGATTAATAATGAGAAACAGTAAACCAGTGATCAGATTCAGCACCCGCAAGCGCGTAGATGTATGATAGGGCCGAGATTAGTTTTATGTGCCCTTGTTTGTGCTTGCTTGGGTTGAGGGAAGTAGGAAATGCTTACTGGGTGATTTTCATCACTCATCCTTTTCCTCTTCCTTTCTTTGCAGGTCAGTTTGCTGCTGGCGAGGAGCGGGTGGACTGAGGCTCGCGAGAGAGGACCCACACACCCCCTTATAGCATGTATATGTATTTTCTTTCAGTTTGGACCTGTGAGATCTTGTATGTATTTTTGTATATTCTCAAAGATAAAGAATGATGTACAGAATAGTATATAGCTATATGAATGGCCAGTTGGGCTCATTGTATGTTTCAGATTAGTTTCAGCTTCCGCTTGCAGTGTATAGCAGCAGGTTCTTTTCTTTTCCGTAGGATTCCCGTCTCGGGTACCCGATTCCCAGTTTATTAATAAAAGAACAGTGTTTTCTTCTGTAGCAGGGGTACTCGGGGCGGCGGGTCCTACAAGTTGGTATCAGAGCGTTTCTCTGTGCCATTTTAGTAGATATTTGAGTTGTATGTGTGTGTGGTGCCTGTTTTCTCTCCTCGCAGCCATCGTCCAGACCCTTCTCACAGCACAGTCAGGTATTTCGTTTCAGATTTGTTTTGTTTATGTTTCTAACCCCTGTTTGCTTGTGGTGCTATAGATAGAGAAGAGCCTTATGTCCCTAGATATGTAGGCGAGGCCAGTGGTAGTAGCCCTCCTGTCCAACCCATTAGTGTGAGTGGTAGGAGGAGATCTCAGGGTGCTTCCCCTGTGGTTGTCAGACCAGATCAGTTCAGAGAAATGATTGGGGAAATGATTAAAGAAGGTTTACAGCAGGCTGGTGTGGGGAAGGTACAAGAACCAGCAAGAGTTAATCCCCCTCAGTATTCAGCTTATCAGTCTTTAAGAAGAAGACAAGTACAGCCACAGTTTCAGCCACAGTTTCAGTCTCAGTCTCAGTTTCAGCCTCAGCTAGAGTATCAGCAGCAGTATGACCCTCAGCCTCAGCCTCAGTATTACTCAGTGCCGCAGGCAGCCAGAGAGGGTTATCCGTTTCAGTCTCAGCCTGCTAGAGAAGGGTATCAGCATCCAGCAGAGTACAGAGAGCACAGTCAGGCTACGAGTATAGAGACAGCTGGTACAAGCTCATCAGGTAGACTTCATCCAATCTATCATCTGCCAGGACCGTATCAGCCAGTAAAGTTCAGTGGGTCCAGAGATCCTTCAGTGGCAGAAGAGTGGATAGAGTCAGTGGAGAGCATTATGAGCCTCTTCACGTTGTCAGAGAGAGAGAAAATCCGATTTGCGACATTCCATCTGCGGGGTGACGCAAAGGTTTGGTGGGGCCTAGCTAGGGCTACCATCCCTGAGCAGTATATGATCTGGTCAGAGTTCAGACGGCTATTTGATGCCGAGTACCGGGGTTCAGAGCTAATGTATGCGAAGGCCCAAGAGTTTATTGATTTGGTTCAGGGGCCTAGCTCTGTAAAGGAGTACGCCACTAGGTTTAATGCCTTGGCGAGGTTTGTCCCCGGGTTGGCAGGGACTGAGTTGGGTCGAGTGCAGAAATTTATTCATGGTCTGCATCCTGCGATTTCCAGAGATGTCCTGACTGGACCGTATCCTCCCCAACAGTTCAGTGATGCATTGGGGAGAGCCCTCAGATCCGAGGCCAGTCTTCAGAGGATGGGTGCCATGAGTCGAGTAGCCGAGAGAGCAGATGACAGAGATAAGGGCAAGAGGCCAATATCGGTTAAGAGATCAGCTCGGGGTTTTCAGAGACAGAGGCAGAGGCCTGCACCACAGTTTCTCCCGCCACAGTGTCCTCAGTGTGGCAGACAACATTCTGGCGAGTGCCTTGCTGGCCAGATTGTGTGTTACTTGTGCCGTCAGCCAGGGCACAAGATGTTTGAGTGCCCAGCCAGAGGTGGAGCTGGAGTTGGGCCCAGCAGAGGCGGAGGTGGTCAGTATAGAGGCAGAGGAGGACCACCTAGAGGCGGTGCCGGTGCAGAGCGGGGTAGAGCAGACTTTCCCCGACCCGGAGCTGGAGCACCTGGAGGAGGTACGGGTACTTCAGGAGGAGATGGTGGTGGCGGCAGAGCCAGAGTTTATGCTGTCCGCCAGGAGCAGGCAGATGCCATACCCCATGCAGTCACTGGTCAGATTCTTTACCTTGGTACTCCTTTATTTATTTTGGTGGATTGTGGGGCCACACACAACTTTATTTCCCGGGGAGTGGTAGAGAGATTAGGGGTTGACCCTAGTGTGGCTGATAGGAGTATCCTAGTGGAGATGCCAGATGGGGGTTATGTGGTGAGTGATAGAGTCCTCTTAGCTCAACAGATAGAGGTTATGGGTAGACAGATGATTATTGATTTGATTCTGCTGGAGTTGGCAGATTTTGATATGATCTTGGGGATGGATTTCTTGGGAAAATATGATGCCGAGATAGATTGTGGAAGAAAGAAGGTTAGATTCCACATAGGCCCTGATTTCTTTGTGTTTGGTGAGGGCAGAGTGGAGAGTATGATGATCTCGTGCATCCAGGCGAGCAGACTGATGAGGCAGGGATGTGTAGGGTACTTGGCCAATGTAGTGTGCAGTAGTTCAGTGGGGCCAAGTATCGATGAGGTGCCCGTGGTCAGAGAGTTCAGAGATGTCTTCCCAGATGAGTTGCCAGGGCTACCTCCAGACCGGGAGTTGGAGTTCAGTGTCGAGCTTCTCCCTGGTACGGCTCTAATTTTCAAGGCTCCGTACCGGATGGCTCCAGCTGAGCTCCAAGAGTTGAAGAAGCAATTGCAGGAGCTGGTTGATAAGAAATTTATCAGACCAAGCTGTTCACCGTGGGGAGCTCCGATTTTGTTTGTGAAAAAGAAGGATGGGTCAATGCGGATGTGCATTGACTACAGGGAGCTGAATAGGATGACGGTGAAGAATAAGTATCCCCTGCCAAGGATTGACGACCTCTTTGATCAGTTGAGAGATGCAGCGGTGTTCTCCAAGATTGACCTGAGATCGGGCTATTATCAGGTCAGAGTAGCAGAGAGAGATGTCCCCAAGACTGCATTCAGGACTCGTTATGGGCATTACGAGTTCGTGGTCATGCCATTTGGTTTGACTAATGCCCCAGCAATCTTTATGGATTTGATGAACCGGGTCTTTCATGACTGCCTGGACCGGTTCGTGGTGGTGTTCATAGATGACAT
>JAJEJH010000343.1:7964-269626 GCA_026122585.1 Anacardium occidentale | reverse complement strand
AAAGTATCATAATCTCTTACGCTGGCCATCCCTTATTTTTCGACTTTGCAATGACTTGGGTACTTCAGAGGTATGATTTTCACGTGAATCTCGTTATTAGCCATTCTAATTTATAACAGAGCACGCTTATATGTGTTTTGTTTTGTTATACAGGCTGAGGTAGAGACAGGTGAGACCGCAAATTCAATATTATGCTATATGAAAGAAACAGGTGTATCGGAGGAAGTTGCCCGTGAAGATATAAAGAAGCTTATTGAGAAAACCTGGAAACGAATGAATAAGGATCTGAGTGAAGAGCAGCCATTTTCAGAGGCTTTTGTAGAAACAGCTATTGGTCTTGCTCGGATAGCCTATTGCACATACCAACATGGGGATGGACATGGAGCTCCAGATATTAGAACTAAGAAAAGAGTCTTGTCAGTAATAATTGACCCCATTTGAATCATACAGACAAGTAACATCACAATTGATAAGTTCAATGGGAACAGTAATCACACCCAAAGAATCAAGTACACCGAGCTTGGATGTTGTAACGTTCTGAAACTCTTCGTTATTGTACCACAATCTATTTTCAATCAACCTTCCAATAAGATAACTATTTCCTGATATTTGGGAAAATGTCAGAGATTCCTCTCGCATATATATATTTAAAAACTTCTTCTATGAGGTCACGTTTAAATTTTGCTATATATTTTAGATGCCTTCTCTATAGCATGACTGTAAAGTGAAACAAAAGTTATCAAATTACAAATATATCCACCAAAATACTACAACGATCTAGTTTTTTACATACTTACCCTTACAATCATAGATTTTTTATCCGTAAGACTTGAATTTCACAAGGTGTTTATCATGCTCGAAGTAAGAAATTCTTTTGTGTTGGATAATGATAAACTCAATATGTTAGGGGAGATTTAGGAGTAGAATTAAACTTAATACTAAACATCTTATTAATTATAATTTCATAATTTTCCTCGTTCATATATAACTCACATTCAAAATTTGTTTCTAGATGTTTATCTTCTATTTTTCTCTACATGTTTATTTTTATTTGTTCAAGAGGATTCGTTTTCAACTGTACACATTGTTAACGTGAGCTAGCAGTAAGAGGTGCTAGGTGTGGAGCTTTATGATAGTAGGTCAAAGTGGGGAAGTTACTTTGAAGTTCCCCGACAGGTACTACTAAGAAAATCTCAGCCTTATGGAAAACATTATTATATATAAAATTGCAAACCTACATATATTTTTCGTGTGAAGAAAACCATGGCTTCTTTGACTATTACGTGAATGAAATTATGATGAAATAACCTCTCTTGTGTACAACTCTTGGATATTATCTGTGTGTAGTTTAGGTAGCTATACCTCAGCCATATAAACTACATTAAATAGAAATATTTTAATTGTAATGGATAAACACAACACAGGGTTAGGCTGTCTCATGGCCTGGCCCATACCTTATTTTTTGGCTTGGTCCATGGTGGGTATGATCGCATTTTAGGGCAAGGCCTATGGGTAGACCCGATATGATCCAATTAATTTTTTTAAAAATAAATGATATTAATATTAATAAATTCAAAAGATATTAAAATATGTATAATGGTGGCACAACCCACAAAGGCATGCAGATTGGCCTTTAAAAGCTCATGAAGGCATGACCTACGGGTCTTAGGTCGTGCCCCAAACCTTCTTATTTTAATGGGCCAAATCTGATCCAACATGGTATGACTCGCTCCCACCTCTAGCAATGGCAATTCATTTTTATTGCTTGCTTCTTGTAAACTTTCTTTGATATCATCTTATTAAAACATTATGTGAATCATATATGAAAAAGAAAAAATTATAAATAATTAGTCGTCTACAACAATTTCTAAGAGGTACTTATTTACAAAAAAAAAAAAAAAAAGACAAATAACTTCTTTCTGATAATAAAATATTCCACTCTAAATCTCTAAGGTTATTTATAATAATATATCATAAAACATAAAGTCTAAACATCTTGATTCTCCATTTTTTTGCTAGTCTTGATATTCTCTTATTCCATAATTCTTGACTATGCTAAGAGATTTACTCCACAAAATGATGGAAATAAGAAATGAACGATCAATTCAATCATAAGAGCAAACATAATATATGAACTCTTAATAAAACATTGTGCTATGAAATTTTCTTTACTTAAAATATTGATAATCATATAGGAAGAATTCTTAGAAATATAAATATTCATTGTAGCTCATAAAAAATTTAAAGGAACTCATACTTCAAAAGTGCATACAATCAACCTTTTAATTGATTGGATTTCATCAATAAGTATTTCTAATATAATACATATATTTAAAATGATCTCATATTTTATCAAGTATAAACTTACTCATTTTCATTTAAAGACTGATGACTATTCGATAAATACGATACCTATCGTAAATAATTGAAAAAAACATATGTTAATTGTCATTTAATAATTTTATTTAAAAAAATTTATTATATGAAAATATCATATATACGTTACATTTTCATTGAATTATCAATTATCTTCAGTCGAAGGTATGCTCAAATATGACATTATCAAAAATAATTAAAATTGATCTGTGTTTATATTATTACTATTAATTTCCTTTATATTTTTCTCAGTTAATTTTTTATTTCTTTTATTTTTTATCTAGAGTCATTGTTCACTCCCAAGAGGCCTTCTAAGCGATGAGATGATGCCGTAGGCTTTCATGATTTTGCCATCTGAGTTTGCCTTTTTCGACAAACTTTCTCCAGTCCATCACCCTCCATTGCATTCCTTGCAAATGAGCTCTTAGCTTCTCATTGTCAACCAAAACATCAAGCCGTCCAGCATAGAGAACAACTTGTTCACTGGCTTCATCATTTTTCCCCTTGTTTTCCGTCTCGTTTAAGTTACAAGGTGAATCAGTATAAAATCTACTATTGTTTATGCTCTTAAGCAAGTTTTTGAGCTTGAATTGCTGAGAGAATAGAGCCTGGACTGCAGTTTTTGATGGAAACTTTGCATTCTGAGAAAGGTGCAAGCAAGCATCGGCTGAAAACTTCTCATAATTAAGATAACAACATATCTTTGTCTTCTCTTCTCCCGACAATCCTGCATGCACCTGTTTATACCACAGTCAATCTAAATGCACCACATTTGATTATGATAGGAATTTGAAATCGTGAAGCCCTAAGCTTTTAAAATGCTCAGCTTGAATTTTACAGAGGAAGTTGAATTTTATTGTTAACGTTTAAGTATCAAACTGAAATTCAAATTAACATGTAAGAGAATGGTCCACAACGCTGTTTCATAAAAAAATAAAAACTAAAACTGAAGAAATATTTTGAAAAGCTAGAGAACTTCCAAAAGGAAATTTAGTGAGGTCACTGTACCTCAAAATACATGTTTATAGCATGGTACATTTCATCATCAGATTCCCTGGAGGAATCAGGCGGGGCCATGGAAAGAGCAAGGAACTTCGAACGTGTTAAACAAGGATCTGGAGCTGCTTCTGCCGTATACAAATCCATCACGCTTGCAACTTTCATCAGTAAAGACAAAGATGCTTGACAATTTTCTCTATGCAGAAATGCTTTCAAGAACCTAAGGACAACATTTACATCATATCAGTAATTTGTCCCCTCCCATCTGGAGATGGAATAAGTATATTATCTAGTGTTGCTTGGTCCATCATACAGCCTATCATACTCTCTAACTTTCTCCGAACACTTCTATTAATGTTTAAACTCAAAGCAACTTGAAGAATCCCGAATAAACTCTCGCACGAAAGAGAGCTCTGATCAAGTGTGTAAAGCATATCAATGACAGTTTCTAAAATTTTGCTCTTCTCTTTCATTGTGGCAGTATAGAACTTAGTCTTCTGATAATAAAAGAGGAACCTACTTAGGATGACTTGATCAATTTTTTGTCCAACCATGAATTTTATCACCAATTCAACCAAACTAGGAGCGAAAACTAAGAGGTCTTCAAACCACCAGGTCACTCGAGAGAAGCTGTTCTTCAAACTCTCAGTGCTCCTAGTGTCACAGGAAAACCGAAACTCAGACCTAACTGGGGAAGAAGTAGATGCACAAGGGCTTGTTTCACCGGTCAAAGCCAGCCTCCTGACTAGAGAATCAAGGCATTTTTCAAGTAACCTGAAGAATTTGCAACTAAAAGAAACTCCCGGCACTGCTTCAAAGCACACAAGAACTCAAACCATGTCCAGTAGTTAATATTCATCTCCATGAATTGTGCAGCACGATGTAGAAGGGAAATATTGGAAGGAGTTATATTAATTTTGCCATTATTGTAACAAAACCTTAAAATAAGCTCAAAACTCTCTGCCCTCCCTGGAAATCCATGGAATATCAGTTTGAGATTTCTCTCAGTGCCGGTCGATTTACCAAATAATTTGCTTAATCTACCAGAATAAAGGGCAACCATTTTCTGCAGATAGCTAAGAGAAAAAGACGAGTTAGATATTTAATAATTACTTAACAAATAGAGATTTCAATAACACAATTTAATTCTTAAACAACTCAACTATTAACATCTATTTTTCGCAATGGAAAAACCAGACAATTCTCAGTCACATTCTAGTAACATTTTGGTCCCGACACATCAAGCCACCGACAATGAACTTATTATAGATATATAAGAATAAACTTTTTAGAATATGCACCCAAAAAAAGATAAAAGAGAAAACCAAGAAAAATGTTCATTAACAACGTTAACTGCAAAAGAGGGAGACAGATCGTTACGGACAATAAATTATGGAAGGGTGAATAAACAAAACGAATCTACAATTCATATCAGCAAAGAAAGGTAAATTTTATGAGAAATGAAAGCAACTTTTAGTCCTCCCTCAAAAGATGTGAATAGTGCAATTAAGCATTTAAGCCTCTTAACAATAGCAATAAATGGGAGAAAAGATCACCAAAAAAAAGGCCGTGTCTATCACCTCGCGGTAATTGTGATAACAATAATAACCACAGAAAAATAAAAGTTAGCGGATGGAACCTTTGTCCCACCTCTCTGCAATGTTGGTGCAAATCTAATGGTGTGGTATAAAGGTTACAAATTCATGGTTGATGTTAAAATTGAATGGAAAAATGACAGAAACAAACTACATGAACATGAAAATTTAACCACCTTGGAATTCTATACGTCTAAAATTCTATCCATGTTATGAGCTAATGTGTAGGGCATAGGTGATACATCTACTTAGGTCAAAGAGAACATTCAATTCTATGAAAACATTGTTTTTCTTATACAACAATAAATTTAGAGATTTATTCTTATTCTAATTCTATGAAAACATGATAATTGCATGAATTATATGGTCCCAATTCAATAAAAAATGATAGTATTTTAATGTAAACACATAATGACATGGAAATGATAATCATACAGGTGTAAAGAAATTAAACTAAAAAGTTCTCTTATTTTAATTATTTTTGAGTAAAAAGATTTCTATACACGTTATGAGCTAATGTGTAGGGCATAGGTGATACATCTACTTAGGTCAAAGAGAACATTCAATACACTAGCCAAATCTTCTGTGGGTTAAGGTATTACAAAATAAAGAAAAGACATATATATTTGAAGTTAGAAAAGCAAGGTCCCACCGGGAGTTGAACGCAGCTCGCTGGACTCAAAGTCCAGAGTGCTAACCACTACACCATGGAACCACCTGATCCGATACAGTAAAATTACTTAATCGTTTCTTTCTCCAATCTGCTATTGCATCCATCGTGAGCCAGTAAATGGTTGACTAGTTCTCTGAATATAAGTTCAGTTGTTGAGGATGTCTGTGTGATAACATCATATGCATAAGTGTGTTGGGTACTAGCTAGAGAATAAGAAATACGTCAGCTGAGGACTACATTCTATACTTGGTGTTGCTACACCAGATTCAGGTCTACGTATTCAGCCCGAGGGCGACTCTTCAGAGTAAATATTGTGGTCCTAGCTGCCATAAGCCAGTATTGTTCCAGCCTTCCTTCTTTTGCAATAATTGAAGCCTTCGAAATGAATATGCGCTGAGGCCTCAAAAGAACAAGTCGTACTTGAGGTCATTTATGAAACTAGTAAGAGAAAACTTTGATAAATGATTTGTTATCGTGCATTAAGGCATTAGTTGAATTTATAAATAACGATAGACAGTAATTACTGATCATGTTATTGCATTTTAATCATTTATGAGAGATGTGGTGCAATCTCTCTCTTGATATATATATATATATATACTGCCAGAAAAGAATATCAGGCACTTTGACCATATTTATATATTAAATAAAATTCAAAGTAATCTCCGGGTTTCTTTGGTTGTTATGTGGGGCAATTTTAATTGAAATATGCACAGTAGAAACCATTGTCAACTAAATTGAAAGTTTAAAATTCAATTCTAGATCTGATATTACAACGTCAACAAAAGCTACTTTGAATAGAAATTCTGCTTAGAAAAGAAGATAACGAAAATATCTAGTGCACGGATGATTATAGACTACTGAGAACTTATTAGGGAATCTCTAGCTATCTAGTCTTGAAAGAAAAGCTAGTAGAGATGGGAAACAAAGCGATGGAGAGTTTTGTGTGGTAGAAAGACATTATAACATGCGCCTTTTCTCTTTGCCGTTCATGTGAACATAGCGTGAGATAACTTACTCGAATACAAAGGCAACATGATGAAGTAACACCCAAAATTCTTCCGCTTTTCTTCCTGTCCCAAACCCATTTGCAGCCTTTCGACAATGAGAAAAAAGCAAACCTTATTTGTCATTGCGTTCATCATCTTGGACGGCTAAAGAGCAACAAGCCAGTCAAATGCATGGCAGGACCTTCTGAACCCACTTAAGTCCACAACCATTTAATCCTCCAACCCATTTGGGACCCAAGCTGTGGCAAATACGGAGTTGTGACCCTTCCATGTGAGCATCAACATATCATCTTCCCTCTTCATCCCCCAACCACTAGCATGTTCATCTAGCAAGGCCTTAACTTCCCTAACAGTCTCTTCGCTAAATGGAATACTGGAAAACCCTGCATTCTTCATCCTTTGACTTGTTTTTGCTCCAGATTCTAACCTCTCTATCCTTTGAAACCCTTCATAACTTATAAGGTTTTCAATCTTTTGTCCAATATCCGATTCATACTGTAGCCTTTGGCAACTATCCTTGGGCAAGAAAGTCTCTAAGGAATCAAAAGGAATCCATAGGTAATTGAAGCTGGTAGTGATCCTTGATGTTAGACTAGAACCACTTAAATCAGAATCTTCGTCAACCACAATTATGATACAAGGGTTAAGCCCTTTAATTATATCTAGGAAAGTGTCTCGCAAAGAAGCATCTTGATGCGCACGTCTTATTGTTTCATCGTACAAATATCGCAGCCAATTTTGGCAGTTTACTACCAAAACCTCCTCGTTCCTAAGGTTCAATATAGAAGGAGTCATATGGCTTAATACTGATTCAAAATGAAAGCTAGAAGAGTCCTTACAAGAAGATGAGTCCGCATCGATTATGTTAAATTCAAAGGGGACGTCCCTAAACTTGGCGAAATTCCCCAAACGGAGACCAACTTCTTCAGTTGATACATTGAGCAAGGGAGGGACTAGTGGCTTACAAGAAGGCACCGTGATTCTGACTGAAGGAGGGCCTTCAGGCCTTTTAGCCAAGGCATCTATGAGAGTAGGCCACTGCATACAGTGCGTGATGCTAAAGTCTAGTATATGAACTCTGGGGCACCCTTGAATTGCCTTAAAGATGAAACTATTTGATGCACAGAAGCCAAAACGGTGCCAAGGGATTAGATCAACATACCCGGCTAGCTCAGTGACGCTCATAAGCCTTCTGTGAATTGTACTGCTACTATTGAAACTCATCGTCGTAGGGAAAACACTGGATACCCTAGATACGAGTGCCCTTAAAAAATATGAGGTGAGCCGTTGGTTTGGATCACCAACTGAAGAAGCAACATTATTGAGCACCCACATTACTTGCTGTGCCAAAGTGACATCGTTACTTTCTAAGGCACTAGCACAGTGAAGCAGAAGCTTGTCTATACATGCTCCATCGAGGTTACCAAGACACCCTCTAAGTGCTCCCGGAATGGAATTCGCAGTGGCGTTGAAGAGACTGGGATTGTGCAGAGGAATGGATGTAGTGTTTGGTCTTGTTTCAGTTTTCATGGATTGAGGTGTTGTTGCTTTAATGTGCATGGAAGGATGTGTTAAGAGAGAAGAAACTGGGGGTAATGATGCAGATAAAAGCTTTTGTGTTGTTTGTTTGAAACGATGTGTGGTGGATATGGTGGATGAGATCTAGGGTTTTATCTAGTACATAGAGATGTGAGTTCCTATGTCTAGGAAATATGAGGTATTGACTGTGGGAATTTATATAGAACTTTTTTCGCGTTATAAATTTTTTAGTATGTGGAGGAAGGAGCAACAGAGGTGAGAGGAGAGTTGAGAGCTGAGAGCTAGTTAAATGACATGCAACATGAACCATATATATACTGGGAGAAGTCCTTGTCAAACTGTCATCTAGATGGGATGAAACCAAAATTAAACATTAAATATTAATGAAGCCTGGGTTTACATTAAATTGTAAAGGCTGCCTGGCTCAGTATAATTGTACTATATAGCTAGTTTTCAGGCTTTCTTTTCTTCCCAAACTGAGTCAGAAATGAATTAACTTACTCCAGTGGTAAAATTACTTCTTGTTACAGTATATAAATGGCTGAACTTTAAAACTTTATGACCTGACCTATTAGAGAAGTACTACCAGATATAAATAACAATGAGGTTGACAAAATATTTTTGCAAGTCAGTTGAGAAAAAGAGTTGTGCGTGACTCGATTCAACAACAGCTAAGTAAGTTATTAGCAAAGAAAAGACCTTGGTCGAGAAAACCCATGCCTGGTTAGCTAGCTAGCCAGTTAACAAATCAATTAACCGAAATATACCTCAGGCTTGCAATTTACCACTACTGAAACTATATAACTGAGTATACCTCCAGTCTTAATAAGATCAGCAAGGATGGAGCTTTGCTGAGCAATTTTGGCTGATTAGTAACCAATTAATTCTCTCACTTTTGTTCTCGATAAGTGATTTTGGTGAGCGAGAGCTTGTACAGAAGGTAATGAGTAAGTTAAGGAAGCTGTCTTAGCCGGCCATTTTTTTGTCGAATTTGAGCTCATGGAATGCTATTATCAGACAGATCCATAATCATTCGTTTAAATTAAATCTAATTTGTTCATTGGGTTTAGTGATTGATGGCTACCTTTCAAACCTATCCTTCCACATACGTGATGCGTATATGTTATCAACTTGGTTGCTTGTTGCAAATGATGCCACAACTAAAGACAAATTAGACCTCTTCTTCCCAACAAGGACGAATTTGTATATTTCATTAGAATGTCACTCCCTTTAATTGCTTTGATATCATTGCTTATTTTCCCTTTTAAATTATTTTTTCTTTTTAGCAACTCTTTTTTGAGAATTATGTGAAGTTACGATTGTACTTGAGAGAGAAAATTGGACTCTGAGGACATGAAAACACTAGCTAGCTCCAGTTAAGCTAGCCAGCCGTGACCTTTCACAAAACGAATCTACATCAGAGAAGACTCCTGCATGAATAGTAAGAGAAAACCTGCACATTATAACTTCTAGTTTTTTTCTTCATAACCGATTTGTGGATAGCAAGGACAAGCAGAAAACTTTGGAACAGCTATAATAATTGATTTGAAGCTTCATGAGTCTCTTAAACATGTGCAGTGGTAGAATAATTTGCTGTTTTCTTCAGAGTTGTGATTTTGCTACTCGTGGAGATTTGTTCCTTTCACTTCACCAAGAAAATCCAACCAAATCTTTTGATTTCGAGGTTAAAGAAAGCTTTTACTATCCTTACCATATTCCAGCTCAAGTCTTGGCTCCATGATTCATACAATTTATGAAATAAATCTTCAGGAAAAGTTCACATCCTTTTCCGATATTCCTAAACTAGCTAGGTTAATTTCCAGTTTCAGTGGTAAGCATAATATTCTTTGGAGGGGAAATTGTGAACTGCGGAAGTATATATATATATATATATATATGTATGTATGTACGTATGTATGTATGTATTGGCCCTTTGATAAAATTTGGTCGCAAATCCAGTTGTAAATGAAAATGTTACTCCCTAATTCATGGCATGCCCTCGTATTCCAAACAGATAGGAAGTATGAAAAGACCAAGATCAGAAACCCTGGCAAAACTGAAGGAGATATATATGGCTGGCTGGATAAGTAGTGCATCATTTGGCTTATTTATAAGATATTTGACCGGGACAGTGACGGTTCCACGTGAAACTACAAGAGGTTAAAGTCAATTTAAAAGATGAAAGCGTAATTAGCATTGTGATTTTCACCCAAAAACTTTCAATGCCTCTGTCTTTGATGAAAAAGTAAAGAAGAAAGACAAATGACTGTACTTAATCATACCTGAAATTTTTAATTTCTAGCTTTCCTTTCATGCTAATCGTATTCTTCTCATGAGGACGTCTTAAAATCTTTTTTTTGTTTTTACTCTCATCCGTAGCCTACGCTTTAAATAAACAATGACTAGGGTCCAACATTTAGTACCTGGAGGAAATTTCAAACAACAAATAATATATTATAATTGACGTTAGATGAATTGATTTGAACTGGAATTTATCAGGAATAGAAAATAAAAAATCATGGAAATTAATTAAAATTTGCTTGGTTGAACTGTTGGAACTTTTTCTGATGCAAACTATATTGCTTGAAGGATATATTGGAAAATGTAGCTATTAACAATAATTTTTTTAACAAGACTGGAAGTGATGCAAATTACATTGAGGTAAGTCCTATTTATACAAATTTTTAGCCTTTTCTTCTTCCCAAATAACAGTTTCAGCAGTTACAGCCTCTTCTTCTTCAATTCCAGCCTTTTCATCTTCAGTTCCAGCAGTTTCTTCTTCTGTTTCAGTAGTTTCAGTCTTTTCTTCTTCTGTTCCAGCAGCTTCTTCTTCAGTTTCAGTCTTTTCTTCTTCTGTTCCAGCAGTTTCTTCTTCCGTTCCAGCAGTTTCTTCTTCCATTCCAGCAGTTCCAGTCTTTTCTTCTTCCCAATTAATAGCTTACATATTTATTTATTATTAATTTTAATTATTATCCTAAAATGCTAACTGCCACAATAAAGAAAATGAATTTACTGTTTCAACAAACTCCCCATTCAATTCATTTTCTTCGACACACCAATCAGTTCTCGATCGCGTACAAATTTTTCTTTGGACAATGCTTTTGTAAAGATGTCATCCAGTTGAAGGTTCGTTCCACAAAATTTGAGTTGTACCTCTTGATGCTCGATCGCTTCTCGAATGTAATGATACTTGATAGCAATATGTTTGGTCCTATCATGGCTAACTGAATTTTCACTAATTGCAATTACCGACTTGCTATCACAAAATATTGTTGTTGGTTCTTCTTGTTTCTCACCAATATCTTCTAGAATCCTCTTTAACCAAACTGTTTGTGTGACAGCACGAGTTGCTGCTACATACTCGGCTTCAGCTGATGATAAGGCCACTACACTCTGCTTCTTTGTTGACCATGAGCAAAGACCCGATCCAAGTGAGAAAGCATATCCTGACGTACTTTTCATGTCGTCTACACATCTGGCCCAGTCACTATCTGTGTAGCCTATCAATTTTGAGTTTTCTACTGGTTTGTACCATATGCCATAATCTGTTGTACCTTTAATATATCGAAGCACTCTCTTTGCAGCAGCAAAATTTAATTGATTTGGGCTATTCATGTATCTTGACAGTAAACTGGCAGCAAACATGATGTTCGGTCGCGTTGCAGTCAAATATAATAAACTCCCAACTAAACTTCTATAAACAGTTGGATCTGCCTTTTTTGCTCCATCCTCCATTTTCAGCTTCTCATTAGGCATTAAAGGGGTTGCTATTGACTTACAATCTTGCATATTGAATTTCTTCAAAATGCTTTCAGCATATTTTTTCTGTGATATAAAGATGTCTGTATTATCTTGGCATACTTCTATACCCAGAAAATAATGTAGCAAGCCAAGATCACTCATCTCATATGTCTCCATCATATTCTTTTTGAACTCTTTCAGCATCTTCTCGTTATTGCCAGTATAAATCAAATCATCAACATATAATGAGACAATTAAAATATCAGTACCTCTTTTCTTGACATATAAGGTTGGCTCGCTCTTACTTTTCTTAAATTCTTTCTGCGCAAAATACATGTCAATCTGACTGTACCATGCTCTTGGCGCTTGCTTTAAGTCGTACAATGCCTTTTTTAGCTTGTAAACTTTGTTCTCTCCCCCTTCAATTAGAAATCCTTCTGGCTGCTCAACATAGATTTCTTCTTCAAGATAGTCATTCAAAAAAGCAGATTTGACATCAAGCTGATATAATTGCCATCTTTTCTGAGCGGCTAGAGCAATAATTGTTCTGATTGTCTCTAGCCTTGCTACAGGAGCATACGTCTCATAATAATCGACACCATGCTTTTGTTTGAAGCCTTTTTCCATGAGCCTTGCTTTATGTTTCTGAATTGTGCCGTCTGAATTCAGCTTTGTCTTGTAAACCCATTTAACACCAATTACTTCACGACTCTTCGGTCGATCTACTAGCTCCCAAGTGTTGTTATTTTCTATCATGTGAATTTCATCCTCCATGGCTTTTACCCAATTTTTTTGTTTCCCAGCTTCTTCAAAGCTTTGAGGTTCAACTAGCGAGAAATTACATGACTCATAAATTTTTGCTAGACTTTTTACCCGTCTTGGAACTGATTCTGGCGTGGTCGACCTTTCTCTAGCATTTGTACTAGAACTTGGGCTCGAACTTACACTAGAAGTTGAGCTTGAACTTGACCCATATTGTCTTGGAGCATTATTTTGATCATGCGGCTCGATCACTTGAGTAGTTGGTTGATCTAATGAGATAATAGTTGGTACTGGTTGATTTTCCAGAACTTTTTCTTCTTCCCAATTCCAAGAAGCTTTCTCATCAAACACCACGTCTCTGCTGATTATCAACCTTTTCTTTTTTAAATTGTACACCCTATAACCTTTTGTGCCATCTGCATAGCCAACAAAAATGCATCTCTCACTTTTGTCATCAAGCTTTGATCTATTCTCGGTTGGTACATGAGCATAACATACACAACCAAAAATCTTCATGTGGCCAATCATGGGCTTTGTACCGCTCTATGCTTCAATTGGAGTTCGATTTGGAACTGATTTTGTTGGACTTCTGTTCAAGATGTAGACTGATGTATTGACTGCTTCTGCCCAAAATGTATTAGGCATGCCTTTCTCCTTAAGCATCGATCTAGCCATCTCGACAATTATCCTATTCCTTCTCTCAGCGACACCATTTTGCTGAGGAGTATAGGCTGTTGTCAGTTGCCTTCGAATACCTTGTTCTTCACAGAAACAATTAAAGTTTTTCGAGGTAAATTCACCTCCCCGATCACTTCGTAACACTTTAATTTTGCAATCACTTTGATTTTCAGCCATAGCTTTAAACCTTTTAAACACTTCAAAGGCCTCTGACTTCTCTTTTAAGAAATATACCCATGTCATCCTCGTATAATCATCAACAAAAATTAGAAAGTACCAGTTTTGGCCATACGATGGGGTTTGCATCTTTCCACATATATCAGTGTGAATCAACTCTAAAGGGGCTCGTGCTCGCTAAGATCCTCCAGATGGAAAAGATTCTCGATGTTGCTTACCGAAAATACATCCTTCGCAAGTGCTTGAATCCACGTTGATAAATGGTAGGCCTTGAACCATATTTTTAACTCTTAGCAGCTTCAAAGTCTTGTAGTTCAGATGGTCATACCTTTTATGCCATAAGTTTGAATAGTCTACTTCTTCACTTCGCAATGCCAATTCTGAAGCATAACTTATTTGCAGCGGAAAATTTCTAGATCTTTCCATATCAACTTTTGCGAACAAATGATTTTTATTTCTCTGATCGAAATTTTTGCAACCACCTTCTTCAAAATAAATTGCGTACCCGTTTTGCAATAATTGTCCGACACTCAATAGACTTTGCTTCAAATCAGGAACTAATAGCACATCTCGAAGAAACTTTAGCCCCACCGTAGTTTGCACAGCAATACTGCCTTTGCGTTTAGCTTGAACTAGAGCGCCATTTCCCATACGTACCTTGGTCTCATAAAAAGCATCAATGTCTCTGAATAATTTTTGGTTGCCGGTCATATGATTCGTGCAGCCACTATCCAGGTACCAAATGTCATCCTTTTCTTCTTTTGCAGTATGACATGCATAGAAAATATTTTCTGAAATCTCTTTTCCTTCTGTGAAATTTGCTCGGTCATGGATTTGAGTTTTACAGTACTTCGCGATATGGCCATACTTCTTGCATTTATTGCACTGCTTCTTTGTCCAGCATTTTAACGTACTGTGGTTCGACTTTTTACATATGTTACACCACAAATTTGAATTACTCGAACCTGATTCTTTCTCACTTTGGTCTTGTTGCTTCTGTAGATCTTGTCTGCCTTTTCTCTGGGAATTCCTTTGATTTTTTGAGAACTTTTGGGCTCTGAAACTCGTACTAAAAGCACTTTCAACTGAGTTGCTTCCAAACTGCACTTTCCTTGCCTCATGCGACTCTAGGGAACTCATCAATTGTTGAATTGTAAGTGAGGATAGATCTTTTGACTCTTCGATTACAGTAACAATATACTCATACTTCTCGGGCAAACTAATTAGAATTTTTTCAACCACCCTTTGATCAGAGATATCTTCAGCGTAGGTTCGCATCTGATTCACGATCTCAATCACCTTTGAGAAATATTCTTTTATTTTTTCTGATTCCTTCATTTGCAAATTTTGAAATTGCCTTCGCAAAGTTTGTAACTTTACCGCAATCACCTTTGCGGATCCCTGAAACTCCTCTTGCAATATATCCCATGCTTCTTTTGATTTAGTTGCACCAATTATTCGCGGAAACAAACTCTCTGCAACACCTTGTTGGATAAAAAACAAGGCCTTGGCATCCTTCTTTTGATCTTCTACCAGTCTCTTTGATTCTTCTGGCGTTAATTGTTACCCAACAGCCAATTGGGGATAACCATTCTCAACTATATCCCACAATCCTTGCGATAGTAGCAACGTCTTCAACTTAATCTTCCACATATCATAATTTTCTCCGGTAAAAACGGGAACCATTGACTGCGCCATACTTGCGCCAACACTTGAAGCCATCAATTCGAGATGTTTCTTCAACTTTCACGAAAAATAAATTTGCTACTTCGCTAACACCCGTACTCGAAACCCGCTCTGATACCAGTTGTTGGAACTTTTTCTGATGCAAACTATATTGTTTGAAGGATATATTGGAAAATGTAGCTATTAGCAATAATTTTTTTAACAAGACTGGAAGTGATGCAAATTACATTGAGGTAAGTCCTATTTATACAAATTTTTAGCCTTTTCTTCTTCCCAAATAACAGTTTCAGCAGTTACAGCCTCTTCTTCTTCAATTCCAGCCTTTTCATCTTCAGTTCCAGCAGTTTCTTCTTCTGTTTCAGCAGTTTCAGTCTTTTCTTCTTCTGTTCCAGCAGCTTCTTCTTCAGTTTCAGTCTTTTCTTCTTCTGTTCCAGCAGCTTCTTCTTCCGTTCCAGCAGTTTCTTCTTCCATTCCAACAGTTCCAGTCTTTTCTTCTTCCCAATTAATAGCTTACATATTTATTTATTATTAATTTTAATTATTATCCTAAAATGCTAACGGCCACAATAAAGAAAATGAATTTACTGTTTCAACATGAACAGCCTCCTCAGTTATTGTTTTAAACGCCTTAGTAAATGTTGATATGATGAAATTGAATAAAATAGGTGGCTTAAGGATTAAAAGGTACTCTTAAGAAATTTATCATCTGTAGCTTTGCAAAATCTATAAATATTATAAATTAAGAATAATCCTATATAAGATGGCCTGGCCATGGCCATGCCCACCCACCCAAAAGCAGCACTTGTGGGCTGCCTTGTTCAGCAAATCGCATTAACCTCAACATAATCAAACAATCGGATGTTAAGCAATCAAACGTTACTGATTGGCATCTTCAATTTGTGCAAGACATTTCCAGCAAGCATGTTCAAGAAAAACATATTAGGTTAGGATAAAAAAAATATGTGGTGGAGACTGAATTCAATTGATCTTGTATACGGCGGTTGAAGCACACGTTGGAGCATCCAAACGAACCAGCAGGGGCTGCTGTGGAAGAGACAGCAGCAAAAGCACTAGTCTCCGTTGATCACCTACCAGTAGGGGAAGCAGCATAGGTGGCAGGAACTGACTAGGGTTTAGGTACCAATTCCAAGAGCATTCGTTTACCGGGGTCGAGAGCTGCCAGCCCTAGAGTTACCACACTAACAGCGGCAAGACTGATCTCCAATCACCGGTTGGGTTGGTTGTTGACCAAGGGAAAGCGTGGGAAACTAATTAGACTGGATGCTCCTGTTCACCTCAGTTGATGAAGGAAACAGAAACTGTGGCTAGCTTGCAACTTTATGTGGTAGAGATACGTTGGTATTTCCCTCTGTGCTTGCAACTTTATGTGGCAGAGATACGTTGGTATTTCCCTGTGTATGCCGTGTTCATTGTACATAAGCAGTTTTTGAAATTGTAATACAATAATTATCTGCAAAGATCTAAAACACTAATTAAACCCAGTTGCACTCTTGATCTTGTAAGTAAAACTAGAACGAGGCTGGGTTTGTTTGTTTGTTTTTTTTTTTTTTTTTTTTTAAATGAGTTCAATTTTAGATGAAAATATATGAGATTTATGTCATCAAGGATAGAACGTCTTTTTGAGCCAAGCCTTGCTGAGAAAATGTAATTTACTCCTACAAACTCTGTAAAACACAGGAGGCAAATGAAGAAATCTATCGTCTCCTTACAAAATAACCATTAACAAAGCGAGGGGAAAGAAGGTGAACATCTCCCAGGTTTGTTATGACTTTCGAGTGAGGCTAGAATTTCTCTTTTATTTGTCTAGCTTTCGACATGCTAGACACTCTCATTTAATCGTTTTACCACAATCTCCCTTTCTCCTGTCCTCTCTCAATCCATCCCTTATTGTTGCCCTACCTCTAACTGTCCAGACACAATCCTGCCACGTGTGTCGTTTGCTGTCCCAAGTGGTCCACCATCTCTCTTCTGTGCCATTTGTGCTCCCCATTCCCTTCTCTAGTAGGTCATTAAAGTATTAGTCCTAACATAATCCAAACTCTTCTCTGGTAAATCAATAACCACTTATGTGATGCCTTGCAGTTGGAGCTGACTTAAGTTCTCAGGTATCTGTCAGGCGTGAAAAGGGCATCAGATTATTATGTCCTGGGAGCCCTATTTGAGTAGAATGTTCTTCATGTCTTCTTGGATCTGTGACTGACTTTGAGAATGCTCTCGGCAAGATCTACCACAGAAACAACTTTCCCATTGTTGTATACTGAAGCATAATCTGAAGGTTGTTTTGGTTCTTCAACAGTCTTCCGCCAAGCGTCAGGTTCAGGTTTCTGATCTTGCTGCTACTGCTGATCAGTATCCCTACTGGCCCACCTGCAATCAATTTTTCGGTTCCCTCCTTGAGTATCATTTTTCCCTTCTCCGGTCTCTTGTTCTTTCCTATCAAAATTCCTGTGTGTCCTCTTTTCATGAACATGATTCTCATTATTTGAATTGCAATCGAGGAAACCAATCTCTCTGATATTGCTTCATTCCTTGGAGAATCAATTCTTAATGTACAAAAATTGAACATCATAGTTAGCAGCCAACACGTAGGGTTCTCATATAACATAACATCTACAGACATATGAATGGTGAAAATTAAAACCAATAGGTTTCTTGATTGAAGTGAATACATGATCCTTGAGTTTAACTAACAAATTATAATTATAAATAAAGGCACCATATGAAATAGCAAGCACCATCATGCTCATGGTGAAACTTATCTGGAGCTTGCTCTTATGAAATTATAGAGCTGAACCCACATCATTAGATATTGGGGATGTCACTCATGGCAGATTGAACAATCAAATGCAATATGAAGTACACAAGGATATAGTGTCATGCAAAAAAAAAATGGAGAATGTACCTGTTAAGCAGAGGACCCAGTCCAAGGTTACCAATAGAAGTCTCATCTACGCTTTGTTCTTTGAGAACCTGAGGAAGGCCATTCAACATTATCAATCTGAGTAAGATAGAAGCGCCTTCGTGGAAAATAAAATGAATCACTTCCTAAACCAAGTCTGATCCAAAAACACACAATACAATTTGACAGATAACTAATAACAAGGTCAATTAGCACATGATAGCCAAATTGACAGAAAGAAGATAACACATGAACCCACAACAGGACTAACAAATTAATCATTAAATAAACATACCAATTCACGTGGATGAGCACCACCGAATAATGTTTGCCTGCAACAGTAGCAGATAGTGTTAGCACTGGCATTTTTCTCATCTAAGAAGAGATGCAAAAACAGTAACCACCAATATATGCCACTCAAGCGAGACAAACCCTTTGAATTTCAGTAGAGCAAAGCCTAACTAAAATCTCCAACAACAACCTTTAAAAAAAATATCAATGCACTCTCACAATTTAAATAAAAATATCCATGCACTCTCACAATTTAAATAAAATTATCAAGGAACTCTCACAATTTGCAATCCTCTACAAGGCACATTTATCTATTTCCATAAAATTTCATAGAAATAACAATATCCTATTAGTATGCATGGAAGCAACCTGTCCTAAATCAAGCAATGTTATAGATTAATAAGTTCCATATACTGAAAGAACACAGTATTCTCAATCTCCAATATAGCCCAGCTACTAAAATCCTGCTTGCTTAATCACTCTTGCTTTTATAGGAAGTTCAACAAATTTTCTTTTTTGGTAAGTAAGTTGAACAGTTAATCCATGCACCAATTATTTGAACAGAGCTGTCTTCTTCAAATCTAAGCACTGACTCCTTGTTGCTATTTGTTTCTAGAAGCACAGATAATAAGTCAGAAAACCCAGACCAAGTTACAAACTTCACGAACCTTTCCTTTTCTCATCTTTCATCAGATTGGTCAAGAGGCTGTGAACAAGGCTTCAAATTCAATTTGGGTCTCTCAATCATTTGACTTCCCCTTTGCCAACAGTTGAACTGGGTTTTGGAAATTTTGTGTTTATGCATGGCTCATTGAAAGATTCAATCTTGCTGGTGAGTGCTGACTGCTGATATCCCTGAAATATGACAAATGAATATCACTAAGTACATTACAATTTCAGAAGAAAAAAAAGAAGCGTATGAGTTCAAAACATATTCCTCAATCCCACCAAGGAACAGCATTCTACCTGTCTATAATTGTATGCTGATGCTTCCAGAGGTCCAGATCTCAGAAGTAACTTTAACTTAGGCCCTTCTGATTTTCTAGGGGTGGAGCTGCTGACAACAAAGACTCCCCACTATTAGGTCCAGGCTGGACCTCTTCCACGTAAGTTTTGTACAACTCGCTTAACCCACCCTTAGTTCGACCTTCAACTATCTGACCTGGCACAATTTGACTTCCCTGTGAAGTATCATCCTTAGGCCTCTCACTAATTACATCCACAACACCCAACACATTTTTGTTATTGTTGCTCGAATTAAGTAAATGTGGCAGAAGCCGGCTAGGTTTCTGAGACTGCCACATTCCAGAAGAATCTTCTCAAGTGCACTGGCCTAAGCAATTTCTGATAAAGCATCTGGTCTACTCAGTAAAGATGGCTTTACTGTTTCTTGAACAGCCATAACCTCCTTTCTCACACCTCAAGCATTTGGTTTAGAATTATTAATTCTCAGACCATTGTCAGAACTCAGGATGACCAAATTATTAATGCCCTGACCACTATTGCAAATTGGAGACATGGATTTACTGTGAAATGATTACCTCTCACTCTCAGTGGAGATGAACTAGAAACTAAATTCAGGGATGAGCCTGATCTATCAGATATCCTCACAGATGACAAATGGCCTATCTTCATTTCAGGTTGAAAGGACGGCATATTGCCAAAGCTATCATCTGTAACCGTACAATTAGAAGCCAACGCACTATTCATTGGGGTGCGTTCATCCTCATCAAAGTTTTGACCGATGGGTGCAGAGTGAGAGAAAAAAGATGGTTTCTCCCCAAAATTACGGGCTGCACCAAAAGATTTGGGTCTTGGACGAAGATCAGATTTCACCAGATTATTTCCCCAATTTTTTGACATGTTCGCTCAGTACCAGAGCTCACCACACTGAATCAATCAACCAAACAGATAAACCGATCAGAGTCAACTTAAGTTTTTTTTTTTTTTTTCCTTTTTTTTTAAAGAAAAAATTAAGGTCTAATAATCTAAGCATTTGAGTCAGAAGTAGTGCACGACTGAAATCCTGTGACAAAGTGAATTTAATGATTTGTAATTCGATAAGTAACATAAAAAATCGATCACACACAAACCATATGAACTGAAAGGAAAGCAAGTTAAACATCTAAATCATAAAAATAGTAATAATAATCATAACAAAATTGACTTCAAATCCATCATCAACAGGGAAAAGTAAATCGCATGCTAAGAGAGAATGCTAGTTACTCGTACAAGCAAAGTGGACACACAGTCCAGGTGCAGATGGCAAAGGAAGATCAGAGGGAATGGAACCACCGTGAAAGTCCTTTGAGGATATAGTTGATAAAGTTTTCTCCTTCGACATTCCTTCCCTTTTCTCTCAAGTCAAGCTTTGCTGACACAAGCCTGGAGGTGGAGGTGAGAGATTAGACTTTTAGATGGCCAGAAACGACACCGTAAAAAAATGGACACAGAATTCTCAGATACAGCATCGTTATATGTAGTCTAATCAGAGTTCAATATCATTTTCCCATGCTGCCCTTGCGTTTTTCCTCTGGTAATGTTTGGTTTTCCCTTCAAGTTTGGGAAAATTATTGATTCATCCACGTATTCTAAAAAGTGATAATTCAGATCTCTATCTTTTTTAGTAAGTGACAATCAAAGCTTCGACTGGAAAGAACCACCTCGGGATCTCCTAAAATGCTTGAGCGCCAAAACGTTTCTCATTTTACTGCCGCCACAGCACGCCACACGCGCTTTCAATTGACAAATACACCCTCCATGTATATTACATTAAAATTCATACTCGTATCTAATAACCAACTTAACCGATTGGGAAACCATGGTTCACTTGCCCTTCCCAAGTTCGAAGGCGCTTCCACAGCCATAACTGCTTGGATTGGCCTTGTTCTTGCTCCCAAACAGTAGGTGCCACGGGGATCCGTTTGGCTCTAACAAGTCTTACTCTAACAAGATTTTGTATTCATTATATAACTTATTATATATTAATTATAATAAATCATAAATTTTGAAATTCAATTATTGATTTAAAATAGTTGTTAATTAAAATCATCTTTTCTTATTTATAGAGTATAAAAAATTAGTCAACATTTTAAGAGTTATATTAATATAACAAAAAACTTTTTTACTAAAATTGCCTGATTTTCAATTTGAAAACTCAATGATGGTAGAGAACTTTTAACCTAAATCATTCTTTGTTAACGATTTTTTTTAAGAAAATAGACGTAAAAATTAACATAAATGCCCACTGTTTCATTTTAAATGTTTTTTTTTTTTTGTTTGATTCAATATTTATAGTTTATTTTATAAGTAACCTTTTTCCTTTATGAGTTTGCTAATTTCTATTAATAAATATTGTATTTTTTTATGAAAATATTTTGAACAAATGAGGGAATTTTTTTTTTTTTTAAGAAAATAAGAGATATGACATAAAAATAAGTAAGTCATCATTTTTGGGTAAAAATATGTTTTTCAAAATTTAATTAGTTTTTCATCATTTGAGTTAATATTTTATTAATTTCATTTTAAATAATGGAATTTTTTTTTTTTTTATAGAAATCATCATTTGAATGAAAAAGATAAAACATCTCATTTGAGGTATATCTAGAGCCAAAAGCTGAGAGGTTTTTCTTGTTCTCTTGATTTAGAATCCAACTGATGGTTCATAGGCATAAAGATGCAAATATTCATTTTTATACCTTAATTCAATAAAAATTCATGCTTGATTATGTAGTGACCCCTGCCACAGGTCTACTGTGTCCAACTGTTTAAAATATATAAATATATATTATTATACTAAAAATGCACTTATGACGGAAATTTCTATAAAGAAAGGGAAACTTAACTGCTACTCAAAATAATTTAAAAATCTAAATATGGAAGCGGGAAACATAAGTATTGCAACAAAATATGAGATAATAACTTTTTTACTGAAATTCCCAAGCTACTCATATATAAAAATGCCATCCATACAGTGCATGCTCTAGTATAATACACACATATAAATACATAAGGAAAATATAATCAAAGCATGCGAGCCAACACATGCTACTAGCCACCGAACCATGTCCCCAAAATCTGGCAACTGCATCACTCCTGCTCCGTCCCAACTCACTGACCTGTAAAGAGAAATGAAGGGAAATGGGTGGGTAACAAAATCATTTAGTAAACATTTCTTATCTCTCGCACAGACAGATCATCGAGCACAAGCTGATATCAAGTCTTAAATCTCGTTGTTCTCTGCTTTACAGTTTTTTTATTCTTTCTTTCTTATCTCTTATTTTTTTACTTTATTTATTGATTTTAGAGGTTTCATTTGATTTCTGTTTAATGTTTTACTTCATCTTATCCGTTTCTCATAAATGTTGTACATAATATGATATGTATGCTCTGATGTCATGTAAATGCTCATTAGTAATAAAACTTGCCCCTCGGGCTTGATTTTATGAAAACGCATTTTTTCTGAAATCTCTTTCTAATATAAAACTATGATCCGAAGATCTTATATATATACATATAGTATAACTAAAAACAATATCAGAAAGTATTGTATTTGAAAAATATCTTTACTATGTTGACCAGACTGATTAATACAGGGATTCAGTACCTTGACCGTGTGAGTTCAAACCTATGATAAAACTATTCGTGCACGACCATGTCCTCTCTAGTTGACGATGGTTTTCCTTTCTAGCGGGCGTGCGAAACATCATATATCTATACTTTTAAATCATATTTTTGGATCCTTAGATCCCTTAATGGAAAACATTTCATATGACATGTCGTGCTCAATGCTTTGATAATCATGCATGAGATGTTGTTATATCGTGTTATTCTTATGTTTCTTATGCTTAGAATTTGCTTAGGATTGCTTAAGTTTGCTTGTCTTTGCTTTAAATGTGCTTAGAAATTGTTTTCTCAACTTTTATTAAGGCATACGGGTGTGTCATGCTTGGCACATGGGCGTGTCATGCTTGGCACATGGGCATACGTGAAGGCACATGAGGTCATGCTAAAGTCGTGCCCTTGATCATGCTAGCTTCTAAAAAATTTTAACAAACATTGGTTGGCCACACGGGCATGTGGTGCAAACACACGGGCGTGCATCTGAAGCACAAGGTCATGTACTACACTGCACGGGCGTGTAGCTGCCTCAACACTGCCCGTGTCTTACCTACATGGGTGTATAGAATTGGGATTAGACACACGAGCGTGTGTCTAGATTTTCATACGCATACGGGTGTCATGCAATGTTGTGTTTCATGCAGAATTGAAGCCGCATGGGCATGCATACTCGGGTGCACGAGCGTGTGCTCAACCCATATTTTGTAGATACATTTGGAAACCCAGAAAATTCTACTTAAACTCAACCATTCCTCAATCAAGCTTGCATACATCAAATATACACGTCAATAAACCTTCTCATCTCATTCATTCATCATAAAAGCATGCCAAAATCATACATTTTTCCTGATTCCATACTCAAGCAACAAAATCATCAATCATGTCTCAATAATCACATAAATCATCATCCATTTCATCATATCATCATCAAATCATGCTAGAATACATGCTCATTACACAACAACCATCCAAGAAACTCAAAATCAGAGAAAACATGTCGTAAACCTAAGTGAAAGAGGTAAAGAAATACATACCTCTAGTCATTACATATGGATCTCTTTCTCTTGAAGCTCTTGGATCTCTAACTGGAATAATGACTGCTGATTGGATGGATTCTAGCCTAAGGTTTGCTGAAAATGGAGAAGAGAAGAAGCTGAATGAAAACATTGAGCGAAAATACAGGAAAACTAAAGCATTTATCGCACCTCTCACCTGACACACAGACGTGTGCCCCTCAAAAACTTAAATCTTTCTCTCCTCGCGTCATATATGAAATATTCTTCCTAGAATATTCATGTTCAAGCCACGAACAGCTTCTAAAAGACTATTATATCCTCAAATCCTTTCGAAACTATTTTTTATCTAGAAATTTCTCTTTTACCCGTAGTTTCAGAGTCTAAAATGATAATTCTATCCCTGGGCTATTACAAATTTTTCAATGCAAATTTGGTAATGAGTTATTGAAAATAAGAGTTAAATGTTAGAGTTTTTTTATAAGTGTTGAAAGATTAAAACAAAGACATATTTGTTATTATTTTGAGATTCTAAGAGCATGTTTAGTTTCGATAATATTTTATTATTAAAAATAAAAAACTATAACTAAAATAGATTATTTGAAAAATTATTGAATATAAATTAACACTATGTTTAATACAACTAATATCTATAAACAATTATTATGTTTAATTGATGACATTAAAAAAATATTTAAATATTATTTTGTTTAAATCTTTTTGAAACATTATTAATTATAAATTAATATTACATTTAATTAAAGTTAACAATTTTAACAGTGATAATTTTACACCCTTAAACTTTTTCAAAATATTCTTAAACTTTTTTAAATTACAAAAAAAACTCTTAAATTTTTCTTAACAATTTTAAATTTAAAAAAAATTATAATTTACCTTTAAATACGAAGTTGTATGACATTTGCATCATTAATTTAATTCGTTTTATTTTCTTGGGTATGATTATTATTTTTAAATTATTGGGGTTATACTCAAATTTTAAAAAATTTTAAATCACCCCTAAAATTTCTTTTAAATTAAACAATCCCTTAAGTTTTGTTAACAACTTTAAACTTTTCAAAATTTATAATTTATGCTTAACATATGATTATATTGATTTGCTTTTTGGAGTTATAATTATCATTTTTTAAATTATTGAGAGTATATTAAAATTTTAAAAAATGTTTAAAACGCCTTAAACTTTTTTAAAATTACAAAAAAACTCTTTTAAAATTTGTGTTAATACTTCTAAAATTTTTAAAATTTATAATTTATTCTAAAATAAATAATTATAGGATATTGACATCTCTATTTTGTTTTATTTTTATGTGTAATTATTATTTTTGAAATTATTAAAATCATGTTAAAATATGGTTAAATTTGTTAAAAAAATTAATAAGAATAAAATTATAATAAAATTAAGATTACTTATTAATTTTTAATGCAATAACTAACTAACTCTTACATTATATCTTATATTATTAATAATAATAATAAAAAATTATCAGAATTTTTTATTATCAATAATAAAAGTAAATTAATTGAATAACCCATTAACCAGGCCCCACCTAACATACCGTATCACCTTTAAAGCGTTGGCCAAACTGAAGAGGGTCTTAGACGTATGGTCTGGGATCCACCCGCTCTCCAAATCGTATGTCTCGGGACTCTCGGTTCCCAGACGATCCCATACGTCCAAGGGCTTTTTGGTATTTTTATCGATTTTATTACTCCTGTCAATAGAACACGTGAAAAAAACATAAGGGGCGAAGCTGGTAAAAAGAGAAAAAACTCACAAAGGTTTCGTCTTTCAGACCAAGAAGAAGAGAGCGAGCGAGCAAGCGAGAGAGCACAAGAAAAATTATAGCGCAGAAGAAATAGAAATAGGAAGCAAAGGGCATATAAGTGGAAGAAATTTTCATTCTCTTGAGCTCTTATTTTCTTGCGATCTGTCTTGAGTAGAAAGTTTCTCTTTTAAAACAATTCACAGCTTTCGCAGAAAATATATCGTCGCCGATCTGCTGACTCCGCTCTTATATTTCCTGGTAATTTTCTTCATGTTTATCTCTTTCTCTCTCTTTCTTAATTCAATTTTTTTGGCATTTTGTTTAAATCCAAACTAGAGGATTTCCAGTTCACAGAACGTATAATTTTTGACCTATTTTGCTGATTGTTTGTAATGAAATCCTTCGTGTTTTTTTTTGTTTGGAATCAGGGTCATCTTCTGGGGTTTGCAATTGGACGCAAAGAGAATTGAATTGGTTTCGCAATGATGAGCATCAATAGCCCTGGGAGAGGGAAAAGCTAGGGTTTGAGGGTGTTTTTCGTTGTTTCTTAAAACGCTAAAAGTGGAGGATTTCCATGGGCGATGGAGGTGTGGCATGCATACCTTTGCAGCAACAGCAGCAACATAATAGTATCATGGAGAGGTTCCCAATCTCGGACAAAACCATTTGCGTAGGCAATAACAACAAGAAGACCAATAACAACAATGCTACTAACAACTGCAGCAACAACAGCAACAATAATATCAACAACAGCAGCCGCAATAACAACGATATCAACAACAGCAGGAACAAAAAAAATGGGATCACTTCTAAGACCGTTAAAAAGAAGATAGTGAAGATAAAAAAAGTTGTTGCTGTGAAGAAAAAAGAGGTGCTGAAGAATAGTGGTACCAATAATATTAAGGTGCTTGAGAATGGTGGCGGGGCTGGTTCAGGGGATAGAGTTAGTGGTGATAGAGATAAGGCAAAGAGCGAGGAAGTTGAAGAGGGTGAGTTGGGCACTTTGAAGTGGGAGAATGTTGATTTTGTGCAACCAGAGAAATCACAGTCACAATCACAATCACAATCACAATCACAATCACAATCACAATTACAGTTGAAGAGAAGTGAAACTGAGAAGGGAGAGATTATTGTTTCCACTCAAAAATGGCCGAGAGGAGAGACTGAAAAGGGAGAATTTGGGTTGTGGAGAGGCAACAAAGATGATATTGAGAAAGGTGAGTTCATTCCTGAGAGATGGCATAAAGGAGAAATAGTTAAAGATGACTATGGTTACAACAAGTCTCGTAGATATGATTTCAAGCTGGAACGTACACCACCATCTGGGAAGTACTCAAGTGAAGATGCTTATAGAAGGAAAGAGTTTGAAAGAAATGGCAGCCAGCATAGCAAGAATTCTAGCAGGTGGGAGACTGGTCAAGATAGGAATGTACGGATCAGTTCCAAGATTGTGGATGATGAAGTTTTTTACAAGGGTGAGTACAGCAATGGAAAGAACCATGGGAGAGAGTACTGTTCTGGAAATAGGTTGAAACGGCATGGTGCTGATTCAGATAGTGGTGAGCGAAAGTTTTATGGGGATTATGGAGATTTTGCATCTTCAAAAAGTAGAAGGGTCTCAGATGATTATAGCACTCGTGCCATTCACTCAGAGCACTATTCACGCCATTCTGTGGAGAGGTTTAATAGGAATTCCTCGTCATTGAGGATTTTCTCATCTGACAAGTATTCATCCAGGTATCACGAATCTTCTTTATCTTCCAGAGTGGTTTATGATAGGCACGGACGTAGCCCAGGCCATTCTGAGCGTTCTCCTCATGACAGGGGTAGGTACTATGATTACCGGGATAGAAGCCCTGGTCATCGTGATAGATCCCCTTATACTCGGGATAGATCCCCTTATGCTCGAGATAGATCCCCCTATGCTAGAGAGAAATCCCCTTATGCTCGTGAGAAATCTCCATATGCCTGTGAGAAATCCCCATATGATCGAAATCGCCGCTATGATCATAGAATCCAAAGTCCTATTAGTGCAGACCGGTCCCCACAAGATCGAGCTCGGCTTCCTGATCGCAGGGATCAGACACCTAATTATTTGGATCACTCCTCACTTAACTGGAATAGGCCCAATAATCACCATGAAGCAAATCGCAAAAGTGGAGCTAGTGAGAAATGTAACTCTCAGTCTAATAGTAAAGGGCAGGAGGATAAGCTGGGCCAAAAAGATACTAATGCTCGTTCTTCACATTCATCTGCAAAAGAGTCCCTAGATAAAATCAATGTGGAAGATCTTAATGTTCCAGATGAGAAGGAAGCTAAATGTGAATCTCACAAAGAAGAGCCATCCCAGAGTTCTAACGGAAATTGCAGAGAATCTCCACATGTCGATGGGCCACCTCCAGAAGAGCTGCATTCTATGGAGGAAGACATGGATATATGTGACACACCACCTCATGGCCCCACAGTGGTTGATTCATCCACAGGGAAGTGGTTTTACCTTGATCAGTATGGTGTCGAATGTGGACCTTCAAAATTATGTGATCTTAAGGGTCTTGTGGAGGAAGGACTTCTTGTGTCGGATCACTTTGTCAATCATTTGGATAGTGATCGGTGGGTAACTATTGAAAATGCAGTTTCGCCTCTAGTCTCTGTCAATTTACCATCTATTGCATCTGAAGTTGTAACTCAGCTGGTCAACCCTCCAGAAGCTCCTGGCAATCTGTTGGCAGACACTGGAGATACTGTGCAACCAAGAATTGAGGAATTCCAGGTCTCCGTATGTGGTCCAGATGACACTGCAGCTGCAGCTGCAGCTGAATCTATAGATCTAAACATTGATGTGCGAATTGGAGCTCTCTTAGAGGGATTTACTCTTGTTCCTGGCAATGAAATCAAGACCCTTGGAGGTATTCCATTATGTGTCATTTGTCTTCACTGATTATTTTAGTGATATTAACCTTGTCCTTGTGAATTTGGTTATGGTACAATAGTTTATTTATTAATTTTTTAATTTAATGTTTCTTTTCAATGTCCTGTTACTGAAGTTCCATTATCTTGCAGAAATCTTGCAAACGGAGTTTGAGCCAGTGGAATGGCAAAATTGTGGAGGTACATGTTCACCAGTATTTCTGTTGTTATATTCATGTTTAATTCTGTAATTTTTGGAAGAGCTCTGAAAATTTTAATTCTCATGATGATGCTGTTTATTAGGAGTAACATATTTAGAAAAATTGGCATTCTTTGCTTGGATAGTTGGAAATAACTTTTTATCATAGACATTGTGGAATGGATGGTATAATGATTTGTCGAATTTTTTGTCTGGTATCAAAAAAATGAGAATTTTTTCACAATCTTCTTCTCTAGAGAATTGGGATTTTCAAGTTATCTTAGACACATCTTGGCATTGTGGATTTGGTATCTGTGGCTTCAGGGCCAATAGTGAGATTTCCAGTGGCAAAAGCTTGACTTAGTTTTTTTAAGAGCAGTATGACGGGAACGTCTAATTATATTGTGTAATAACTCAAATGTGTTCTTTGTCATTTTGATGTAGGATTACTGTAATGCTTCACTTTACAAGTTTTATTTACAGTTTTAATTAAGCATCATATGGGTGCTGATATTTTTTGATTTCTCCCTTGTACTGTGCAAGTTGGTCTAATATTTGTACAATAATAGTTATTTTGAGTTTTAATGGCAGCTATGGCCTTTCTTTGAAATTAACCAATTTTTAGCTGTTTCTGCTGCTTTTAGCTTAATTATCTGTTGGTATATCTGGTTTTTTGCTTGATGTTTTTGAGGCCGAGGCCTTATTTAGCTGTTGATACAGCTTGAAATTGCAAAAATTTCATTGTGAAGTCACATTGCTCTCTTACATGAGGCTGCCTAATAGCTTAAGTAGAGTTATACATATTGATATTGTTTGTTTTGAATTTCTTAATTCAATGGTGATAAGCTTACAGTTAAAGCACTTAGTGTAAAAGTTTGGAAAATTAAATTGATTTTTTGTTATTACATTAAGGCATGATCCTCATAACAAAAGTTTATTTTGCAAATGTATAGGTTTCACTTTGCATAGAGCTTGTGTAGTGGATCAAGAAACAAATGATAAAAAAACAGATGATTTTTCTAGATATTCTGACAGCAAGTTGAAAGAAGCTGCCGAATTCAGTTTAGGTGTTTTTGAAAAAGATTCTGGGCTTGCCTCTTTTGACTCTGATGATTGGTTTTCTGGCCGATGGTCATGCAAAGGTGGGGACTGGAAGAGGAACGATGAAGCTGGTCAGGATAAAGTTTCTAGAAAGAAACTTGTTCTAAACGATGGTTTCTCACTGTGCCAGATGCCAAAGTCTGAGTTTGAGGATCCTCGGTGGCCTCATAAGGATGATTTGTATTATCCTTCTCAAAGCAGAAGGCTTGACCTTCCTCTATGGGCATTTTCCTGCACCGATGAAAGGAATGATGGTAGTTGTGTTAGCAGGTCTGCTCAGACTAAAACTGCTCTATCAAGGGGAGTGAAGGGAACCATGCTTCCAGTTGTCAGGATAAATGCATGTGTGGTTAATGACCTTGGTTCACTGGCTTCTGAGACTCGCTCAAAAGTTCGAGGAAAAGAGAGGTGCTCATCAAAGTCTGGTCGGCCACACTCTTCAAGTAATGATGGCCGGAGGTCATCCCAAGAAAGTGATTTTCAATCTAAAACTGTTAATGATTTAGATTCACAGCTCTCTTGGAAGAGCATTGCATTCATTAATATCCCAAAAGACCGAGTTTGCACAGTTGAAGACTTGCAGCTGAATTTGGGTGAGTGGTACTACCTTGATGGTACAGGGCATGAACGAGGGCCTAGCTCATTTTCAGAGATGCAGCTTTTGGTTGATCAAGGTTCCATTGAAGAACATATCAGTGTTTTCAGGAAATTTGATAAAGTTTGGGTTCCAATTACCTCTGCTGCGGGGACCTCTGAACCCACTAATTGGATTAAGCAGGAGAATGTAACTCCATCACTTCATTCTTCAGGATTTCCTCTTGCACAATCTCAGGGTGTACCCCTTCGTGAAAGTGAAAATAATGTGAATTCCAGTTCCTTCCACTCTATGCATCCTCAGTACATTGGTTATGCCCGTGGGAAGCTGCATGAATTGGTAATGAAGTCCTATAGGAGCCGTGAGTTTGCAGCAGCCATAAATGAGGTTTTAGATCCATGGATTAATGCAAAGCAACCAAAGAAAGAGACAGAGAAGCATATATATCGGTTGTCAGGTATGAATAAGTCACTTACAGTTTGTTGAAGGCTTCTTGGTACACCTATAGAGTGGCACTAAGTAGTTTCATGGTGAGCATGGTAGAATTTTCTATCATTCCAATATGAAATCAGTGCCCAGTCAAGGAAGAAATTATCTTTTTCTGTTGTTTTGACCTCTTTTTGTGTTTTCCCTTGTACTTTTATATGTATGCGTGCTTTTTTCCTCAATAACACGGTAGAAATTCTGAGGCCTCTTTTTGGTTTGTGTTGATACTAATTGTAGAGGGTGATGCACATGCTGGAAAAAAAGCTCGGCTACTTGTTGAAAGTGAAGAAGATGATGAAATGGAAGAATATAAGCGGACAATTCAAGATGAGTCCAGCTTTGAGGACTTATGTGGTGATGCTTCTTTCCATGGGGAAGAGAGTGCAGATTCTGAAACTGAGTCAGGTAGCTGGGGCTTATTGGATGGTCATATGCTGGCACGCGTTTTTCACTTTTTGAGATCCGACCTGAAGTCCCTTACTATTGCTTCTTTGACTTGTAAACATTGGAGGGCTGCTGTGAGGTTTTATAAAAATATTTCTAGGCAAGTTGACTTGTCATCTGTAGGTCCTAACTGCACTGATTCTGCTGTCTGGAGTATCTTGGTAAGTGTAGTATACATTTTTGGCATGAAGGGCATGTAGAATTTTTTACTTGAAGTTTAACGTGATTTTTTTGCTTGCAGAATGGTTATAACAAAGAAAAATTAAATTCTGTGGTTCTAGTTGGTTGCTCAAACGTTACTTCTGGCGTGCTTGAAGAGGTTCTTCACTCATTTTCTTGTTTATCTTCTATAGATATTAGAGGTTGTAGTCAGTTTGGGGAATTGGCCCACAAATTTCCAAATATGAATTGGCTCAAGAGTCAAAGTTCTCGTGTTACCAAGATACCACATTCCAGAACAAGGAGTCTCAAACATATTACAGACATGAACTCTTCATTTTCTAAAACTAAGGGTGTAGGTAGTGATATGGATGATTTTGGTGAACTAAAAGATTATTTTGAGAGTGTGGATAAAAGAGATTCAGCAAATCAATTATTCCGTAGAAGTTTGTACCAACGATCAAAAGTGTTTGATGCGAGGAAGTCATCATCCATTGTATCTAGGGATGCTCGAATGAGGAGGTGGGCCATCAAGAAATCTGAAAATGGATATAAGAGGATGGAGGAATTCCTTGCTTTGAGTTTGAAGGACATCATGATGGAGAATACCTTTGATTTCTTTGTGCCCAAGGTAGTCATTTCATTTTGTATATAGCCACTTCAGTATTTTATTCTCTTTTTTATTTTTCCTTCTGGTGGCTGCATATTATAAAGTCTCCATTTTTATTCTGGATTTGTTCCTCAGGTTGCAGACATTGAGGAGAAAATGAAAAATGGATATTATAATGGCCATGGTTTGAGCTCTGTCAAGGATGATATCAGTCGAATGTGCAGGGATGCAATAAAGTAAGTTTTAGCAGTCTTCTAATCATCCTGCATTTGGCTTTTGACTAAAAATATTATCCTCCCAAAACTTTAAATCAATGAAAACCATATGACTTTCTTGATGGGGACACAAATGTTCTTGAGGGTCCTGCTGCAGCTGTTGCACCATCTATTGCAGCTTTTACATTAATCTTGTAAAAGTTGGATGGGGTTAAGTTTTCAGGTGGATTGGTAGGAAAGGGGGGGTTGGAGAGTGTTGCAAGACCCCACTTATCTAACCAATGTATGCTCCCATCTATCACAGCATGCTTTGCAGAGTTGTTATTGGGAAGCAGCTTCACAGTTTCTAACTTGGGAGGCTTTTATCATTGTTATTTTTTAATTTTTTAGGTGGATGCCTTTCAAATTTATAGATTTAAACTGCTGTATTTCATTATATATATTCTGTAATAACTCTCAGAATATTTTTCCTCTTTTGCCATATATGTCTGGCCACAAGTTTTTTATATACTGGTTATAAGTGTGTTACTGTATGTTTCCTCTTTTTATTTATATACACATCTCTCTGAATGCAGAGCGAAGAATCGTGGTGGTGCCAGGGACATGAATCATATTATCACATTGTTCATCCAGCTCGCCACACGTTTGGAACAGGGTGCTAAGTCTTCTTACTATGATAGGGAAGAGATGATGAAGTTTTGGAAAGATGAGTCACATTCTGGATTATCGACTGCTTCCTCAAAGTATAATAAGAAACTAAGTAAATCTGAAAGGAAGTACATGAATAGGAGTAATGGCTCTTACTTTGCAAATGGAGATTTTGATCATGGAGAATTTGTGTCTGATCGAGAAATCAGAAAGTGTTTGTCCAAGTTGAATCGAAAATCCTTGGACTCAGGTAGTGATTCTGATGACCTTGATAGATCTTCTGAAGATGGCAAAGGTGACAGTGAGAGTACAGAGTCAGATACGGATAGTGACTTGGATTTAAGATCAGATGGTCAACCTGGGGAGTCTAGAGGAGATGGATATTTTACAACAGACGAGGGTTTATATTCTATTACTGATGATCGTGAATGGGGTGCTCGAATGACAAAGGCTAGCCTGGTTCCTCCTGTTACTAGGAAATATGAGGTCATTGATCAGTATGTTATTGTAGCTGATGAGGAAGATGTGAAGCGGAAGATGAGGGTTTCTTTGCCAGAGGACTATGTTGAGAAGCTCAATGCACAGAAAAATGGCAGTGAGGAGTTGGATATGGAACTCCCTGAAGTCAAGGACTATAAACCAAGAAAACAGCTTGGAGATCAGGTTTTAGAACAAGAAGTATATGGAATTGATCCGTATACTCATAATCTTCTACTTGATTCTATGCCTGAGGAATTGAATTGGTCTCTCCAGGATAAGCACATGTTTATAGAAGATGCACTCCTTTGTACCCTGAACAAGCAAGTTAGGCATTTCACAGGCACTGGGAACACTCCAATGATGTATCCTCTACTGCCTGTTGTTGAAGAGATTGAAAAAGCTGCTGAGGAGGACTGTGACGTGCGAACAATGAAAATCTGTCAAGGTATCCTGAAGGCCATAGATAGTCGTCCTGATGACAAATATGTTGCTTATCGAAAGGTATATTATGGTAATAATTTATTTGTTAGCTTTATATTATTCAAAGCCATTGCCTTCAAACCTCTGGTTGAATATATTCGCTACTCCAAGTTTGATCCTTACCTTTTCGTTATTTTCTACTTGAATTTGTACACAGGGTCTTGGTGTTGTTTGCAACAAAGATGGTGGTTTTGGAGAAGATGATTTTGTTGTGGAATTTCTTGGAGAGGTAAGGATTCAATATCCCTGCTGAAATTTAAGTTGGTGTTATTTTCATTTTCAATTATCTGGTGGAAATAATGCATGCTTTTTTATATTTAACAGGAAAATGTCAAGATTATCTTATCTCTCAGCACTTTTCCTTAGGATATTAAATTTCATCATTTTCTATTGTCTGTTTACCTTCTGCAACTGTCTAAGAATTTTCATCTCCAAGACAACTATATAGCAACCCCAACTATGGGGAGTTGCGGGGTGGGGGGATGGATTCCATGCTTGTTAATTGTTTGAGTCCTAGTTTTGATGTCAGTATGCACTATAACTGTTGAATATTGAGGGTGAAAACTATGCTTTGCTTATTTATGATATCATTAAACTACTAGATTGAGAATAAGCTTCATCAGATGTTTGATGTCAGATTTTCTAAAAAAATTCAATAGGTTTATCCTGTATGGAAATGGTTCGAGAAGCAAGATGGGATACGATCTTTGCAGAAAAGCAGTACTGATCCAGCTCCTGAATTTTACAACATTTATCTTGAGAGGCCAAAGGTGATTTCACTTTGGAAAGATTTTGTGCTACTTATGTGAACTTCTTATAATATATTTTTCAAACTTTGTCCAAAATTTTATCTAATCATTTGTGGATATTTGCCAGGGTGATGGTGATGGATATGATTTAGTTGTAGTTGATGCCATGCATAAGGCAAACTATGCAAGCCGTATATGTCACTCATGCCGACCTAATTGTGAAGCAAAGTGAGTCCTGTTAATTCATGCTGTTATTTTCTCAATATTTATGTTGAGAGGTCATAAACTGTTGTTCTTACATAATTAAAGGCTGTTTTTAGCTGTTTTGCTTACATATGAGGACTTCATAAGTTATTAGTACTGCCGTTAAGATAGGACTTCACATTGTGTGCACCACAAATGTCTTATTTCATGACTGTACTACGCGAGAAAATTAATGCAAACTTCAGCTGAAGTCAAAATAATCTGTCTCTCTTATTTTTTTTTTTTTATCGATTCCAGGCCCACAATTTTTTGCTTTGGTGTTCACAGCGGCAGTCATGCCTGAAATATTTATCATTTGGTTTTATGTGTTCTGGAAGACATGGAATAATGGATTATAATTTCCTGCTTTTAGACTATTTTTCTTTGGATATGAGCTTGCATGTATACTAAATTTTGTAAACTTAGTCCTTGTAAAAGTATTGGAATAGGAGGTAATGTTTTTGCATCATAATTTTCTATAAAATATCTGTTATTTCTTTTATTGGGTCTAAAATAAGTCTAGGATGTGGAGAAAACGTGTGTGGGACAGGCTCACCTCCTCAATTTGTTAATATGGTGAGACCAGCCAATTAATGTTGCATATATTGCCACATAGGTGTCAATTTTTTTGGACCACCAATTGTAATGGGGGTTATTCATCCAATGGTATTTTTTGTTGTTAAAAAAAACTAACACCTATGTGGAAACTTGTTATGTGACACCATTTAATTGGATAGTTCACCACGCCTGTGAAATGAGGTGGTGACGTTGTCCAATTTGACATTGAAACTATTATGATCACTTTTCCTGCCATTTGCATATTTTTGACTGATTGAATGAGATGTTAAGTATTTATAGTCTGACCTTGATCATCTAGTAATTTTATAGTGAATAATATCTGCATTAACATCTGGTCATACTGATTTGTGTGTTATTACTTGCATGCAGAGTTACTGCTGTAGATGGTCAGTACCAGATTGGAATATATACTGTACGTGAAATTCAATATGGTGAGGAGATCACATTCGATTATAATTCCGTTACAGAGGTGTGTGTCTTCTACCTATGAGTCCTGTGGACAATGTAGAACAAATTTTCATTGTTCTTATCTTATTGATTGCTCATCATGCTGCAGAGTAAGGAGGAATATGAAGCCTCTGTCTGTTTATGCGGCAGTCAGGTTTGTCGAGGCAGCTACTTGAATCTGACAGGCGAAGGGGCTTTTGAGAAGGTACCAACTTTGATAGAATTTTTTAGTAATGGAAAGCTATTTTTTGCATTTCATCTGCATATATGATATTATTCCAACTGGGAAAAGTAGTGATTTTTCCAAACAGCCACATTTGTCTTCTTGATTTGGAGGAGAGGAGCGCATACATTCACTGGCTTTATTCTGCAGCAGCATGTTGAAAACTACTGATTCTCTTTTTCCATCAAATTTTTGAGCTATTTCATTTCCTCATAACTGACGTATACTCATGTCAGGTGCTCAAGGAGTTGCATGGATTGCTGGATCGCCATCAACTAATGCTTGAAGCTTGTGAGTTAAATTCTGTATCTGAAGAGGACTACCTTGACTTGGGGAGGGCAGGTTTAGGCAATTGTTTGCTTGGCGGATTGCCAAGTTGGGTGGTTGCCTATTCGGCTCGCCTGGTATGTCTTTGCTGCCTCTATTTTCAATTTTTTGAATTAATCTTTCCTTTTACTGTTTTAATATTTTTTAGCTACTTCTAGGGTTAAGAGGAGTGGGTTTATAACTGTACTGAACTTGTATTTTTTACCATGATACTGGATAAAGGTGAGATTCATAAATCATGAAAGAACGAAGCTTCCAGAGGAAATTTTAAAGCATAATTTGGAAGAAAAAAGGAAATATTTCTCAGAAATATGTCTTGAGGTAGAAAAGAGTGATGCAGAGGTTCAGGTAAATGTTAGCTGTTTCTCTCTTTCTCTATATTTGTGTCTCGCTTCCTGCCTGCATTTGTCTGGGGACGCATATGTGAGGTTTCTGTTTTCTAAAGGTATGCTTGCTTAATATCTTTTTTATTGATACAGGCTGAAGGTGTCTACAACCAGAGACTTCAGAATTTGGCTGTTACCCTTGACAAGGTGACGTGCCTCTCTTATTTTGGGAACAAAAGGGTGCTTCTCTTTTATCTTTTTTTTTTTTTTTTTTGGGTCTTGCTTGAATGCGACCAGGACTCAACATATGTATTATGCTGTAGACCCATCCTAATGAATCTTTCTTTGTTGATCCTCTAGTTGAATGATGAGAATAAACTGTTTTGAAATCTGGATTTAAGAGCTATCATTGCAAATTGTTGAATTCTGTCTTTTGATGCTGATGTCACTGTTTCCTTGCTGATGTTGCTGTTTCCTTGTTGATCGCATTCTTTAGGGTCAAAATCTAAATTTCTTAAATGATGATATGCACCTAGTGAGCCTCAAGTGTTTGGAGTCTATCTGTTTGCCATATGGAGTGTAATCATGTTTTAACTTTATATTGTTAATTTAATCATATATCCTTTAGTAATATTTGCAGGTGAGGTATGTTATGAGGTGTGTGTTTGGCGATCCCAAGAAGGCTCCACCACCACTGGAGAAGCTTACACCTGAAGAAACTGTATCCTTTCTGTGGAAAGGAGAGGGTTCGCTAGTTGAAGAACTTCTTGGGTGCATGGCTCCTCACGTGGAAGTAGACATACTAAATGATCTCAAGTCCAAAATTCATGCACATGATCCATCAGATTCTGATGATATTCAAAAAGAACTTCAGAAATCTCTATTATGGTAAGCAAAAAGCATGGCTTTAAAAATTTATGAGGCGGTATGCTTCAATCAGGTAAAGAACGAAAATTTTGCTCATTTGTTTTTTCTCCTTTGAAGGTTAAGGGATGAGGTCCGAAATCTTCCATGTACATACAAGTGTCGGCATGATGCTGCAGCTGACTTGATCCATATTTATGCTTATACAAAGTGCTTCTTTAAAGTTCGGGTGAGTCTTTTAGAAAATCTCTAAGAACTTCTATCAATATGGTTCTATGTTTCTCTTTAATTCAACTTTCACTTTTATCTGCAGGAATACAAAGCTTTTACTTCGCCACCAGTTTATATTAGCCCTTTAGACTTAGGCCCCAAGTACACAGATAAGTTGGGTACAAGTTTGCAAGAGTATCGAAAGACCTATGGAGAAAATTATTGTTTGGGGCAACTTATATTTTGGCACATGCAGACAAATACTGACCCGGATAGGAGTCTGGCTAGAGCGAGTAGAGGTTGTTTGTCTCTACCTGACATTGGTTCCTTTTATGCCAGGGTTCAGAAGCCAGCACGACAACGTGTTTATGGCCCAAGGACTGTAAGGTTTATGCTTTCAAGGATGGTGAGTCTCCTAAAAAGACCTTAGAAACTGTTGTCTTATTATTATTATTTTAGAATTGTCTGTACGGAATCCTTATGAGTTGCAATGCAATGGTGGACAGGAGAAGCAACCTCAAAGACCGTGGCCGAAGGACCGTATATGGTCATTCAAGAGCTCTCCGAAAATATATGGTAGCCCGATGCTAGATACGATTTTGAACGGTTGTCCATTGGACAAGGAGATGGTTCATTGGCTGAAGCACAGACCAGCCGTTTATCCGGCCCTGTGGGATCGGTGAGAGTTGTAGTTGGAATATTAGCCAAGGGCCAAACCCCCATTCCCTTCTGAATGTTTTGGAATGTTTTTTGTTTTTTTTATTTCCCAATGTTTGTTAGCAGCTGCCCCTATTTGACGTGGGAGTTGGCTAATCATTCCAAAACATCAGCGCATGTGCTTGCGCACGCGCTGCTCTCTTATTCTTCTGTACAGTTATATTATCTTCGTATTTTGTAATTCATTATCTGGTCTGGTTAGTAGAGCATTCCTTTTTTTCTTCTTATCAAAATTTTGTTTTTCATTTAAAGAAGAAATAAAGATGGAAGGAAAAGTAACAATGTTCCAAGGCATTTGTATTCTTCCTTCTTTGATCTTTCAATTAAAATGTATTATTAAATTTGTTTCCTTATATTCCTCAGTAACTTAAAAAAAAATAATAAGAAGTTACAAAATAGTGAGGTAAAATAACAGGATTGTTCCATGATTCATAATACGGGGGAAAAAAAAAAATACCAGAATAAAGTTCAAACAACTGGATGCTAAATTCGTTTGTCAAGAGTAGTTGTATATTGCCATTATTTTGGACTGGCCGAAGGAGGTGATGATTTTGTAACAAGGCAGCCAGGAGCTAATCCCATAATAGTACGTCCGGCACCTAAATCCAAGCATTCCATCATTCACCCCGAAACCACCAAACATTGCAGCGGGTACTACTACGTCACACATCCTCCTCCTTTAACAACCTCCACGTGTCCCTCTCTCCTCTCTCTAAACGTGATACATTACACACAGCTTGAGCGTGAGTGTTTTTTCAGTGATGAAGATGAAAATGGAGAGAGATGAAAACATTGAGTCAAGTTTCGATTATATTCAGTTGAGTGACACTTTCTTCTCAGTGGCAGATGCCAATAGCATGATTCCATTACCGAATAGTTCCGATGTTGTTCCAGTCAAGTATAACCAAGGCCTTTCTGATTTTGACTCCCACGGCCACCACTCTTGTTCACTGCCCCGCCCAGTTCCAGACTCCTCTCACCACTTCTTCCACTTCTTTCCCCACCCCTTTAACAACTCCTACGACTCTTCTTCCTCGTCCTCTCGTAAACGTCCTCGTTTCGACTCTGCCACCTGTCCCAACCACTTATTCTCGCCTCCCCTTCAACCGCAACGTGAGTTGGCTCGACAGCGTCGACAAACCATCAGCGACAAGGTTCGATGCTTGCAAAAGCTGATGCCATGTGAGAAGAAAATGGATACAGCTACCACGCTTGAAGAGGCCTATAAGTATGTCCGATTCTTGCAAGCTCAAGTTCAGGCTCTCTATTCGATGCCACTTGACTCTACCTTTGCTCTTCAAAACGACTTGGATGGGTACGGTTGTGAAAGTTTTGGTGGTGGGCTAGAGATATTGAACAGACAGCAAATTTTACAGGTATTGATTAACTCCCCTGTGGCACAAACCATGCTTTACTCCAAAGGGTTTTGTGTGTTGTCTTTGGAGCAGTTGATTTTGATGAACAAACTTGCCCAGGCAAAGCTTTTTATGCAGCAGCAGCACCATCATCAGTAGTTACTCTTTTGCTTTTTTGGCTTTTAAAGGTGTCGTACAGACACAAAAATGAAGCTCATATTTTTGGATTATTATGTTGCTAGTATATTATATTGTATAGGCCTTGGAGATATTTTGAACTTCGTTAGAAAATTGAGACGACGAATGGGTGAGGCCAGCCTTTGGGTAAGCTTTATTATTGTCTTCAAAAACTTGTCATAATACACAATCACTCTATGGCGTCCCATCCTCACAAGAGTAGGAGGCATATCGCACACCCAATCGGCCTTTCAATGTCCATCATTTTCACAAATAAAAGTGTAGAGTGTCCCACGCGAGATCGCATTTGCTTGCCCAAGTTTCATACTCGTGATTTCCCTTTTATATACAAGTAAATAACCATACTGCTTGCTCTTTTTCCTCCTGGAATGGCTTGGCTTTCGACAATAAAGTGAACGAAATTACCAAGTTTTTTTAAATTCGCAAGTGTGGGCGTCTAAGCCAGCGATTGTAGTATATCTACAGCATGCAATGATTTTGAGCCCCCTAGATTTGTCTTTTCATTTCAGATACTGGATTTCATTAGAGAAGAAGCCCAAGAATTAACATCATTTAACATCCATCTCCAACTCCGTGTATATGAATAAAAAAGAACTTTAAAGAGATAAACCCCACCCACCGAACCGATTCATCTTTGCCACACTGCACTTGGTAGATTCGTGTGCACGCTACTTCTTGATCTGGTTGATGCCCTATTAGCCAAAGGAAACTTTTATCTGCTACTTATACCTCCTTTCCTAATTTCCTTTTCTCATTTAGAAATCCCATCATTTCTTAATCCATTAATTTTCTCAAAAATGGTTCAACGAGGAGGTCTTTGTCTGTCTGTTAATCGTTGCCATGGATGTCGCTTCCGGAATTCTGGCACCCGAGCTGAAGTTGCTCAAAACAAAAAAAAATTAAGTGAATTTCTTTATTGATAGGATAAAGATGATACAAAATTGCATTTAATTTAATTAGTTTATTCAAAAGATATAATCGAAACATAAAATTAGTTAATTATATTTTACAAAAGCTATTAAATGTTGTTTCATAGATTTATAATAATATTAAATTAAATGTGATTTTGAGAACTCCCTCAATGTCCAAGCTCAACCCACTTCTCTTTCTCCTTCAAAATTCCAGAGCACCCTCACAAATCCTCCAAATCCACTCCCAACTGATTACTAAAAACCTCCTAATCGACCCCTTTGTCTCAAGCCAGTTACTGCTTTCTCTAACTTTACCTAACACACTCAACATGGACCATGCTGACCTGTTATTTACTCATATTCAACAACCCAATACTTTCATGTATAACACTATGATCAAAGCCTTTACTCAAACCTCAAACCCACGAAAGGCTTTTGATATTTATGTTAATATGAAAAGAAGAGCGGCTTTGGTTGATAATTACACATACCCATTTGTGCTAAAGACTTGTGGGATGCTAATGGGATCGGTGGAGGGGAGAGAGATACATGTAGAGGTAGTGAAGAGAGGGTTTTCTTGTGATGTTTTTGCAGTGAATGGTTTGATTGGAATGTACTGTAAATGTAAAGAATTGGTTTGTGCTAGAATGGTGTTTGATGAGTCTGAGGCCAAGGACTTGATATCTTGGAATTTGATATTGGGTGGGTATGTGCAAAGTGGAGAAATGGGGGCAGCGCAGAAGATATTCGACGAAATGCCTGAAAAGGATGTGATTTCATGGTCTATTATGATTGATGGGTATGGGAAGGTCTGCCGTTTGTTATAAAGTAGCTGACTTTGACTTACTAGGACTCCATTTATTTATTCTTACAAATAAAATGAAACTTTTCTCATCCATTGCTAACGGTTAGGATTCGATCACTTGATCTTTTACAACCAAGGGATCTATCCGACTGAATTAGCTGCATTTTGGCTGTATTTAGACTTGAGTGAATGATTTAGAAAAACTTGAAGGATGCCCTAGGTTTTTGATAATTGTTTTGCTTATTCTATGTTTGATATATAAAGTTAGAAAATCATAACCCTGAATAAATTTAATGAGAAATAGGCTAAGGCTTCTTGACTTTGCTTCCCAACCAACACTGATAACCGCCTTCATTTGCTAATATGTTTTCTTCTTTTTGGTTGCTATTTATGGAATTTTGTGTTTAATAGGTTTGCTCTGCTCTTTGTTTTTTTTTTTTTTTTTTTTTCAGAGAACTGGTGACATTGTTTCTGCACGGGTTATTTTTGACCGCATGACCACAAAAGATTTGGTTTCTTGGAACTCTATGATTGATGTATACGCTAAGGTTGGAGAATTGGTGGCTGCTCGTCAATTATTTGATGAGATGCCGATGAAAAATGTAATTTCATGGAGCATCATGATAGATGGCTATGCTCAACATGGACATCCTAATGAAGCTTTGGATCTTTTCAGGCAGATGCTCTGCCAAGGTGTGAGACCTGATTCGTTATCTGTCATGGGTGCAATATCAGCTTGTGCTCAGCTAGGTGCACTCGATCAGGGCAGATGGATACATATGTACATAAAGAGAACTAGAATCACAATGGACATAGTTGTTGAAACTGCATTAATAGACATGTATATGAAATGTGGGAGTCTTGATGAGGCTCGTAGGATGTTCTATTGCATGTCAAAAAAGAATGTCATTTCCTATAATGCAATGATTGTTGGACTTGGTATGAATGGTTGTGGAGAGGAAGCTCTAGAATGTTTTGCTCAAATGGAAAGGGAGGGAATTCCAAAGGATGATCTCATCTTCCTAGGTGTTCTAACAGCTTGTAGCCATGCTGGTCTTGTAACTGAAGGATTCCGCATTTTTTACAGTATGAAGGAAAATTATAAAATTGAACCTAAGCTCGAGCATTTTAGCTGTTTGGTAGATCTTCTCAGCCGGGCAGGACAATTAGAGCAAGCCCTAAATGTTATAGATTCTATGCCCATGAAACCTAATTTAACTCTGTGGGGGACACTTCTCATGGCATGTCGAACTCATCAAAATGTGGCTCTGGCAGAAGTTGTAGTCAAAAGGCTTGTGGAGTTAAAAGCAGATAATTCTGGGGTATATGTACTTCTATCAAATATCTATGCAGATGTTGGAATGTGGAATGATGTTCTTCAGTTACGGGAAGTGGTGAGGAGCAGAAAGATGAAGAAGGAAATTGGAAGTAGTATAATTGAGGTAGACGGCAGTGTCTTTGAGTTTGTCAGCGGAGAAATCCATCATGTCTGGAGTGAAGAACTGGAATTAGTTATCTGGAGCTTTTTGAAGATGGCCATGTAAAGAGATAATCAACTAAGTATGTTGAGACTCAGGGACATACCCAACTGAAGTTCAATTAGAAATTTTTATACTGACACCATATCTTTGCCATCTTGTTGCAGTAGTATATGTTTAAAGTTAATGTTGTTAATGGAAATGATGAAGCCAATTTACACTTCCTTTACTATATTTAAAAGACACTGGTAACAATAAACACAATTAACTCTGAGCAGATAATGAGAGATCAAAATATAACTTTGATTGATACATTCAGGTCTTATGGCAAGACAATGTGACCCAGCTGCAAACTTTCAAAAACCCTTTAACAAACCAATCTCATCTCTCTAAATTAAAAAACAACACAGATTCAGTTGGCTCAAACAAAACCACAAGCCAAAAGCATCAGTTGGATGAATTTAGATGGTCCAAGAGCAATCGGGTTTCTTCCTGTTTTAGCTCCAGCTTCTTTATATACAATTCCAACATCTCTTGTTGCCACTTTTTCTTCGTATCCATCTCTTTAGCCTTCTCACTCCAAATCCCACCCTTCTCCTTTAACCAAGTTCTACACATCCCTAAATCAAGCGCCGTGAAATCCGTTCCCAATTCAATTCTCGCTGCCTTTCATCCTGTTTAGGTAAAGCCAAAACAACACTAGCACCATTGACTTTCATCTTCTTTCTCTTGGACTCTGATCCCACATCTGTCATTCCTAAGCTTTGGGTGACGATGGGCTTGATGATGAAATTGGAGACCTTAGGTCACAGAGCTGCATCGTCCTCATCGTTCGTGCTCATTGTCCAATTCAATGGACCAGAGAATGGCCTTGATTTATTGCCTGTTCTAGGTTGAAGATTTTGTTATTGCTATAGTTTTACTCAATAGCAATGATCTCCATCTGAATTAATATGTATTCTATAGCATATGAAGATTTAAGAATCATATTGAAAAGTAATGCAGCATTAGGATTCTTATGAATCATACTGATATGTAATGCATGTGCTAAGCATTTCTGGACCTTGTGAGAAAGAAAAATACTCCAAAGCACTAATCTGTCTGAACATCAATAGTTACAGTTACTGCTTTATAGAGACAAGAAATAAAGGCTAGGGAATTGGAGAGCGTGGCACATGCTACATTGCTAACATGCTGAAACGAAAATTCTTCTCAATAAAATTTAAAGACTTAAAACCTCCAATTACCTACATATAGCACAAAGATGTGATCACGCATCGCAGTCATCACAGGAGTAGTAGAGTTAGATTTTGTCAACCACAATGCCCAGAATTTTAGTGAGTGCGACAACAATGGCTGACTTGCATCTTCCTCGACAGTGTATCAGATCTCTTCCTTGGTATGATCTTCAATTGCTCAACAGGGTTACCATAATCACATTATGACATAAGCTTGAAAACTTCAGACCTCTTAAGAGTATTAGAGACATAAGATTCAGAAAAATTAATTCCACCAGCTGGCAAACTAAAAAGTTCATTATAGAACAAATTGCAAAAATAATTCCATTATAGATGTTGCAATTCAATTTAAGTGCAAACCAAAATAAAGAATTTCAAACAGAAATTAACTGCAAGTTTTACGGGAAGCTTATTCTTGGTTTCATAGACCTTGAACTTGGGAAGAAGCAAAGCTTATCTGATCCTATGCAATGAAGTTCTGGTATCCAGTTAAGAAGTTCAGTTTCTCAATACAGTTGAAATTAAGAAAACTTCATTGACTCTACATGAACAGACTGCAGTTATATCCGACCATAAGGCATTAAAAACATTATAAGGAACTCACTGTTAGCCGCTCCAGTGATCAAGAAAAGGGAAGTCTAAGAATTCTTGAGTGAGCTTGAGCAATAAGGAAATCGGATCAGAGCAGCTTTTTGATATAAAAGTAGAGAATCTTCTGGGAATTTGTAAGAGTAATATGCACTTGACATATCATAAGTCATTAGTTATATTTCACTGGAGAGAGTGGAAAATTTGTGTCTTCCAGTAACTTCAACCACTCAACAAACTCAAGACTAAGTGAGAACTCCAATACTAACACCTGCAGAAGGCTTCAACATAACAAAAGAAAAGAATATGTTGCATGACAAGATCATCTTATGTCAACTATATACCTTCAAGCCTGATGTAGTCCTACTTCAAGAGTGTTAAAATCAAGCTGAAAGTGCTATACCAATGTTTTATGGAATAGGGTGGAGGTGGGAAGGTGTTGGGGAAGAGACCACCTCTGCTTATTTCTGATGCTTTTGCTTGTCACTCATATAGTTATAAAGGGAGATAATGATAGATACTCTCATCTGAAAATATAATGTCCATGTATACTGCATTGCTCAGTTAGAATGGAGGCCACTTTCCCTGAAGTTGCTAGCGAAAAGTGCTTTCCATATGTTAAAAAAAAATGTCTTCCTTTTACTACAGAAAGATAATTACAGGAGAGAAAAAAAAGATTTGCCTACCATTACAGAATGACAGCAAATAGATGGGCTAGCTTTCATCATCTGAACTGGAAAATTCCATTCGTCGATCTGCAATTGCTGGAAAAAGTTTCTTACGCATATCTGAAAATGACTGCTGATTTTCTGAGCTAGGTGATGATGTTAGAGTCTCTTTCTTGGATGTCTTCACAGGCTTGGTTGTGTCTTTAACCTCTTTACATGCCTTATCTAACATTATTAAGAAATCGCGTACAATTGCAAATAAACGTAACCCCTCTTCCTTTCCTGAATTGCCATGAAAATAATCTGCTGTGTTCATGACAAGAGACAATATCTTTTTTTCTTCTTCTTGTAGCCACACAATATCAGCATCTGCACTCGCTACAAAATTAGTCAGTTTTTGACAGAACTCACTCTCTTCTTCCATACTTTTCATCTCAGAGTCAAGGAATTCTCTGGCTTTTCTCAATGAATTTCTTAGTTTTGACACTGCAGCTGTTAGGCTATCAACATCTAATGCTGCTGCTTTTTTGACGTCTTCAAGTTCATTGCTTAAACCTGAAACCACCTGAAGGCCAAGGCTGCAATAATCTGCTGAGTCAAGGTTAGGTTCCTCATTAAAATCTTCTGACTTCACAATGGACATGCTTTGTCTTGCTTTTGCTTTCGCTGTACGCACAGCTCTCATGCCTTCAGAACGAATGATCTCCTGAACAACGAAATGTAGGAGTGTGGTCTTTCCATCAGTTCCTTTTACATCTGATAGTTTCAAGAGTGTGTCAAGCTTAAAAGCCAGTGCACCGCCACGGTAGGTACCATCATTCATCCGATTACCAGTTTTGAGCACTGCTTCTAAAAGTTTCAGGAATAGCCTACTATTTCTGAGTTTGTTGCAAGCTACCTACCATTTTAGATGGGACTTAATTAGATAGCCAGTACTTATTGCTACGGTTTATTTAAATTGAAAAAAAAAATATTAACAAAACCATCTGTCTATTCTACTTTCCTGTGTTAAATTTGATGAGATGAGGACTCCCTTCTGAAATACGAAAACATACCTCGAGAGTTGTAAAGGACTTTTTAATCCAGGAGACTTCTTCCTGGTGGGAACTCATGAATATCAACGACTCTAATCGCTTGAAGGCAAATGGGATATTGATCAAGACTTTGAGGAACCTCTCTGCCTGCCGAAGTTGTGAAACATCCCCTGAGAATAATCTAAGCTTTAGTTCCTCATCTGCCGTTGGTGCCATCTTCAACAAGGATTGGAGAAGTTCCACCGGAAGCTCAGTACCTGATTCAAATTTCAGAAAATCACCTACTGATGACTTCGATGCTAACAATTTATTATAATCTACAACTATAATCATACAGATAAAAAGCAACAGAATAACTTGACCTCATCCATCACTGCATTTTCGCTTCACTATAATTTTCTAGTAAAAAAAAAAGTATATATGCTCTCCTCAAGGTATTGTAGGTCTGTGCATAGGACTAACTTTTTAGTTTGAGGGGGATCTGACCAGTGAGTTAGAATTGTCGGACGATGCCACATTTTGCCCATAGAAGAATGGCAATTTGGAATATCTAGATGCAAAATATCGAGATTTTCCGTGGAGCATGCCATCAAATTGGAGCACTTCCTTTATAAAACTTTTAAAACAATGGACTCTATTTATATGATGTGTCCTATCCTTTTGAAAATTCTTCAAGGAGATAGAGAGACCTTCTTGTAGAGCATCCACAACTTCTTCTGTTGTCAAATTCAGTGCTCGCAGTATGATGGATAAATTTTGTGCTTTCCTAGTGTCAATAATCTGAATGAACTGATCTGTAGATTCGGAAGGCATGGAGCGTTTTCTGCCGTCATTTTTGTTTTTATCCCCGGTATAACCAAATAAAGACTCTATCATCTCCTCATTGAACCTGTGATAGAACATCACATGATTTGGAGTTTAAAGAAAAGATTTGTCATATTGTTCCCATGGGAAAAAAAAAAAAAATAAAATTTCAAGGTGGACTAATAGTCTTACTGGAATGAACCATCTCTGATCTCATTCCAGACCATTGCGTGATCAGGGCTGGCAAGAACCTTATCCCAAAAAAATGGTTTTAGCTTCGGTTTTCCAGAGCCGTCAAGCTCACCCCCCTCATTCCGTGCTTGGCGATGAGGTCCAAGAGGTAAAGGTGACTTTTTACCTGGGACTGGGTTTGGTGGTGCAATAGGTACTGTTGGAGGAGGTGGTAGAGGAGCTTTTGGACGATGAGGAGGAGCAGGTGGTGGTAGAGGAGCCTTTGCACGAGGAGGAGGAGGAGGAGGTGGTGCTGGAGGAGATCGTATTTCAGGAGGTGGTTTTTTATCAAATCCTGCAGCTGCTTCTGATGATGAAGCTTCAGAAGGTGATGACTTATTATTATCAGCATTTATGGACGAAGTTCTTAGAATGAAAGAATTATTTCCTCTATTATTAGTAGGTTGTTTCTCATGAGGACCTCCCGAATCCATTGACTTCTGTGAGGAACCTGCAATTCAAGTTAAAGAAGATTTTAGAACTTGATTGGATTATGAAGAAAATAATGTGCAATGAGAAAACAGAACCGATTAATGCATACCAGCAGATAAGCTTAAGTTGAGAAGAGGCCTATCATCTTTCTGTCCATCTCCAGGACCAATTTTGTTCTGGCGATTTGTGAAACAAAAGAAGAACATCAGAGCAACAAGAGCAAATGTTGTCACCGCAGTTGTAGCGACAGCAGTAATGATTTCCATCTGGCGGCTGCCATCATCGTGGTCCTTTCCTGTTTGATTTGTAACTGGAGGACTTGATGCAGGCTCTGAAGGTCGCTCAGTAATCAGGTTTCTTCTAGGAGAACTTGCCAAACTGAATGGCAACTCAACATACTTGAGAAACCAACGCTCAAAGCTACCCTCCTTGACAGAAACATGAAGACGAAGATTTTCCCGTCTTATGCAATCCAAAAGTGCTTGCTTCATCTGGGCAGGCAGAAGATTTATGTCTTTATGAAGATCTCCATTTGTCAACACCGTTGATTTCAAATCCATGGTTCCTTCCTGTGGGATATATATTCCAAAATCATTCATCTTTTGCATTTCTTTCCTGCAATTAATCCATATCCGCTCTGCCTGTAATATAAATGTTCATCAAAATTTCATAATCTAGTGTTATAACATAGAATTGAATTAATTTATAGTGTCTCGTACAATTTAATCTCAGAAGTTTTCCCGTTCTCCCCTAAGAACTGCTGTTGCTGTTGTTCATTTCTCAGTCCTCATGGTCATTCTCCGTTTCTAGAATCTCATGCTTTTAAGGTTTCTTATATATCAAACCAACCAACTTTGGAAGGCATGATAATTAATGTTCTTATAATTACTTATGACCATAAACAAGAAATCAGTTAAGGTAAGAAGACAAATTTCACGTACCATTTGTTCATTTATCTGAGGAGATTTCCGTCCGGCTTCGTTGTGAAAAGAAGTTTGTGGCATCCTCTTCCTACATTCCATGAACTCTATGGCCAATGCCCAAATCAGAACCAAAAGAACTACGCCATAACCATTTCTCAATTCCATCATTACTTTCACTTTCAAGTTTTCTCATTTCATCGAATACCATAAAACACAAGAAGGAAACACAGAAAAACGTACGTACGTACTTACTTTAATCGATTAATAACCAAAGCTGAACAATCAATGTACGTACGTACGAGAATAAGAAGACAAGAAAGCTGGAAATCAAAACCTAAAAGGTAACAAGAATCAAAACATGAAACTAAGTTACAATGTTGAAAAGATTTGTGATCATTCAAATATGTTTCTTGTTTTGCGGGAAACGAACAGAAGACAGAAATGACGGTGAACGTGAGGAGAACAATATGGGACAGCCATGATAGCCCAGTTTCTTTTCCCTTTTAAGTTTTATACATACATACATACATACATACATATATATATATATATATATAAAACCCTATTTTTATTTTTATTTATCCATCTAATTTACAAATCGATTAATAATAAACATATATTAAATACATATATATTCTTACTCCAAATCTTTCATCCACACTTGCTAATTTATTATGGTAAGAAACCTTGATATCGTTTGATTTAGTAAAATTTATTAATTTTTATGATACATATATTGAAAAAAAATATCTTTCATTATTTTTTAATATTATTTAAAATTAAAAAACATTTTATCCAAATTTTATTAAATATATTTTATCCTTTATTTATTAAAAAAATTAAAATTTAAAATAATCATTACCCAATATTTGCAACTAATGATTCAATAGTCGCATTGAACTAATGTATTATAATTAGAATCGTTTCATTTTAATATGCTTCTAATCAAAATTGTTTCATCTCGGTGCAATTTCAATTCAAACTGCACTAAAATACTAAAATTACACTGAAATGGCATTCCCATTCTTCTTGGTTATCAATCTCCTCGTCATCGTCCTTGATTATATTTGGGAAGAAAAGGAATGTAAATTGGGACCCATGAGAATAAGGACACTCTAAAAATAAGCATAGGACCTGCCCAAATTTAGTTGGTGAGCGAAGCTCCTTGAGACCCACTTCTAAGCCAAATCAAGTGCCAAGCAGGTTGATTAAAGGATTTTTCTTATTTGAGTCCAATAATTCTTTTTGTGATTAATCAAAAATTATCTTTTCCATCTAGTTGAACTTAATCGGATCACATTAAATAGAAGAAAACTCTGGATTGATTGAAGGATTTTTACGAAAGATTAAGTAATAGACATCTCCTATAATTTCATTCCTCTTCGTGTAGGTGTAAAAATAAATAGTAGGGTGTCATAGTGTGAAAAAAAAATTCTCAGAGGCTAACTTATAATAAGTTTTATTTGAAGGGACGACATGGCAGCCAGGAAGCCTGGGGCGCTCGACTCCCCAAGTCTTCAAGGATTCACTTGTTGAGCATAATCCTGTCTAATCTCATCTAACTATAGTATCAAATAACTTTCTCGTAATTCTAAGGACATGTAGGGGCATTACTTAAAGTAACTCTACCCGGCTGCAAAAGCAAAATACTGGTGGTTGAAGAAGTTGAAGAACCAATCAAAACCTGGCTGGGTAAAAACTAAAAGTCTAAAATGTCATTAGTGTTTTTGTAGAACTACTAGAATTTTCTTTCAGTTTCTCACTTAATAATGTGGCGTTCACGTGCCACGCTTTGCCTTTCCCAATCTTCACCTTAAATAAACAAACGCCAACCCCACCTCAAATGGCCTCTCGCTTCATTCACTCTCTGGTCCTTCCAAAGTCACCATGAGAAGAAGACGAAAAAGAATCACACTTGCTTCCTTAGCCACTTGAGTTGGACAGTAACGAAATCGAAACAAAACAAAATAAACACCAGAAACCCACATTTCAGATTCAGAGTTTTCTTATACAAGACCCAGGCAGGCAGCAAGGTTAAAAATGTGTTATGTGGGGAAAGCAACAAAGATCTTCATTTTCATTGTTACAGTGTTGGTGGTTCTAGGTCTTGTCTTGGGATTCGGGCTCTTGCGCCATGGCATCCAAAAATCTAAAAAATGCTCCGGTGACTCTTGCCATTCTCCATCTCCACCCATTATCTTCCCCAACCCTAGCTCCAACCTACCCACTCCTCCAGCCTTCACCCAGCCAAGCCCGCCTAGCCCTGACATCGGCCAAACACCACCTAGCCCTCCAAATCCAAATCCTCCCCCTGACCCTAGCTCAGTTCCACCACCTACCCCACCTATACCGACTCCTCCAATACCAGCAACTCCGCCTACTACTAATCCAAGTCCTCCGCCTCCGACTCTGACACCACCGCCACCGTCTTCAGGTACTACAACAGGGGCTCCGCCGCCGAGCAGTTCAACAAACATTGTGGTCGTGAGTCCAGGCCCTGTGCATTCTTAGCAGTTGGCTAATCAATTAATTGAGATGGAGGTTCAATATTGTTGATTCTTTTCGTGGCAATGCTTTTTTTTTTTTTTTTTTTTTTGTTTCACTTAATTTTCTTATTTGGATACAATTTTAAATGGGATTGTATAGACATGGACATGGAGTTTAGTCTGTTACTAATCTCGAAATTTATCAGAATTTGAGTTATCAATGTAGAGTAATAAAATTTACAAAGTCCTGAATGTCAATGTGGGTAGAGCCATTGCTGGATAAAGCGCATGTGATTTTGGCCTCAGTCGATGCAATCATAAATTCACCAATGTCAAGAGCTTCATAGTTAGTTGATTGTGAATAGTAACTTACACTTCCCTAAAAAGAAAAGAAGAGAAAATATATAAATAAATAATTGGAAGTAAAAGAAAGTAGTCAAGACCGTTGTGGGTAAACAATACAGTGTTGGTTAATCTCCAAGGTGAAGAATCCGATAGTTTTGTCGGCTTTGGGAAACAAAAAGAACATGAAAAACCACAATTACCTGGTGTCACGGAAGCGATTTGTGTTTTTCATGACTTGGTGGTGGTGGGTATTGCGGAATCTGCTAGGCTGGACTGTCATCGGTGTCAGTTGCCATTTATTACCATCCAAACTCTTTCATATAATAATATTAATTTACTATTAATTATAGATAAACTTCAAACTAATAATAAACAGAATTAAGACGCTTTGGATTCGGATTAAGATTGGTGTAACTGGAAATGGCTCCTCTTCTCTTTTATGATAACTTTCCTACGCAATCGCAATGAAGATATGGAAAATGATCATAGAGTAAGATTGATCTTTCCTGGCGTTTGTTACAGAAATTTTGATAGTAAATAATAAGAACTGCAATGGAAATGATTGGTGTTGGTCTATAATAAAATCATTGTAATGTTACTAAGAAAGCAATGTCTCTGCATAATCCAACACCAATTCATTTCTGCCGCCTACACAAATTTCTTCCCAATCTGAAGATTGATATAGAATTTCTTGACGTTAAATTCCTAATTATATCTTCTTCAGTCCTTTTCTAGCATCTCACTGTCTTGGTATGGCTCTTATCTCCCAGTCCACAAAATGGCCAATCTCCATTTTCAAACATTAAAGTAGCTTTCATTTTTGGATTATAATATGTTATTGTATTATTGCTCGCGTGGGAACGTGAAGTAGTAGTGGAATCTTAGCCTCAGCAACCTTCTTTTTTAAACAGTAGAAATTTATTCGCCATTGCATCACTGCTTGACATAATCACATTTGTTTTTTGAAATTGGTAAACTTTTCCCCATTAATTGGCTTCTTGCCATTCTTCAATGAGAAAGGTCAAACCAGTAGAAAGAACACACGAGGCCTGATAAAACTATAAATATTCTGTCATTGTAGGCTGAAGTCGGGATCTTAAAATAATAGGAATCTGTCACTGTGCATTATGCATGCAGATCGTTATACTTAGAAAGCAACATGTTACCAATATAAGGTGAAGGTGCGTTTGAGATTTCAAAAATATTTGACGATGTAATTTGATTTGATATGCTTATGTAATTCTGTTAAATTTTGTTATAATCTGCAGCAGGTTTATGGAAAATTCAAGTTAATTTTACAGAAATTGTTGCAATCCAGTGTGTGGATGAGCATAACCCACTTGCCAAACGGGCCGTGATGAAGCAGCAGAGGTGCAAGCGTGCACTCTTAATCAAAAAGCTGCTGTCACTTCCTCTCTTTATTAATTATTTGTTTACATTCAAACAAACAAAAGAATAAAGGAGAGGCTGAATTGAATTGCAGAGAAGCAAAGCCAATGGAGATTGAATTTTCTGATAGCTCGAATTGGCTAGTCGATTATGGCATGGTAGAAGCCGTTCCTCTCACCGGAACCTTCGACTGGCCTTCTCAACCCTCCTTCACCACTGCTTCCTCTGATATAGAGTAAGTATCGCCAAATTCCATTTTCTTTCTTGTTATCGATGAAGTAAGACGTTTTCATTCCTTGACATAGTAGTGCTGTTTTATTAGTATTCTTGAATTTTAGATAAATATTATGTTTATGTTATTGGAGAATTTATGGATTTTGAAAAACAGTACTAATTCTAAATTCGTGATGAAAAAACTGCAAAACATCAAAGAATGAACAACCTAATTATAGTAATGAATTAGCTTCTATTCTCTTGAAAATCTTCTTCTATTACTAGAAATGATTGTATGACCAATTCTCGTTGAGGAGGCTGATCATATTTTCATAGATTGCTTCTGCCACCGTTTTCAATAATGTGTTTAAGGCCTCGATTCAATCCTTAGCTTCATTGTTTTTCTCCAGTCCTTACTGCGTAATCTAAGCCATTCTTTACATACCATTAGCTCTTACTCTTATTTTACTTTCATTCTTGAGGGCTTTAGCCTAATTTCCAGAGGGATTCATTATGTTTGTACGTGTTAGAGTAATTAGTTTCTTATTCTCAATCTTGGCATCTCATTGACTATGCTGTACGTTTCCAGTGTCAAAGTGGATTGCTCATTTGGTGTTTCAGATATGCCAAAGGAAGTTGCCTCCCGAAAAAGGTTAATAGTTATTCTTCTGTATTTTCCTTGAGTTTGATATTTTGTACTACATCTAGTGGGGATTCTTAGTGCTTTACATGTTATTATATGACTCGGTCAGGAAGGAGGATCTGCCAACAAGTTTCTGCTGCGAAAAGCAGCAGAAATGAAAACATCTAAAGAGTAGATATAAAGTTTAACAGATCAGTATTGGGTTAGAAGGGACCATGACCACAAGAACAGTTTTTGACATGATCTTATAACAGTAGCAATGATTTTTTAATTCAGTTACGGTGAAAAAGCTACGGAAGCCAAATTAATCAATTCATTATCTGCCCTTGTAGACATCTGGAGCAAGGATTTTGGCTGTGATTTTCATATGATTGTAGATGAATGGTTTTATATATTTCTGTGTTTGAGTTCTAGGTTAAGTTTTCCAAAACCAATTGAAGCACATCTTTTAATGGATATTCTGATTAATTATTTACATATTCTACATTAATTTTCTTTTTCTACCTCATATCTTTGCCCCTTAAATTAAAAGTAAATGCTTTTACAGATTGAAGCCAGAACCATGTAGTGTATCTGGCTCCAGAGCATGCCGGGAGAAGTTGAGAAGAGATCGGTTGAATGAAAGGCATGATATTGTTTTTCTTAATTTTTCTCCTCTCTTATTTAGTGTTTTCCTTCTCTTAATTTCCATAAGAATTTGGCATGATTTATAGGTTTCTGGAATTATGCTCTATCCTGGAGCCTGGCAGACCACCAAGGACTGACAAGGCTGCTATTTTGATTGATGCTGTTCGTATGGTAAACCAGTTAAGAAGTGAAGCTCAGAAACTGAGGGAATCCAACCAGGAACTGCAAGTAAAGATTAAGGAACTGAAGGTGAATCTTGTTCATATTTACAACTTTAAATTTTCTGTATTTGTTCAGAGGTCTAATTTCATTATATATGGCTTGAATAATGGAGATTTTTCTATATGGATTTTTGGTAATAATTGGCACCTATTTTGCTCCTTATTTTTAGGCTGAGAAGAGTGAGCTCCGTGATGAGAAGCAGAGGCTTAAGACTGATAAAGAGAAGCTGGAACAGCAAGTGAAAGCCATGAGTCCACCAACCGGCTTATTGCCTCATCACTCTGCAATGGCAGCAACATTGGCTGCTCAAAGCCAAGCTGCACTGGCTGCACAAAGGCAAGCTGCTGGTAGCAAGCTGATGCCTTTCATGGGTTACCCTGGTGTTGCCATGTGGCAATTCATGCCACCTGCTGCAGTTGACACATCACAGGATCATGTACTTCGTCCTCCAGTTGCTTAATATCCATGGTTGACTGATATGCCTGTGCGGTAATGTTGTTTATTTGTTTTTTGTTCTCAAGTATGCATTGATCTGTGTAAGTAGGAGAGGCTTGATTAGTTGGCCATTTTATGTTTAGAAACTGGAAAACTGCTATGTATAATTTGCTTTTCTTACGTACAGTTTTTGAACTGTGTGCTTAAAGTTAAGTTGTTGTATCAAGATGCACAAGGGAAATCTTTTGCTTGTTAGCTTTATTGTGGTACATATTAAGATGATGGTAATCTATGGGATGACACTGTTCACTTTTGCTTGTCATAATTGTTTGCTACAGTTGGGAAACTCGCATTCTTCCAATTAACATGGAATGTTTCAATAAATTAATCAGTTAACTGAAATTGCTTCTTCTTTGTCTCCCAATACTACTGAGGACTGACTAAAATTAATTTCATGGTCATTTTTATCTTTACTCAGTGGACGCATTTCATGTTTTTTTTCTTGATTCAGAAGTTAAGTTCTCAGTGCTTGTAGTCTTCTCAAATAACAATGTTGATTTGAAATTGATGGAAAATGGCCATGCATGTTGTTATCAAGAATCTATTTCTCAGTTGTATCATACACCAGAAACTGTGGAAGACAACACAAGAAATTTGCTCAAAGAAATAAGCAACAATATGGAAGTTCATGCAAGAAGAAGGACTGGATCCTTAAAGGCACATAACCAGCAACCCAATGCTGAACCCTGCTGTGATAGTTGTTTTGAAACCATATTTGGTAGCTGATGAGGGAGGTAGCTGTGGTTTAGAACTACTTGGAGGAAGGGATGTTGAAGGAATATCTGAGGGAGGTGGAGGACTGCTCAAAGGTGAGTCAGATGAAGATATAGGCGACAATGCTGGATCAGATTCTGGCGATTGTGCAGTGGGGGGAGAGCCAATTTTTGGAGCTGGGGAAGAAGTGGGACTGACTGGGGAAGCTGGTGGAGAGGCAGGACTGAGTGCGGTAGCAACAGGTGATGTGGCAGGGGATACCAAAGATGGTGGTGAAGATGATGCTAGAGTGGTTATTTCGACTTTCATTCCCTGGTTGCAATGTCCTATTGTTCCACAGATGAAGTATCTCTTGCCTGGAGAAGAGAGAGGAATGATTGTGTTGCCATCGCTGAAAGACTGAAGTGCACTGGTTGTCTGGCAAGAATCGTAGTCGGCCTTTGAAACTTCAACCACATCATGATTTGCTGCATACTTGAAAACTGCATATAACAGGAAATCAATTTGAATGCTATATCTTGACTTTACTTTGTTCAAATGTATGATTGGTTAATTAAGACTTACTTAGATTGTCGCCTACTAAAAATGATTGAGAAGAGGCCCAAGATTTAAGGTCAGTGGATGTATCCCACCCTCCGTTTGGACCTCCAACCGTGTAATTTGCTGCCATGGCTAGCTGGATGAGCATGACTGCTGCAGCCAAACTTATGAATATTCTCAGCACTGCCATTTCCCTGGTTAACAAACTAGAATATTGAAGAATATAATCAATTATGTGGAATGGTAACCAACAGATGTGAATGGGTTTTGAAGTGAATAAGGAACCCAATATATAGAATTGGAAGAGTAGCTCCTTCAAAATGGAAAGATGTCATTGTTTATGGTTTAGCTGGTGGAGTTGGTGAAGCACGTAGAGAAACTAGGACTTGGCAATATTTAAAATTTTGATAAATTATGATCCCCTGCAGTTATATTTTCTTCCATTAATTTTCCAAATCCACGTACACTCGTGTTAGTTTGTTTGTTTGCTTGAAGGTGCACCTAATCTCCAAACCATTTTTGCCATAAGAATAAATAAAGAAATCCATGATATCTTCTGTAATTTGTTCGTTGTACCTGCGCTGCACAGCAGTGCACTGCGCTCACCAAGTCTACTTAGTTTGTGACCAAATGAAAGGTGGTGGGTTGGTTGGTTCATCTTGACCACTACTTTAACTACATATTAAATTCATAAACTACAATACCTGATTTCTCTAGTGGTTGTGTTCGATCCACTACGGCAGTTCTATCAAATTCCAACTGCCTTAACAATTTGCTGCACTAAAATTGATACAATGTTGCAATAATGAATTTGATATACATATTTTTTTCTTGTAAATGTACTTGGGCATTCATTCCTCCCTAAACACACAATATTTTGAATTGAATGGTAATATTAGATTCACTCCCGGTCTCCCTTGAGTCCGAGGGCTTGTTTTTCATAAACTCATTACCTATTTAATAGAATGGAAACACAATTTCAGTTTTTAAACTCAAACTTATGGCGTGTAAACAACCATTTGCATTACATATCCTTCTCTCATAACCTTAAACTTATCAAGAATCTTATTCTATTCCTGATAGCATTCCTGTTTTCTCTATTTATAATATCATTCACATCCACTGAAACAATTTTACAAGGAAGCATTGAAACTTTGGCTGGTAGATTAGTCTTTCAAACGGTTTATTCAACTTGGTGCATGCATATAAGAGGTGTTAGCAGTGAAGTTTTTTGAGGGACACGTTTGGAGCTCAACATTTTAGACGGTGTATGTAAGTTATGGAAAATTAATAAATAGAACTACATATGACTGTCACTACACTGAGCGTGCATTTCAGGTGGAAATAGTTCCTATTTACAGAGCAACAATTTCGTCAAAATTTGGGGTTGAAATTATTTACCTCTTTTTCGTGATGGGTGATCTATCTCTCTTGGTTGATTATACCTGGGCTTGGATTGGATTGCACTAAAACTATTTTATAGAGAGAGTGTTATTTTTGACTTACGTTATTACCTTGAAGGTTTATCTATTGTTGACTTAGTACTAGCATGATTGACGGTTTAAGGAGAGTTTATCTTCTCTTCATTCAAAATTTTAAGAACCAAATTAATCCCAGAAACCTTTAAACATACGTGTGTGAAAGGAAGAACAAATAATAGTTTATATAATAATTTTCATAATTCGATGTTAATACGTTAGATTAGGATTGACAAAACATAGAATTTCATTTACCTCAAATTTAAAGAAATAACTAGAATTTAATTTGTGTTTATTGATTATGAATAAATTTATATCTGTTAGAAAACATGTCAACACTTCAAACCTTTATGCTTGAAGTGATGAAGAAATGTTGCTTCTTGTCCAGGAAGCTGCGACAGAGTCTGAAGTTCTGCTGTTTATTGATAAAAAATGCAGAAGGAGAAGAAGCAGAAAAATATGAACATTAGAGCTTGAAAAAGGAAACTTAGAGCTGAAGATAAATTTGATACAAAAATTATTCTTCTTCATACGAAAGCAGGAGTTTACAACTTCTTATATGCAAAATGGTACAAGGGATATTAAATGACTTAAGGCAGCCCAAACACAAAACAGTGAGGAGTACAATAATTCAAGGATCATCACACATTTTTACCAACTCAGCTAACCACTCCTAAGCTAAATAACAACTAAAGTAATTAAGCATCTTCAACCTTCTAACACTCCTCCTTTGAAGTTGCTGTAGTCACACCAAGTTTCAATCTTAGATGCTGAAATTGAGGTTTAGGAAGGGCTTTAGTGAAAATATCAGCTAACTGATCTTTAGAACAGCAGTGCAGCAGCTTAATTTCTCCATCTTTCACAGCTTCTCGGATGGCATGGTACTTGACTTTTATATGCTTTGTCCGGCCATGTTGTATTGGATTTTGGGAGATAGCTATTGCAGACTTATTGTCAATGTATATAGTAATACTTTCATTCTGCTTCAAACTTAAATCTGAAAGTATTTTCTGAAGCCATATTGCCTGATTGGTTGTGCTAGCAGCAACTATGTATTCTGCCTCAGCAGAAGATTATGCCACTACTTCTTGCTTCTTGGAGCTCCAACAGAAGACAGCACTTCCAAAAGAAAAACAATATCCTGAGGTGCTTTTGCAGTCATCTAAGCTTCCAGCCCAATCACTATCTGAATAAGCAACCAAATTTGAGTTTCCTGAGTTAGAAAACCACAGCCCATGGTTCAGTGTTCCTTTGATATATCTTAGTATTCTTTTGGCAGCTTGGAAATGACTTTTGCATGAAGATTGCATAAATCTAGACAAGAGAGAAGTGGCAAACGTTATATCTGGTCTGCTGGAGGATAAATAAAGCAAACAACCAATAAGTTTTCTGTAAGCACCAACATTCACTTCTCTTTCTGAATCATCCGTGGATAATATATTACCTACTGCCATAGGAGTAGAAACTTCTTTGCAATCCTCCATTTGAAACTTTTTCAAGAGATCTATAGCATATTTCTTTTGTGATAGAAAAATGCCATTTAGTTGTTGATCAATTTCCAAGCCAAGGAAGTACTTCATCTCTCCAAGATCAGATAATTCAAACTCTTCCTGCAGGCTGGACTTAAAATCAGCAATTAAGCCAATATCTCCTCCTGTAACTAAGATATCATCTACATACAATGAGATGATTAATGTAGCTTCATTTCCAGCCTTTTTAACATACAAAGTAGGCTCATTTGGACTGCATACAAAGCCTTGGTGCAGCAAGTAAGTATGAATTCTGCTATACCAGGCCTTTGGAGCTTGTTTCAGGCCATATAAAGCTTTGTCTAGTTTGTATACATAGTCTTCTTTTCCCTTCACCATAAACCCTTTAGGCTGATCCACATAAATTTCTTCTTCAAGTATTCCATTTAAGAAAGCTGACTTAACATCTAAGTGGTAGATTTTCCAACCTAACATGGCTGAGACAACAATAAGAAGTCTAACTGTATCATGCCTTGCCACAGGTGCAAATGTTTCTGAAAAATCAATTCCTGGTTTCTGCAAGTACCCTTTAGCAACTAATCTTGCTTTGAATTTGTTTACAGAACCATCAGAATTAAGTTTTGTTCTGTATATCCATTTGACACCAATTATTTTATGATTTTTAGGCCTTTTTACTAACCTCCAGGTAGCATTTTTGTTGATCATGTTCATTTCTTCTTCCATTGCAGTCCTCCATTCTTTATAACAGGTAGCATCTTCATATGAATCAGGTTCTTTGAGCACTAAGGTGCACCTGCTGTAAATGTCTTCTAAGGTCCTAATTCTAGCAGTAGGGGTTCCTTCTTCATTTTCATTTTCTTCAGCATGATCATCCAGCAGTGAATCACTTTCAGGTATATTGGTAAAATCATAAGAGTTACCTGAATTTTCCTTTTCCCATTTCTATGCAGCAGCTTCATCAAAAACAACATTCCTGCTTACCATTATTTTTTTGGTACAAGGGTTATAAATCCTATAACCCTTGGTGATGTTGCTGTATCCTATGAAAACTCCTGCTTCAGCTCTAGCATCCAATTTACTTCTTTTTTCAGATGGCACATGCACATAGCAGATACACCCAAAGATTCTGAGATGAGTGACAGTAGGCTTACAACCATACCATAATTCATATGGAGAGGCATAATTCAGCACTTTAGTGGGTAATAAGTTGAGTATATAGGCTGAAGTATTTGCTGCTTCTGCCCAAAAGAACTTAGGCATTTGCTTTTCAAACATTAGGCTTCTTGCCATCTCCATGACTGACCTATTCTTTCTTTCACTCACTCCATTTTGCTGTGGAGTGTATGCACAAGTCAACTGATGAATCAATCTTTCAGAACTGCAGAAATTGGCAAACTCTTTTGAAGAATATTCTGATCCATTATCTGACCTGAGGGCTTTGATTTTACAGCTAATTTGCTTTTCAACTTCAGCTTTGAATCTCTTAAATACATTAAGAGTTTCAGACTTTTGCTTGAGAAAGTAAGGCCAACAAAATCTAGAGTAATCATCTATGAATAATAAGAGGTATTTACTCCCATTGAGTGAGGGTTCATTCATAGGTCCACATAAGTCTGAATGCACTAGCTGTAATTTTTCTATTGCTCTGTTGTTACTGCTGGGAAAAGGAAGTTTTGTTTGCTTACCAAGTTGACATGCCTTACAAACACCATTTGTCTCAGAAAATTCAGATATGCCTTGGACTGATTTCAGGTCATGTATGTGTTTCAGAATTTTGTGGCTAATATGACCCAGTCTTTTGTGCCAAAGACTGGATTTTTTTTTCAGTCACTTGAGCAACATTAGCCACTGGTTTTTCTAAGTCAATTTCGAAATGTTTGTCCTTCATGCTGACTACCATAACTTTGGTTCCTACTTGGTCATATATAGTGCATGCTTTGTTAAGGAAATGCAAAGAATAGCCTTTTTCCATCATTTGTCCAACACTCAGTAGGTTATAGCTAATATTAGGAACATAAAGCACATTCTCAATAAGTTTCTCACCTGCAGCAGTGTTGACCATGGTTGAACCTTTATCTTTCACTTCCAAAAATTCACCATTTCCTATCTTAACTTTGGAGCTGTAGGAGTCATCTAGGTTGGAGAATAAAGAAGCATCATAAGTCATATGATTTGAGCATCCACTATCTAATAGCCAAGCATCATGATTTCCCAAAGTTGCATAACAAGTAGCCACAAACAAATTTTCATCAGGACCTTCTTGAATTTTCTGAGCAGGCTGAACTTGGTTTAAGCTTTTGTTTTTGCACACTTTTTCAATGTGCCCCATTTGATTACATGATCTGCATTTAACATTTGGTCTGAACCAGCAAAAGTTTGGAGCATGTCCTTTTTTCTTGCAATAAGGACAGGAGACAAACTTTCCTTTCTTGTCACTTGATACCTTGGTTTTCTCCCTTTTTTCTTCTTTCTTTCTTCCTTCTTCTCAGCCACATTTTTCTTATTGGTAGAGTAACCTATTCTTCTGTCACTCTGCTTCACAATTAAGGCACCTTCAGTTAACTCTTCTTGCCGCAAAAACCTTCTTTGATCTTGTGCCTTCAAGGCATTGATAACTTCCTGCAGTGAGAGCTCTGAAAAAATCTTAGAATCTTCCAGTGAAGAGATCTTTGCTTCATATCTCTCTGGAATGCTGACTAAGACCTTTTCAACTATTCTTTGATCAGTAAGAGTCTCTCCCATCAACCTAATTTGATTCACCACTCGCATGATTTTGTCAGCATATTCTCTAATGCTTTCTTCTTCCTTCATTTTCAGCATTTCAAACTCTCTCCTAAGGTTCAAGACATTCATTTGTCTTGACCTTTCACTACCTAGAGAGTCTTCCTTCAATCTTTCCCAGGCTGCTTTGGCTGTTTCGCAAGTCATAATCTTGGAGAAAACAGCCTCTGTCACTCTTTGATGCAATATGGACAGTGCTCTCGGAGCTTTGGTCAATTCCTCCTCATGCAATCTTATTTGATTCAAGGTAGGATTAGGCCCCAAGGGAGGTACTTCCTTCTCCTCTTCAACATATTGCCATAATCCTAAGCCTTTCATAAATATTTTCATTTTGACAGCCCAAGCATGGTAATTCTCTCCATTGTATACAGGTGTGGATGATGAGAAAGAAGAAGAAGAAGCATTCAACAAAGCTGAGGAAGCCATCTGTTCTGAAGCTGTGAGGTCCCTTAAGAACTCAAATGCTCTGATACCATGTTAGAAAACATGTCAACATTTCAGACCTTTATGCTTAAAGTGATGAAGAAATGTTGCTTCTTGTCCAGGAAGTTGCGGCAGAGTCTGAAGTTCTGCTGTTTATTGATAAAAAATGCAGAAGGAGAATAAGCAGAAAAATATGAACATTAGAGCTTGAAAAAGGAAACTTAGAGCTGAAGATAAATTTGATACAAAAATTATTCTTCTTCATACGAAAGCAGGAGTTTACAACTTCTTATATGCAAAATGGTACAAGGGATATTAAATGACCTAAGGCAGCCCATACACAAAACAGTGAGGAGTACAATAATTCAAGGATCATCACACATTTTTACCAACTCAGCTAACCACTCCTAAGCTAAATAACAACTAAAGTAATTAAGCATCTTCAATCTTCTAACAATATCTAATATATAGGTGTAAAACACAATCATATATTAAATTTGTAGTTGAAGATTTCCTAATTTATCTTATCACAATAGAAAGCATGTGATAATAAGAAGGAAAAAATATCAAAAGTATTCACATGATCAATCTCAATCCTCAATATATCAAGAATATTTACAAAATTCGTCTTAATATTTAATACTCTCTCTTAAGTTGATGCATATATGTCATTCATATCCGACTTATCTAAAAATTTAGAGAATAATTGATTTGAGGTTGTTTTGGTAAGAGTATCAACCAATTAATCTTTTGATATAATCTTAGCCAACTCCAAGATTTTTTCCTCAAGTTTCTCTTTCATGAAGAATTTATCTGCTTCTACGTGCTTAGTACGATCATGTTGTATTGGATTTTGTATAATGTTACATGTTGCTTTGTTGTCACAATACAATTGAATCGAATGCTTAGATGAATAACCCAAATCTTGTAAGAGGAGTTGTAGTCATAATGCTTCACAGAGTCCAAGTGGCATGCTTTTAAACTCAACATTAACAATAGATCGAATAACAATAGATTGTTTTTTTACTTCTCCATGTAACCAAATTACCACCCATAAAAGTAAAGTAACATAAAATGGACCATTTATCACGAATTGATCCAATCCAATAAGTATATGTATATAGCTTAAGGCTTTGAAAATTTGTATTTGTAGCGAATAAAATCCCTTTCCCAAGAGTAGACATCAAATATCTCAAAATATGCATGACTACACTCATATGTTGCTCCCTAGGGCTATGCATATGTTGACTAACAACAATCAATGAATAAGCTAGATTTGGTTTTGTTCATGATAGATACATCAATCTCCATATACTTTAGTATCTCCCTTTATTCATAGGAACTTGAGTAAGTTCAATACTTAACGTAACATTTTTCTACTAGCGTACCAACCAATTGACATCCTAACACCTTTGTTTTTTTCAATACATTTAAAATATATTTTTTTTTAGATAGATAAATTCCTTTTTCTGAATGAGAAATTACAATATTAAAAAAATATTTTAGAGGACCTAAATATTTCATTTTAAATTATTTAGATAAGTGTTTTTACAAATATTCTCTTTCTTCTGGATTATCCCCTGTGACCACCATGTCATCTACATATATAATGAATGCAGTGATTTTATTATTTTGTTTTTTCAAGAATAGAGTGTAATCCAAGTTACTTTATGATATCCAAAGTCTATTATTAACTTTATGAACCTTTCAAACCAAGCTTTAGGAGATTATTTTAACCTATACAATGATTTCTTGAATTTGCAAACCTCTTTATTATGTTTGCTAGGTACTATCCATCCTAATAAGAGATCTATATGGACTTTCTCAAATAATTCTCGATGAAAAAAAGCATTCTTCATATTAGATTGTTATAATGGCTAATCCAAGTTTGTAGCTAATGATAATAATGCTTGAATTGTGTTGATTTTTGTTATGAGTGTACATTTCTTTGTATAGTCAATCATATACATTTGTGTGTACCCTTTTGCCAACAAACTTGCTTCGAAGCATTCAATTGCACCATTTGCTTTATACTTTATAGCATAAATCCATTAACATGCAACTAGCTTCTTCTTAAGTAAGTAATCAATCAGTTCTCATGTTTTAATTTTCTATAAGGATCTCATCTCCTCATTCATTGTCGTTTTCCACTTGGGATCAATTAAGGCTTCCTATACACTATTAGTAATAGCTACAGTAGACAATTGATTTACAAATGACTTATTTAAGTTCGAAAAATGGTGATATGATACAAAATTACCCATAGGATATTTAACTTTGTTAGAAAGATCAGCTTTATATATGGGTATAGGAATACCTTTGTTGTGATTAATATTTTTTTGGAAATCTCCTTTCTTTTAAGATGTGATGATTTTCATATTTTAGAGTTTGAATTTCTCTTTGATACTCCCCTTGAAGTTTAGGCTCAAAAGAAAAATATATAAAATTTTCATGAAATTTAAAATCTATTATGATAAATATTCGATGAGTTCAAAGATAATAATATCGATAACCCTTTTGTAACACAACATACCCAAAGAAAACACATCATAATGCTCCAAGAGCTAACTTGTTTCATTGATGCTTGTGAAGGTGAACAAACGCATTGCAACCAAAAACACGATGAGGAAACCAATAAATTGTTGAGGGCTTGGAATGGTGTGCAAAATATAAAAAAACTAGTAGGTATATGACTAATTCCGTATGCAGTAGAACTAAGTGCTTCTCTCTAATATGCTAAAGGTTTATGATTTTAAATAAATGATACTCTATCAACTTCTAAAAATTATCAGTGTTTTCACTTAGCCATTCCATTTTGTTGGAGTGTATAAGAACAAGTGGTTTCATGAATTATCCCATGCGTTCAAAGTATATTTGAAAATCAAAATTCTGATATTCTCCATTATTATCATTACAAATGATATGTATCTTTGCCTTACACTATTTCTTAATCACTTCATGAAACTTTTGAAATAACAAATTTACTTTTCCTTTTGTCTTCATTAAACACAACCATGTCATCTTAGTACAATTATCAATACAAGTAACAAACCATCTAAATCCTCATAAGGTTGAAACTTTAAGAAACTTCAAACATCATAATCAATAACTATAAATGAGAATGGACTTTAATTCAAAGTTAAAAGAAAAGAAGTACAATGACCTTTTGCAAGTCCACATATATCACAATGAAAAGGAGAAACATCATACTTGGAAATAGCCTATTTGAATAACTAAATAAAGCATGTCCCAATAGTGATGCCATAACCATATCTTTGCTTTCATTTTCCCCCCTTCAGACGGACTACAATTAAAGCTAATTGAAGTTTGATTGAACTTTTTGACTTCAAATCCAAGTAGTACAGTTTCCCTCACTTAACATTGTAACCAATTAATTGTCTATTTTTTCTGGATGTCCTTAAACACACAAAATTTTAGGCCAAAAAGTAACAACACAGGATAAGACTTTTATTAGTTGGGAAATTGACACAATGTTATAACATAAAGATGGCATAATTAAAACACATTTTAAATCTAGAGTATCAATTAGGGTTAAAGATCCTTCCCCAATAATTAGTATTATGTTACCATTGACAATGAAAACAATTTCCTAGGAAGATAGTTTAAGATGTGAGATAGGTCTAGAATAAAAAATTATATGATTAGTAGCATCAACATCAATTATCCATGTACTATTAGAAAAAGGTATAAACATAGTTAAAACCATTCTTCCACTATTTGTAGTTGTGACTCATGCGAAGGTTGTTTTTGCACCATTATCATTAGTCTTTGTCTCAACAATTTTCGTAGTAGACAATCTTTTTGAATTTTGCTTCTTTTATCACAACTTATGATCCCACCATTTTATATATCTGACAAGTACATAGTAATGACTTTTAGTAGACCAATCTTATTGTAATGTGTACATTTATAGTTGGGCTTGTTAGTGCCCTCAGTGAACTTTGGATAGTTGGTATTTGGTCGCTTATGTTCATTATAAGTTTGTTGATTTTGGGCAATCATGGATAAGATGTCATAACTTCCATCTTCTCCTTTTGGAGTAGTTCTATGAACTGTTTCACGACGAATAAGTGCATAACACTCTTCTAAATAATCTGAAGTTATTTCTTTGCGAAGAATCTTCCTTTAAATATGATCAAATTCAACATCCAAACTAGCAAGATATATATGCCCCTTTAATTGTTCAATGGATTACCGATATGATACCTCATCATTTGGATATTCCATAACCACTTTATCATGATGGTCTAGCTCTTTGAAGATTTCAATCGATTTCATATAGTATTCAAAGAAAGATTTGCCATTTTGTTTTGTGGTGATGGCCTTTTAATTTAGTGCAGAAAATTATAACTCTATCACTTCCATCGTAAAAAGGTTTTTGATGAAGAACTCCATATTTCATGTGTTGTTGATATTGCAATAATTAACACTTCATGATTTATGGACTCATTGACATCGATAATCATCTCTTAACTTTTTGATAATTTGTATACCATTTTTCATAGTCATCTTCACATCTTACAGGTGGTTTTATTTTATCATAAATAGAGGAAAGTTTTTATCTGTCTACAATACACATCTCCATCGAGTGTGATCTTATATTATAATTTAAATTTGTAAAAATAATACCTATATTGAAACACTATCAGATTGAATAATAATTAAAACCAATTTTGATTTAGATGTTCAAATATTTTCACTCATCCTTTCAACGTGTATAGCGTATAATGGTATGAAGTTTTTAGTGATAACGGTACCTGAATTTGAGTTGCTTCATATTCAAACTTCGTATGACAATTTTGGATAATGCTATTTAACGACTCTTAAAAATTACCAAGGCTTTGATACCATCTCAAATTTGAAAAAATAACTAATGTTTATTATTATGAATAAATTTACATTTAATATATGGTACAAAACACAAACATATATTAAATTTACAATCGAATATTTTATAATTTACCTTGTCATAATAAAAAGAAATCATATAGGAAAAATATTAGGAATATTTACACGATCAATCTCAATTTTCATTGTCTTGAGAATGTTCACAAAATTCATCTTGGTTTTCTTCATCTTATGCATTCAATATAGCTACAGGCCATATATTGCGGAGCTCCTCAGAAATCCTAGCCCACCGTAAAATTAATTAAGCTGCTGAAAACATGTAACTAATGAATTGAATACACAAGGATGTTTCGTCGTCCACAGGTTGGCACGTAAGTTACAAGCAGTCGGCACGAAGGATGCAATGATCCTAGACGTTCTCATAATATTAATTAAATAAATATTAGCAGGGAATAATGAGGGATTGACATTTTGGAAGAAGTTAATTAGTGTATAGGTAATTTACTGTACACAGTCTAATAATGTTGTTTTCAATTAAGGTTAATTGAGTGGGTGCAATTCTCTTGTCCATGTAGTAAAAATTTTCTCTTTCTCTACCTCTTGTCAATTAAGGTTAATTGAGTGGTGTGCATTACAGGCTCTATGTACGTGAACGGTTGGGATAGGATCTAAGAGAAAGCGAGCCCCGGTTAATTTTGGCCTAACATAATTAATAGTAGTTTCTATATAAGCAAAATAATTTCTCTCTTCTTTTCATATAGGCAAGGGTTTTAAGTGTGGATGTTGAACTGAAATTGCTGACTTCCTTTTTTAAAAAATTGCATGCCCACTTCGTTCATGCACTTAAGTAATGAATGAATAATAAGAGAAAAATCAACATCTTGGAACCAATAATTCAAAGTCAAAATGTGTTTATGTTTCAGAGCTTATTCTATATTTCGACTTGTTGATTAAACAAGTACGGGCTACCGCCGCAATATACAGACATCTACGTATTAATCAGGCCTTCATCATTGTTAATTAATTTCACTTCAGTTGAAACTTCAAAAATATTGTGATCATTGGACAATGGTAGGGTGTTGTGATATACTTGAAACGTGTATAAACGAATATAAAATAACATCATTGAAAATGGAGTCAGCTTCTTGCTTAGTTAATGTCAGACGATATGAAAAGTAGGGGGAAAACCACGGCGGTGCCGCAGGGAGTGACTACGACCCAAGTACATAGGTCTTCCTTCTAGATTAAAGTTGAAAAATAATGCGCTCTGACTTCTCATCTTATTTCTAAGTTTATCTTGTCTTTGCGGTTGTTGCATCAACGCTTCAAAAGTTTGGCTTAATGCTCGATCCGTTTTGCATGGTTATCTGCTCAAAAACCAGAATGCATTTAAGAAATTTACTGGAGACATTCACCAACTTAAGAAGAATTCTACTCACAGTTAATCTCGACCCCATGCAAATGTCCATGTACAACCATACGTTAAAAAAAAAGCTCAATGTTTTAGACACAGGAGAAACGGACTGCCTTCGATCATTCTTTATTTCATTAGCACCTTTTACTCTTAAACACAAATGAACACAATTTTCAGGAAAGATATCTCAATTTTCTTTGAACTCCAATATCCATTGTTCCGGTATAATCTGGCTTAAACTTTGTGCTGAAAACTGATCAATGCTCCGCACTTAACTTTATAATAGCTATGGTATATTGTGTGACGAGATCGATGTCCTATAATCCACATGGTTAATAGATGTTTTATAATTGGGTGAAACTTGTCAACTTTATGCAACAGGAAATGTTACTATATATTGAATTTAGAAGTACATATTGTATTGATGACTAGAACATAGAAAAGATACAATTAGTGGGTGCAAGTTCATCGCACCTCAGTACAAGGCTATAAGGTTTATTTTTTAAACCATTTATTTATATATAATATACTATGGGTGATCCCAAAACCCCAGGATTTTAAACTTTATGCATTAACAAAGGGGTATATTTCATATCTGAAGTTACAACTTCCACCAACGACTCTTCCTCCTTCTTTCCCGTCACAACAGCTTGGAAGTTCACCAATTATGCCGTCAAGACACTTTTTACAATCAGTGCTTGAAAGATCCCTTGTGCATTGAGTCAACCCGTAAAGTTTCTTCGATTCACCAAGGTCCATTTCCCCTTCTGCATACAATTTAGGAATTGCAGAAGCGTCCTCTGCCAGTTTGGTAAGCAATTGCTTTGTCTGTTGGTTGAAAGCCTCTGGTTCATCCACGCTTTGCACGTTCCACATATAAAACTTGTTTCTGTTGTCAATTTGGCCAAAGAAGTCCTCGTCTGCGTACTTGAAAAGACAGTTGTCGTACCATATGATTGCCGCTTTGTTGTATGGGCAACGCTTGCGAATCTCACTGTTAGCGTCAGCAACACAGGTTTTGCAGTCGGAAGTTGCGACATCACCTCTACAAAGAGCCAGCCCATATGTTTGGTCTGGTTCGTCACCCACGTTGTTCATAGCGAAACCTGTAGAAGGAGTTTGCAGGTAAAGCTTAGTTGCGAGTTTGTTCAAGTTTGTTTCATAGGGGCTCTTGGCAGTAAAATTCTCAGGGTTTGAACAAAAATGAAAGAGAGGGTCAGCTCCAAAAGCTGTATGGAGGAGGAAAGCAAAGGCTACAGCATAGAGGGAATAGACAAATTTTGAAGAAGACATTGTTGCAAGAAGAAATAGCAGGTGGATGTGTTTAAGTTTAGGCTATGCAACATCTATTTATAGTGGAAAAAATATCATCGAGGAGAAAAGTTTGAAGGGCCGAGGGGGTTGACATTTTCTTTTGCAAAAGAATAGTGGTGCATGCATGTTAAGGTAATAAGACAATTCCAAATGTTAAGCTAATGCGCACCACCATTTACTGCGGTAAAACAATAAAATAAGGCAGAAGAGTTCAGTACAAGGTGGATTTCACATTCACGCTCCTTCCAATAAAAATTGGAAGTAAATGAATCCAAGTCTAATAAAATGTTACTCTTTTGGTAAGTGCGTATTGTCCAGTTCTTCCATGCTCACTTGGTGTGAGCATAAGATCGATTCAGGTACTTGATTATAAATTGAGTTGAAGCCTCTGGTGAATAAGCAGGTGGCAAATTTTTGTCCTTTTAAGAAACCCATGTGATTAAAATTTGGTGAGTTGACCAGACATGATACAACAAAGTGATTTAAATGACACGGCAGAGATGGATTCAACCAAGCAAGTGGGGCTGTGGGAGGAATTAATTAAGGTTGATTGAAGATATTTTGCCACCAACCGGTTGCGGTAGGCGGCAGTAACCATATTGAAAAGTTAACAGATTATACTACAATTTGGACCTTTGCCATAATGCTTTCCCCTTTAATAATATATATTTTCCCACCAAAGTGTGGCCTTCAAAACCTCTTCACCCACTACATATATAAATAACAGAAATCGGGAAGTCTAACAGAAATCAGAAATAAAGCAAAAAAAAAAAAAAGGTAATTGACACGTGGAAATGAAATGATAGGCAAAATTGTTATACCAAAAAAAATTTTGTCCAAGCTCCCGTTGGGCAGGAATTCATAGACAAGTAGCTTCTCTTCCTCCTCTAAGCAGAAGCCAACAGCCTTACCAGGTTCCGCTGCAGAAGTTTAGCCACCACTATTACCTCTGTTTTCAGCTCTTCGAGACTTTGCCCTGAGCTACTTGAAAGTCTTTTCACAGCTATTTCACGCCCATCAAATAGTTGTCCCTGCAGGCATGTATACACGAAGTGTTGCTAAATACAGGGACTGGGCAAATATCATAGCATGATTCATCATATCAGGAAAACAGTCCCTTGTAAATTGGGCCAAAACCACCTTGTCCAAGTTTATATTGATCAAAAAATTTTCTTATCGCAGCTTCAAGGGTGTCTATTCCAATAAAATAGGATTCCATATTTTTATCTCCATCTTCAGGAGTAACATCTGAATGCCAATAAGACACGGGAAAAATGGAAAATTATTGAGATCACTTGCACTGAAAGTCTTGAAATTGTACCACATCAAGAGTTGGACACTATCTAGAGTCGTGCTGATGAACACCATCGAATCTTGAAGCTAGACCTAGACGAAGTTTAGAGAATATATAACGAGATTACCAACTCTATTTTTCTTGGCCTTTCTCCAAAAGCAGCAACCGCAGACAAATGATGTTACTGCCAACGCAGCTGCTACAGCTACAGGTATGATCACAAAAATGTTAATGGCTCTTGAAGTACTCTTCTTCTCTACATAAACAGTATATAACAATTAACAACAATATATCACTTCACGCTTTCTCCTAAACGCTCTTATATTGGTATAGAATTGGAATTTTAATGTGCTTTTTATTCATATAGAAAGAAAACTTAGATTAAAGCACGAATATTTTACCTTGATGACTAGTTGAATCCTGCCGCAGCGTGATAAAAGGCGGATTCCAGGAAGTAGGAGGCGGTGGTGACAAAGCATAGAATGGATATACTTCAAACCGCAGGTCGCAACCTATAGAGAATACTCTACCACCCTTTTTTCCCAGACAGCATAGAGGAATAAAACGGATGACGTCTTGAAGGCAACCCGAACAGTTACTATCTGATAAGTCCCTTGTGCACTGCAGCAGAGCAAATATATATGTAAAATCCGTGGAATCAATGCTCCCAGTGGCGAACTTGGAAGGACTGGATGCAGCATTGGATGATAAAAAATAAACTAAAATCTGCAACTGGCTGTTAAAAAACAACCGAGTCTGTTGCATTTGCTGCATTGTATCTGTTAAGTCTTACATAGCTATCAATAGTGGTGAAGAAGCTCCAATCAGAGTAGTGTAACGAACAATAACCATAACCTATGGAAGTCATTAGGACAGAATTGGACAGTCTCTGTAGCAACATTATTAGCACAGGCTTGACAAATTTCCCTTGGAATAAATTCTATTTTTATATTAATAGGAATTACGTAATCCTCCAGTCTGGAATAAAGTCGAAATTTCTTGACCATTATAAGAAATTAGGAGACGAGAAACAAACCCATTACCATTTAATTAAGACATTACTTGGAACCACCCTTAAAACCCGTCCAAAGCATTACATTGTCACTTGCTGAACTCTAATTATTTGTTAGCTGCCATCCTTGCGGACCTAACATTAACAGTAGCCTGAGTTAATTGCTTTGGACCCTGATAAAAAATTGAACTCACCGAAGCTTCATCAGCTCCGTGGTCAATGGTTTAGCCATCTGCTCTTTTCTAAAATCCATTGAATTTGAATTTTCTGGACCTAAATAGGTGTCCTGCACCATCGATATTCAAGCTGTTCTGTTATCAGTTAAAGCTATAAGTGATTGTCCGTGAGCTGGCAGAGAATATAATTCCGCATGGTTTTTTTGAGTCTTGACCGGAGAAAGCTTAGACTAATAGAGATTTTAAGTCATGGCTAAAATTCTGCACTCTGTGAAATCATCGCTTTTATTATTTTCTTATCATGGTATAAGTCAAATGTTAGAAGAAAGTAAAACTAGAACTTCCTTGGGTGATTCACAAGTTTCTGCACATGCTACAAATTGAGAAAGAGGCTTCTTCGAGAAGCTGTAGATTAAACATCCGCCATGTTGTACAAGTATGATAAATGAAATGAGCTTCCTTCAGCTTACCAACTAAGATATCAAATCTCTCGCCAGATTCAATCAAAGATTTTCTCTCAAGTTTACTTCACATGGGCCTGGCTTCCTATTAATCTGGTATACGAGGATAAAGTATGATGAATTGCAATTAATTATACCTCCATTGCCGGTAGAAAAAAAAAAAAAAAGGCTTACAATCTAGGTAGAGATATAACTTTGCGTTGACCACATCGTTAATTTTGGATGCTATCAATGCATGTGGATTAGCTCTTCCTCTTTGCATTCTCTGATGGCAATGTCCATTAGTTGGCCAGCTGAAGATGGTAAGACATCACAACAGTGCCTTCTAGGAGCCTGTAACTGAATGCAACATTAAAATTAAGTTTCTTTTATGATAGCAAAAATTAGCATCTAAAGATGGATTGAACGTAGTGTTGCTAGGAAGAGTGTAAGGAATACCTTTATAATATCAAGCTCTAATTTATGTGACACCACTCTGATTTCTTCGAGTTTTCTTGGAGAAGCCATGTCGTGTGAACAATTTACGTATGATTTCCTGTAACTGGTCCGAATTCCATCCCTTCCAGAAGTTACATTATCCAAAAAGAAAAGTGTGGGTCTTTGGCAGGGGTCAGGGTGAGGTTCTCTTGTATTAAAAGTATACTCTGGTGGGGAATATTTCTTTTTCCACTGCTCAAATGTCTCTTGCACTGGAAGAATATCCGGTAAATTCATATGCCTGCCAAACACCTGAACAGCATAACCCCAGGACACAGAAATAGTCCAAGAAAACCAGCGGTCATAGCAAATGGTTTGTTGTAAAATTCTCCCGGGATCAACATTTGCAGCTTCAAATAAATGTTCCAGGGCCTTGACTCTTGTTAAATTGGGGAAAATCGGGTCCATGTGATCTAAATGATGGACTGATACCAAAGGCGTTGTGGGATGTGAAGCCAACAAACCAAAGAGATTGCCCCGAACGTCAAACTGGATGAATTCAACATACCCCCAAAAAGAAATAACAAATAAAAATTGAAAAAATTTCACGAAAACTGCTAATATAATATTCAACACTTCAGTTATAAACATTTAACACAGTAATGAATAGATACCTGGTGGAAACCGGTCTCGCGTGTGAGGCTTACACCAAGCTCTGCCAAGCAAGAGTAGATCCTAGCATCACTTCCATACAGGTGAGGATATCGCTCAATACATGAATCAAAAACTTTAGCCAGAACATTTGCCAGAGGAGCACTTATAGCAAAACCTGCTCCTCCAAAAGCCATTTGAAAACTGAAGAATCTGTTCTGTTCGTGTACCTCTGAATTTGACCCGATGTAGTACCACAGTCCACTGTCATACTTTGACAGAGTCTTCACTAGATTATCGGGAAAGAAAGCTGTGTCATCATCACCAAAAACATACCACTGCACATCAGAGTGATTAAGAGCAACCGTCTCTACAACAACACGCGCAACTCTAATTGCTGATCGCAGACCTCCTCTATAAGTATAACGAAATCGGGAGGTGTCCTCAGAGATGCATAGCGGTGGAAGAGAAGTATTGTCATTACCATGCGAATCTGTATCAGATGGCAAGCTTTCAAGGAATACGCATCCTCGCATTTTCTCGGGTCTCCACCAAAGCTTGACATATTCTTTACGCTTTGGCCATGAGTTCTTGTTAGAAGCAATTCCAAATACAATATGCTCGAGACTAGGTGGTGCATACACATCATGTATAGAAGAAGAAGAAGTAGAGAATAAATCTGAAGTCCTGGAAGAACCTACTATGAATAATGAAACAAAAAGAAATATGACGCATGCAGAAGAAGAGATCAAAAGAAGGTTAATCAAATGAGATGGAGGCTGAGTTTTGATTGTTGAACGGAGAAACTGCATTTTGAAGGGTACGGGAGAGAAAAAGAAGAAATGAGTAGACAGAATAATGATCAGTTTTGGAATATTTAAGGTTCAGCAAGTTTAGGTGAGTTGAACAGCTAAAAGAGAAGTCTGAATATGTATATCTATATATATATATATATATACACACACACACACGCACACACCCCGGCCATTCATAAGCTGCAAATTTTACAATTGTATGTTATTATACTACTAGTATTTATCTTGGCCATTCAAGGTGATGGAAGGGTTGATGACATTTATGATTTGACTTTGATAATGGCGTCGATCCATTGCATGTGTTAAGTAATCATAAAATTTTGGTTTAACAAATGTTAGTTAAAGTTCAATTGGAAGCTAAACACGAGAGGCCTGTACCATGTGGATCCGAGTCAAATTTCAACGATTCCACATGGTTGCTTTCTTTGACAAAAGCAGACACATTGTAGCTTTTTTATTTGGAATTCAGCTTTTCAATTATATAATAAAAGATTTTGTCTGCTATCTTAAAGGCTAACCGATGATTACATTCCGTCATAATATGAAATCGAAATATTTCGGAAAAAGGTAAAATAATTCCGGAACTTATATCTGAGAAAGAACAAGCATTGCAATGCACTACATCTTAAAAGTAGTCAAAATCTATCTTCTACACAGTTCATGTTCCACCAAATTTTTCAAAAGCAGTCCACTCGGTGCCCATCCCACAAGAAGAAAAGTATTAAAAACAGTCTATTAAGTTTATCGTTACCAGCCCCAGCGACTCATCTGGATGACAAACTTGGCTGGTCCCATGTAACATGACAAAAGAATCAGCATGGATTCGAACCTCCAAATTTGTTTTTCAATTCAATGTCGATATTAATTAGCATCGAATTATATTTTGATTCCAATTAAAATCGGTTATGATATGGACTCAATCTGATGCTAAATTGTGAAAAATTTATTCAAAGGATTTGATTCGATTTTGATTGTAATTAGAATCCGATTAAATTTTTTTATAATAATTCCTATTTATTATTATTAATTTTTATAAAATAATAATTAATTTTATTTTTATTAAATTAAATTAAATTGTTTTGGATTAGAATCCAATTCAGTCTGATTACTATTTTAAAATCAATTACAAAGGCAGATTCTGGTCCGATGCTAACTTTTAATATATGAATTGGGTATTATTTTTCCCAAGTGGCCCATGAAAATCCAGGCCCAATATAGGTCTACTGTTGAGCTAGGGCGAGGAGCACAAACCCATGATATGAAATCTCAAAGCAGGGCTCACCTTAAATCTAGCCCAACATGGCCTTGTTTTAGAATTTGTATGACAAATTGCAATTAAGATAGAAAATAGCGATTAAACATTATCGAAAAAGTTTGTATATGAAAGGATGTAAGATGAGTCCTATATGTTAAGTATCTATACCATTTTAATCAGATACAATGAACATTCTCAAAAGACCCTTTTAATTTAAGTTGGATCCGTTACAAAAAGAACTTTTTGAATATAATTTTGTTTTTTTTTCCCAATAAGATTATGATCGATTCATAATAGAGAAAATCTTCTTACCCAAATGATTTTGGTGTGTATGATGTAACTTCAAAATTGGCTGAAATATTATATTAAAAAAATCTAAAAGAATACAATAATATTTAAAGGGTAACCGATAAATACTAATAGTTAAAAGAATATTTTTATTTTTTTTATAAAAAGAATTTTATAAAATAAAAATAATACAATAAATTTTATAAAAATAATAATATTATTAAAATCATTTAAAAAAACACATTTTTAAAATTTAATAAAATTATTAAAATATATAAAAAATTAAAATTGAAAAAAAAAGGGCCCCCGTCTTCTCAAGCAAATTGAACGGCCAACCAAATCATGTAACATTTTCTAACTATTTGATGTAGTTTTTGACGGCCATCGCCATTAGCTGTTGTCTTTTTTTTTTTAATTTCAATTTTTTTATTTTAATTTTATTTTATAATATTTTAATTGTATTTTATATTTTGATAATAACTTTTATTCTTTTGCCAAATATATTTGGGTCATTTCATAAAGATATTAATAGATCTTAAAAAAAAAAAAAAATTTAAAAGTAGTGTTTGAATTTTAAAAAATTGATGGGTGGAACAATATGATCTAAGGAATCCTTAGTGAGGTAAGTCTTTTGGCCCATTAAAAAATAATGATAAATAAACAATAATATCACAGGAAGAAATTTGCTTACAACTGAAACAAAGGTGGCATGAATTTCCTACATACATCAATCACAAACAACAGCAGATGAGATATGTCAATGATGTTTGGTAAAAGTGATAGAATGACATATCACATTGAACATTTTATTTGGGGCCAATAGAGTGTGAGAACAGAATCGACGAGGATTTTGATAAGCACGACATTGGAATAGATCAACCTGACTCACTCATTTCTGCAAACACCTTCGCTTGTTGGGGAAGTCTTGAAAACTGACCAAACAATTAATTTATTCTGTCACTATAGAAGTTCCATCCACACAGGTGGACTGTGGTATCAACGGTGGAGAAACTTGTGGACAAGGATTTGACATCCCTTCCTCTGTTGGGTCTCCACGAAGGTTCCAGGAATTGGGGGTGTAAAATCCATCAGGTTAATTATATATCAAATAATGTTCTGGAGTCTACATCACTTGCATGGTGGGAAACACTATCAAAGTGCTTTATTTTTAGACCACACAACCAAATCAAATTGACTTGGCAGCCACTCAATTACAGAAATCATGGTCCATAACATCCCTTCAAGCATCTAAAAGGAAAAAAGCCTGTAACTGGATCAGGCTTAGCTCCTTTTTTTTGAATGTTTTCTCTAGAGAAAAACAAGATAGTGGAGTATAGTTTTCTCTTAATATCATTTTTACTTACTTTGCGGTAAAATAATGGAACCCATGTTAAGATTCCCTTGTTAACTTTACTCAACTAATACTGTTAAAGTATTTTCTTTACCACGAGGTCGAGTTTTAATCTTCTAACAATACACGATTGAGGAAGAACCTAAGAGAGGCAATTACAATTTTGCCATGTAGTTTAACATTCATGTCATCATGTTAAATACTTCAACTCTATTTGATTTTAATTTATTTTCTTCATTCATATATGCGTTACCGACAACCTTTAATACTATCAAGTAAGTGTAAGGGCATTTTGGTCATTTCCTTGTTGGTGGTACAGAATTTTTTGTTCTAATTATTGATTATAGTTGTGTGTATATACTTGTATACATAGAACGGTGTTATGGTCCTTATGCATGTTTAAGATACGAATACCAACAGTTTGGATCACGGGGAAGGGCATGGTGCGATGGTCTTTATTCCCAGAACGGTGCCCATTCAGACTTGCTGGCATAAGAGGCACCTGAGACCCCGTATCCAGCCGGTTGAGTCTGGAACACATGCAACAATGAGACTGTCAAAATTTGACTATGAAGAACATCAGTTTTATCCCAATTACCTACAGGATCTTTATCATTCACGTATTCTCGTGTTGTTTTGCAGGTAGGAAAGACGGCGCGATAGACGGGGAGGCGAGTGGCTCAACATGTTGAGCTACCCGAAGATTGTAGCTTCTGGTTTTATACCTAATTTCTTTGGGACAACTTTTGACGCGTTTTTTATTATTAAATAACACATGATGTTTTATTCACTCGAGTGCATTAGTTATGTGTTTTACATTGAATACATTTGGGTGACACGTCACGTCGGGATAGTTACCGCTGGGGTAAGTCTTGGAAGTGGGTTGTTACACAACTCCTTATAAATTGGCTTCCTATTATCAACCAACTTCCTACTCAACACGTATTCTGCTTCTGAAATGTGCAGAGGTACCCAACAAGTTTCTGGTTTCTGTTTCAAGGATGAAGTTTCAGTTAATGTAAACAATGCTACTTCACGTTTGTTTGCTTGTGAGCTTTGTGGTAAGAGGGCTTCATTGTATTGCCAAGCTGATGATGCGTTTCTATGTACAAAATGTGACAAATGGGTACATGAAGCTAATTTCTTAGCATTCAGACATGTTCGGTGTTTTCTCTGCAGCACGTGTCAAAGCTTCACGCAACGATACCTCGTCGGAGCTTCTCTTGAGGTTTCGCTTCCAACAATGGGTAGTTGGGTTGAGAGAAGAGGGTGCAATTCCGAGGTTGATGGAAAGAGTTCGATACTACTTAAAACACCCTTTCTGTTTCTTTGATCTTTTGTTTCTTTACTTTGTTTTCATTTTTAGTTTTGTGTGCAATTTCTAGTTGTTGGGTTGTGTCCGGTAAGCCGATCAGTGGAATGGATGACAAGTTACTGGCTGAGGTTATATATGATGACAGATAGAACTTTAATAAAGAGGTCAGATTTTTCATATGTTACATAACCAGTCTTAGAAAGAGTAGCGGCTTAAATTCAGGGGATGATATGAGATAGAGGGGCAGCTAGTATTATAAATGTAATTCTGACTGATATGCAAGCCTGTAGAAGGACTCAGTTAACTCTGCATTTTTGTTCTTCAATTTGTTGCTCTCCGCGGCTATAGAGTCTATTTTTCATCTGTCTATTATGCTTTCAACAAATCTATATGTACTATTAACTTCTTGATTCTGAAGTAGGGATAATAAACTGCACGAAGTCTTTTTAAGTCATCTTCTGTTCATTTTCATTAGTTTCATGGAAGCTTTGGCTTGTGATGGATGTTACTATGAACAGGACATGACAAATATTGAATCGCATCAGAAGAAGGGTTGCGTAATAAGAATTTTCGTCAGCTTAAAAGAGTATATGTGAATACACACAAAGCATTATCAGATGTCGAGCAGGCGGTCCATGGTTACCAAAAATTTTGACAACTGATGTCATATTGTTGTTAGACGTTCTTTTAATGGAGAAAACAGTCACAATAAGTTATTATCACAAGAATCCTAATGATCCGATGCTCTTAATATCTGCAGATGACCACAGAAATTCACAGGGAATTTGTCTGGATTACGAATAAAGATGGTCAGAAGACTCACAGGACAAATATTGGCGTAAAAACACAACTGTTAAGAGGCATATGAATTTGTTTTTATTCTCATAAACGGAAGTTATACTTTCTGTCTCAAGTTCTCAACTGTAAATTTTAGTTTATTACATAGAACAAGTATCTGTGGTTCGTATAAATGCACAAAATGAACCTAGAAGTAAGACTGCGATAATGAATGTTTTTTCCTATGGCAAAATTCTGCGATAATGAATGTTTTTTCCTATGGCAAAATTGGTGGAGGTGCAGCAAAAGCCAGATGAGTATCTACTTTGTGTGAAGCAAGAAAACATGAAACAGTCATGTGACAGCATCTTGGCGTGCATAAGCAGTCTTATATTTAGTAACTGAAGTTACTATCATCCATTATGATATAACGAAAATCAACTACTTAAAATCTTCATTAAGGCAGTTCATGGATGCCATCGTCAACATTGATTGCTCCAGTGTCCATGAATTTTACCATTGTGGATCTGTGAATACGAAAATGAATTAACTTATATATCTAAGGAAATAAATAAGAACCAGAAAAGGCTTAAAAATGGTAAAAGTTTAAGAATTTTTACTGTGTTGATTCAAAATGCATGTAATAAGTGAAGAAATTAACAATATCAGGATATTCAGAGACAGAGATACCTTAGAAAGATGAAACATTGACTAAGCTATTTAGAATTACCCGCACAAGTTAAAGAAAAATATACCTGCAAAGATAAAATCAGTTAGATGTTTAAAAAGGGTAACACCGAGTTTAAGTGTATGCCAGAGCAAGAGATGCCAAGATAAAGCGAAAAACATTCAAGTGAATACAGAAACAACTGCACAATTTTCCCTGGCAAGAAGGATGAAATAAGAGGCATGTCTAAATTTTTTTCCCTTGCATTGTCAGTTATCATCCATCACGGTCATATTTTCATGTATAATTAGCCTCCTGCTCTACTAATAAATTTAAAAGATTTTCATCCTTAGTCCGTTATACTTTTCTTCCCTGTGAAGTAAGACAAATAATCAGAAGGAAGCATAAGCTCATCCTCAGAGCATTCAGGCGATGACAGCCAAATGCATTATCATATGCTGTTCTTTCTGTTAATTTTTTTTAGGAAAGATCTTCATCAAATCTCATCGCATGGAAAAATTCTAATCCATGTAAATAGCCTCAAAATATTTAAAAAATCTAAGGCATCTTTGAGTTAAGTATACATGCTGTAGGAACTGCTTTTATATTTAAAAGTCCTCGTCAAAATTTTTACAAAGAACAAATCTATATATTTGCAGATAAATAAATTTTACCTTATCAATTTATCCTTGTCTTATAAACTAATGGACAGTGATTTGGAGGCTTAAAAGTTTCTCGTCACAAGAGGATCATAGTCGTATGCTTCACCTGCCTTCACAAATCTGCCTTTCACACGTTTTCTGGTATCAGCTCTGGCTTTTCTTGAGGCGTATCTTATTTGTTTACCAAACCTACACATAACAAAAAAATCCAAAATCTATTAGGGGGAAAACTTGAAAAAAAAAAAATATATATATATATAGATCAAGATTGCTGAGAATGTATAGCTTTTTAAGTCTCAACAGCATATAAAAGAATCATAGTCCAAGCGTACTAATCCAGCCAAATCATAAGAATCTAAACAATACTAATATCTACACCAAAAAGAATTTGATCATCTAGGTTCACATTCTCTTTGCTATCATAAAAAAAAAAAAAAGGCTTTATAAGCTTTAGGTTGATGAAGATTTTTGTTAAATCTAAAAGATGCAAGCCAAATTTTTCAAAAGATGACTAAGAGAAAGAATAACTTACTCTTCTCTATTTTTATTTTTTTCAATTTATTTAGTGAAATTATTTGTCTAAACATTGTTTTCAAATAGAGATAACAGAGTGAAATATCAAAAATGTATAAATAACGGAGAAAAACAGCATAAATAAACAAAACATTAGAAATCAATAAAATATCTGTGAAAAGTTTGGTAAGCTAATATGATCTTGGAGATTAGAGAAAATCGCCTACACTCATGAAAGGCATAAATATAAGCTCCACTTTCCTAACTGTAGAGAAATAATATCGTGTATAAATTAGATAGAGATAAAACACATACGTTCGTGTTTTCTTTTTCTCATTGTATCTCATTTTTGCCTTTTCCCTTGCTTGTGGGGAGCTAGCTTCCAGGTTTGGTTCCCACAGAGATTCACCAGGTAGAAACACAGGTGACAATCCACAATCTTGATAATCAGCAGCATTACTTTCACCAGTGATGTTGGATAATGAAAGTGACATGCTTGAACAGACTTGACCAGCAGGAAATCCAAGATTGAGGTTTCTGCTGCAACTAGGATTAGGGAATATGCAAATGGAATTACCGACGATGGCCTGCATCATGCTGGCAGTCCCACCAATGCTTGAGGATTGAAAGGCCATGCAGTCCTGTTGTCCTGATGATGGCTGAAAAAAACTAAACAAAAGTGAGAAGCAGCCCTGATTTTGGCAAGCAACCTCTTATAAAACCATATAAAAGTCAATTGAACTTGATGGAAAACAAATATTCTTCTCCTTGCAATTGTGTTCATTATCATTGATAATATTAGATTGCATACCTCATAATGTGATAAGCAAATAAAGTCTTAAAGTTTATTTATCATTAAGATTTGGAATCCTTGTTTCAGTGTTCGAATAATGCTCAAGCCAAGTATTGGCCAAGAAGCCATATAATGTTCTTGAGTGTTGCATTTATTTATTTTGTGCATTTTTTTAATGTGGCAATGAGCAGTAAGAGGTGTGCATGGTATCAAACATCACAAAGTAGTTAAAGGAGTGAAAACTTGTTTCAAGCACAGAGTCTGAATAAATGATACCAATTTTATTGCCTAACTATTTTGAGCTCAGTGACATGTTAGCAACTATATATGGACACTCAAAATCCTGAACAAAAACATTCCATGTTCCAGAAACACCACAGAGAATAAAAACAATAATAAGAGGAAGTTAGAACCTTAGGGTTGAAAATTCAGCAAATAATGTTGAGATGACAAGACACTTTATGCTGCTTTATAAGCATGCAAAAGTTAATCCTTCAACTAAAATGCTAAACTATGAAAAATAGGAATAAATAATCAGATATGTAACCAAAGATTGCTCCATGAAACTTAAAATTTAAGGAGAACCTCTATAGCATTCTCGATGGGAGCATCAGATTCGGTAACTGATAAGTTTTTCTCCATTAATATGTGATCAGTCCCTACATCTTCAAATTGGTATGTAGATTGACCTTGTGAACAGCCAAATATCTCATCACCAGCTTCGAAGTCTAACTGAACATCATCCATGTTGAGGATTTTACAGAGATCATCACCATCTGGAAGTTTAAGATATTTTAAGTCGGAACCCTGCAGCACATAAAGGTAAGTGTAAGTTCAAGTCTTAAAAATATCGCAGCTTTAAACATTGCAGTCACCAATTCATGAAAGAAGTTTTTTAATAACACCTTTGGCTCATTGGACTGCTCGGAGAAAAAAGGTGCTTGATCACTACAATAAGGCATGTAATTTGGATTTGGATTCGGTGGAATCGTAGAAGAATTCAGCATCCAAGGCTCTAATTCATTCAACTTGCTGGTCTCCAACCCATACTCATTATCTCTTTGCTCCAAACAATCATTCCCACAATTGTCACTTGGTGGCAAAGAATCAAGTGGCCCCCAACTATCACCAGAATTACTTGAAATAGGAACATCAAGGACAGAAGACCAAATGCTTCTAAACTCAGCCAAAGAAGGGCACCCTGTGTAACACTCCAATACCTGACACCTGTGCCCCAAAGTTGAGCAACCATTGCCATTCCAATCGCACGCTTGACAAATAGACAATTTTTCGTCCATGCAGCGGGCCCTTGCGGGCTGACAATTACATTTATCACACAACAGTGAACGAGGATGCCTACGTGACAACAAATTCGCAGAGTGTACACACGTATCGCATTGCAAACAAAGCCTTGCAGAGTCTGATTTACAATAAACCACAGCTCTCACCATCCCACAGAACTCACACAAGGGTTCCATTCTTACCCCTTCTTGACCGATTTCCTCTATAAACTTTAAACTAAACTAACTAACTTGGATCTCTTTAGCGGGAATTCGGCTCTAATTAATCCTCAGAAGTCAAGCGACAAACTCTTTAACCCTTCAACATTCATAAACAAACAATCCAACACAACAAAAATAGAGAACACCCTTTTCTTTCATATCAAAATTGAGTGCAATATCAAAATTTTATGGTATATTAAGCACTTACGGATCGAAAACTCCGAACTCCCGCCACTGAATTGATCAAAATTCAATGCAGAATCAGCCAAAATTAATAAAGGAAATGCCCATTTACACTATGGGTGGGGTTTTTGAGCAAGATAAGATGGAGATCCAACAAACACAAAATGTGTAACGCGAAAAAACAAGTATTTGTTATGTTTTGCAGAATTCTAATTAAGTTCGACACTGTGGAGTCAATTCAGTTCGGTAGTTCTGTCTATTTATGCATCGTTTCCTATGTTACCTGGTTGGCTGCCACGTTAGTGATGTTGTGGACGATCTCATCTTGGAAGAATTATTATGGTCAGACGTAATACTCGGGCACTAACAAGCTTGCTATTTTGCAGGGTAAGAAGGAAAAATATGGCAGTCAAAGCTTTCAACCATGTTGGTTCCTTGGTCTTTGAGTTCTAGCCAACGCCGGCCGCGATGCGTCAGGAATATGGCGATAGGCAATATTAGTGGCAACATGCTGTTGGAAGCCATCTTGTTTCACATGAAGGAGCTTAGTGTGGGCTGCTTTATCCTTAGAAGGCAGAAGATAACAACAATGAAAAGCATGACATTTCCACTCGAGGTTCATTTTCTTTTTCCAAGGTTTTTCATGATCGGCAAAAGGGTGTACATTCGTCATGGCTTGGGCGGCAGTTTTATTAGGATTTTCTTGAAAATCCTGTTTTACTGTTCACGGACGCTGTTCCGTGAACAATAATTCAGGATGTTTTCCAGAAATCATGCTGAATTTTGGGGCCTTTTCAGTACTGATTTGCAGCGGTTTGGGCAGGATGCTCTCCGTAGCTGTTATGCCAACATTTTCTACAGTTATGTGCTTGGAAGAGGAAGAGAAAGATGATTAAAAATAACATTTTCAAGGCTAATTTGAGATATGTGTGTTGGCGTGGAGCTGCTGGTTTTCTGGCTGTGGCAGCCGGTGTTGGAATTGGCACGCATGCTACTAGGAGGCTGTTGGATATTAACTTCTTCATGAGGCAGCCTACTTTTAAGTAGCCACTTGGGGAATTACGGCATCAAAGACCTTTCTTTATGGATTATGTTGATCGCCATTCATGGACACACGTGCTGGAGCAACAGAGATCAAGATGGGAACAGATTACGGCAGCTTTCGGAGGCTGTTTCTGTGCGGTTTTCAGCCTTTACTGTTAATGAGTACTGTACCGTAAACAGTAAATTCTGGAAAATTTCCAGATTAAGGCTGATTTTTTCCTTGCTTTGCAGCGCCTGATCAAGCCAATAGGAGGAAATAAAAGATGCCGATTTTATTCAGCCTCCGTCATCGACATACAAAGTGGTGCTAGAACGAGTTTTGGCTACCGGATTGGAGATTTGAGGGCTATTCTGCAGCTCGGGATCAGGCCTCATGATCAACTTGTGCACAGAGGGAAAGAGGAAAGATTGGGCTGTTTTGGGATCGGTAACGATAGGTTCAAGTTGTAGGTAGCATTCAACATAAAATGGACACCTTGCTTGTTATGTAATGATCTATGGAAGTTCTTGATTGTAACTAGTTAAATCTCAAAATTATTTTTGAATGTATACAAATTGTAGAATGTTTAATCGAAATTTTTTATTAAAGTTTTTTTTTTTTTTTTTTTTTTTAACTTTATCCAGATAGGAATCTAGATAGATCTTTAAAAAAAAGATGGTATTTATTTTTTTTGTTGTAGTTTGCTGATTGTTTGGGAGCCTGTCCTGTACTACTTAGGTTGTTTGTTATTTTTGTAAATTTTTTATTGATGAAAAAAAAATTCGAGAGCGAAGTGATGGCAAGAAGGTAAATAAGTGAGAAACATATGTTGCATTTTGTAAATTTAACGGGTATATGAACTGGCTGAATAGCTTGCTTCCGAGGTATCAGGAATTAGGATTTTATTGCAGAAGAATGTGAAGCTCCAAAACAGGATATCGCTTGGTGAAGAGTTTTTTGATCTCGTGGTGAGAGAGGCTGATGATGTGGCATGTGGTATATGCTGACTTGGCTTTTTTGTTAGTATATTTAATAAGTCAAATTAATTACTGAAGTTTATCCAAAGTTTCCTTGTTTTATGGTGTTTTAACTGTTAATCTTATCTTTCTCATAATCTAAAATTTAAAAAAATCTTGTCTTTATCATAAAAATTAAAATTAAAATTAAAATTAAAATTAAAACAAAAATAACTTTGCAATTTTTTCCTATAGATTTAGAATTCTAAACGTAACCGGGAAAAAAAAATCACATATGCTAAATTGATTTTTTGTCATTGACAAAATTCTGAATCTAATAATAGAAAACTAAATGTTGGTGTGTTTTTAAATTAATAAAAATTGTAAACATTATACTAAATTGAATTTTTAAAATAAATTAAAAAAGTATTTAGTCAGAGATTTGAACTCGAGCCACCTCGAGCCAACCTCAATAGCCATCCTACATGGGGTAAAGGACTAAAATACCTTTAGAAGTATTTTTTATAATTTTTATATTAAAATGACTAAAATATCTTTTTAAAAATTAAAAATTTATAATAAAATTACAAAATAATTTTTAAATATAAATATTTTTAAAAAAAATTTAAGCAGTCACAGCTGCCTGCATCAGCGATGGCTACCGATAACGGAACTAGGTGGCTGTTTCCGACCACCTGGTTCCAGAGAATGCCAGATCTGACCACCTTTAGTTTTGGAGGAGGCGGTCAGATCCGGCCACCTCCGCCAGAAAAATAACTCATAAATAGTTGGAAATAGTCATCTTTGATCCTATCGACCGTTTTCAGCCTTTCATTCTGGTGGAGGCAGTCGGATCTGGTCACCTCTTTCAAAACTAGAGACGGCCAGATCTAGCCTCTTCCACTGAACGGAGAGGCCAGATTTGACTTCTCCTAGAACTAGGTAATCGAAAATGACCACCTAGTTCCGTTATCAGTGGCCACGGCTGTCGGTATCGGCGGCTGTGATTGTATAAATTTTAAAAAAAATTTTAAATATATTTTTAAATATATTTTTAATTTTTAAATATTTTTTAAAATATTTATATTTAAAAATTATTTTATAATTTTATTATAAATTTTAATTTTTAAAAAATATTTTAATCATTTTAGTATAAAAATTATAAAAAATACTTTAAAAATTGGAAGACTAGACTTTTGAAATATTAAGGGTGACACATTATCTCCACCAACTATGGGTGGGAACAAGTCCTTTGGCCTTTTCAGGTTTGGCAAGCCTAGGTCCGGCTTTTGCGTTGTTCTTGTGATGGCGAGCCTCGATCCGGCTTTTTCTGTATGGGTTCAAAGTAGTTATAATCTGAAGAAAAGAAAAATAATTAATGCAAGCGTAAATACCAAACACATTTATAATTTTTAAAATAATAAGAAAATTAATTTCATCAAACATATTTTTAAATTTTGGAAGAATAAAAAGTCAAATAACACGTTTTAGTGTTTAGAAAGCTTTAATTAAATAAATGAAACGATAAATATCCGCATGAACAAACCCCAAAAAATCCTTAGAATTTTCAATTAGTCCTTAGCAATCATCGTTTCCTTTGCCTCTCACTCAAATTCCTCCAAATCAGGAGGCCAGAGTTACCGAAACACAGCGAGGTTCAAATTTTACGTTAACGTTCACTCAACGCCATTGTCAATGTAAGTATCTTCTGATCTGATCCGTGCTGTGTTCAAAAGTTGGATCCAATAAGTTTTTCTCTTTTTAATAATACTTGCTTGGCATGGTATACTATATGCAAACAAACTGGAAATTACCCTTAGCATTATTTATTGGAAACATGGCGATATTGCTCTCGTTATTTGTGCTACTAATTGTAGTATTAAGTTAGGATTTGAAAATGGATAGATTCATGTGTGTTTGCTTGTTTTTTTTTTTCGCTAATTTATTTTTTTCATGAATTTTCGATGATTTAATGCTGATGTTTGAGATATATACGATTGTGAGCTAGCTGATCTATATTTCCCGCTCAGCTACTGTGTTTATCCATTGATAAACAGAGGTCTTAGTTTGGTTTGCATGCATTAAAATGTTGAAATGTATTATCGTGTGGATGTTAGAACTTATCGTGATTTAATTATATATAATATAACTGTGAAGTTGTGGCATTATGAATATGTAATTTGGACAATCAGACATGTAAACGTGTTCAAGTTTGATATGTTTGGTTGATTGTTTATCAAGTGCCTGATTCTAATTTACTTTCCCTTGTTAGATGCAATGATCAATTATCAAGTTCTTTAAGGTTGCTTGTTTAGTATCATTTGATCTTCATTTATTAATTCAGCTATTGTGGATTCTTTGTGTAGTATAGGTGACGTGGCTTACCACCTTTGCTATCCTCTATTTACATCTATGTTTGGAGGTCTAGCAACTGTGCCTTCTAACAGTCCACATTTAAGGAAGTCTGGAAGTAGACCCGTCTTCTTTGATCCTGGTAAGACAGTTACTGACAAGATAGATTTTTCATAATTGCTTTTCTTTTCTCTTTTTTTTTTTTTTTTTGTTTTTTTTGATATATTCATAATTGTGGATATATACATGCTTCTCATCATTATAACGTATTGGTCAGTTAATGAGGCAGGAAGTAATGTCGAGGAAGGTTTCTCACAAACAGAAGCAAACGTAGTGAAGGTCTTAGGATCACCAATGAATAATGTTGCAATCATGCCATCTCCTGTATTTTTATGGAGATTCAAGGTTTGGTTGTTAGTGATATATATTTATTATTTATTTTTTTCCGGTTGTTCAGTTTGTTATATTTGTTTGTATGTTGTATTGATAGTAGTGGTTCAACTTAACGATGATTCATATTAGATCTAGTTTCTTCATGTATTTTAATTTTAGATAAGCCAGTTTTTTCATACAGTACTAATCTAGGAGTATATAAGTTTTTATGATGAATAAATTCTTTATTTTGCTCCTGTCTTTACCTTGTGTTTTACTCTAGAGTTATTCTGTTGATTTTTAATATATATTTTCCAAGATCCTAACTTTAAATAATCTCCAGGTATTCTTATTCTTCGTTTGGGGTTTCATTTGTTGTAAGGTTAGTCTTTTTCTTCCTCTTTCTCAAATTACTACAGGGGGTGCATTCAGAGTTAGTATTATTTGTTTTTACATCTTCTGTTTTCTGAATGCAAATATGCAAAATTCACAGGTTGGATGGGATTCTGTTATGAGGATGAGTGCAGATTTGAGGGATCTTTTTCTGTATGAGGCATTTTTGTATTATAATCCTCTTCTTCTTGTGGTTGGTTAAGTTTTTTCTTTTTGCCAAATGAAACATTATAATTATACTAGTAGCCGCTTTTTGTAGTATAATAATACTTTCTTTTGGTTTTTTATGGCAGACCATGATGGTTTGGCTCTGGGGAGTAAATTTATGGGTTTTTTCCCAGGCTAATGTCAATTATGCAAAAATTTTTGATCTTGATCAATATCATCTTACTCATAGAGAAATATGGAAGGTATTGAATTTAATCACTAATGCATTGGTGTCTAAAAGACAGGGATTAGCTGCATTGTTAATTTTACTTGCTGACCATTTTAGCTATTTCCTCTACAAGTTGCCTATACTTACTAGAACTTCCATTATCCATTCTATCATGATATCCTTTGAGATTTGCAATATATGGTATTGTGGTGGTATACTAATACTTTAATTTACTCTGGGCCCAATTCTGTATGTTGTAAATGAGTAACAATCTTGTTTGTGGACCTAAAAATGAACTTAAATTTGAATTGCAAATATATTAAATGATGGTAAAAGCACTTTCACATGTTTTAGTTTTAAAGATAAGTGACACTATTTGTATCATTAATAGCTTGTTTTTAGAGTATGAAAGGATCTCAGCAAAGTATTTCATGTGATTTTGCTGTTTCAAATATGGATTGGAGTGAAATTCTTTTTCTTCCTTCCTGACCTAGAAATAAGTCTATTGATGTAATTGTTTCACAGTCTGATCTGGTAATCATTTTATAATGCAATCATTGGTCAATGCATTGTCCAGATATGATAAGTTCTACTATGTGTATGATTTTAGAGTGACTTTTTTATTATTTGTATCATCCCAGAGTAATTTTTTGTATCCTTTTTCATATCTTCAGTGTGCCACATGGATGATTATTGTTGTCCCAAGTAGCATGACGGCATATCTTTATCTATACTCACACGGGGAAGTATCATTGGCTGCTTCTCAACCAGTGTAGTTGATGCATCCTCTCTTACATTCTTTTTCGATTAATTGTTTTATTCTTTGCATCACTTCTTTACATCATATGAGCCATTGGTTGAGGGTTTTTTTCTCCTTTGGAAACTGATGTTAATTTTTGTTCTGGCTTTATTTACTAAACTTCTTTAAAAATTGTGCTTGCATCATTTGTTTTCCTGCTGTATTTGTTTTGGATGCTTCAAGTATACACTAATCTCAATTGTTGTAATTTTTGTAATACTTGTATATATAGAGACACACACACACTTACACATATGTTTTTTCAAAAGACTGCTGGGATATTGGTTTTCATAATTTGAGAGTTTCATAAATAAGTTAAGATGTGTCATCGCTTGGAGTTGGTATGACAAGGTGGTCAATTTAGTATAGGCTATTTGTTAGTATGTCTTTTTATCTGATTATATTCAGTGAATTTAGACTGAACTCATTTGATTTTAGGTCCAAAATGTAAGCCATGTATCTTTTGTATGCTTTATTTATTAAGGGAAATGCAATGATTTAATAATTGTTATTTTCTTGTGAAAATGCTATAACTGAGCCTTTTCAGTTGATTTCTTAATTGATGCATTGAATTAAATTTATCTCATGATTTAATTTAGTACAGAAAACATCTTATTGTTTGAGAGATTCATGGTAACCGCAACATGTTATTGCTTTGTAATATGATCAATGCCATTTGTCATATAGCTAATGTGAATAAGTTAGTATACATTGTTAAGCATAAAACCTCCATTTTATTTGACCACTGAACTGGCAGCTTTAAGGTGCATTAAATTTTTCATGACCTGTGTTGCAGGTTCTTTTATATCTTGCTGTTGTGATGATTTTGATATTTCCATTTGATATTTTTTACTTGTCATCCCGCTATTTTTTGCTAAGGACTCTTTGGCGGATAGCTCTCCCACTTCAGGCAAGTTAATCACTTGTCTTCCTGTTCTGTGTAGCCCATGGAATCTTTATGCTTTATGGTGAAAATATACAGTGCTTGTTCTTGTCCTGGAAAACAATAAAAAAGTTTAAAAGCTAGTTTTCTTATTTACAAGTTGTTTTCTGACTTCATTTGTTGGGCCCTGTATAAGTCTTTTTTTTTTTTTTTCTCCATAAGGTGGAACTAACAAATTCATTAAGCAGCCATAACAGAGACAAATTCAGTTTAGTCTACCAACCAAACCAAGTAGATACAAAACCATATGAGTTCAAAACTCAAGAAGCTAGAAAAGTGAAAGCCACTTTCTTCAGTAAAATCTTCTCCCTTATATCTGGCTGCTTCAAAGAAACAGAAATTCTTGTGCTGCATCCTGTGTAGGGGAATATGCACTTTCACTGTCAGTGATTGATACAAGAATTGGTTGGCTTCTCTTGGGTTTTTCAGATATTGACAATTCTTTCTATGTTTTGCCTGAATGAATTTTAAGTGTTATTAATTGGATATAGTCATGTTGATGATATAAATATGTTTTTATTAAATTTCTACTGGAATAATTAAAACTATTACTGCTGTTTGAATTTCTTTTTCAAAGTGGAAAATATGCAACATGCATAACTCCACATACATCTAGTCTAATTGGCGTGTTAACAGCCAACTGGGCTGAAGAAGCCTGACAGGATTTGATCCCAAAGCCTCCCAAAATGGTCTTTTGCAGAAATGCTGTTGAGCCACTATAAACTAGTGATAGTGGTTCAGAGTTAATTGGGATTAAAATAGTTTTGTGGAATTGTGTCCTACCAAATGTCTTGTTACGACCTAGTATGAACATCTTGAGCCAGGATAACGTTAGTCTTCTTTGAAATCAATCCACTTTCATATCTCAAGCAATGGTTTGAATGCCAAGTAGTTTAGATTTCATATTGTTCGGTAAATTTATTTCATGTGGTGAATACAGGCAATATCATTTCCTGACTTCTTCTTGGCTGATATCTTGACTTCCATGGCAAAGGTATGCATTCTATTGTCCATTTAGCTATTCGCTTATTATTCTTGTGTTTCATTTTTTATGCATAAAGTTAAGGTTTTTTTTTTTTGTTTCTTTTTTAATATTTATTTATATGTGATAGATACGCAGGGTCTTTTTAATTTTTTTTTTTTCTTATGTGTGATGGATCTGCAAACAATTCTGTGATTGTGTTTTACTTTATGTTTATGGGTGTTCACATCTTACTTTCCTGGTGTATTTCTTGCTGGCTTGTAATTGTGCAGGTGTTCTCAGATTTGGAGCGTTCAGTATGTCGAATGGTTCATCGACAGGTTAGTGTTTGGTGTTTGAGCCGATACGCATGCATGTTAATAGAGTAACGCTATTAGATTAAATTTTCTTTTTCAGAGTTTGTTTTGTTTTGGTTCCTCTTGGTTCAATTCTATACTCTTCCATTTTAGTAACCTGCAATCAGAATCCAGTCGCCAGTTTCCTGTGACGGAGAAATTGGCTGGTGAGTTTTGGTAACAATATCTGTACCAAATGATTGTGTTTACATGACTTATTTATGGCAAAAGGACTTATTCCCACCCATAGTTTGATGCTTGCTCAAAATCCCATCTTTAAGGATTGTAAAACCCAAAATCCCACCCTTTGACAAAATTTTAACCAGTTTTCCTAATTTTTATGATAAAATGACTAAATACCCTTTTAAAAAATAAAAATTTATAATAAAGTTATAAAATAATTTTTAAATATAACAATTTTCAAAAATTTTAAAAAATTCTTAAAAAATAAAAAAAAATAAAAGTAGCCATTATTGCCGATGCTAGTGGCGGTGGCGGTTGATAACGAAACTGGGCACCTGGTTTCAGAAGAGACTAGATCTGATCACCTCCGCCAGAAACAAAAACTTGAAACGGCCGGTGGGACTAAGGTTAGCCCTTTTTGGCTACTTCTGACTGCTTTTTTTGGTGGAAGTGGTCAGATCTGACAGCCTTCACCAAACGGGTAGACTATATCTGGCCTTTTCTGGAACCAAGTGACTGGAAATTGTTATCTGGTTCCATTATCAGCGGCCATTGCCGCTGGCGGCGGGGGCTAGTTTCATTTTTTTATTTTAAAATTTTTTAATATATTTTTAGATTTTTTAAAAAAATTTTTAAAAATTTTATATTTATATAAAATTTATTTTATTATTTTGTGAAATTTTAGTTTTAAAATGTCAAAAATACCCCTGATTTGTTACTGTTCACAATTAGATTTAAGGTTAATTTGGTCAATGGGTGGAATTTTAAGTTTTACAATCCTTGAAGGTGAGATTTTGGGCAAGTATCAAACTATGGTTGGGAATAAGTCCGTTGGCCTTTATTTATCCATGTATCTTGCAACAGTAAAACAAGTGGCATTTGGCGGTGATCTGATGGATAAAGTTTGAGTGGATGAACTTTCTTTGTTAGATGCTACCTAAATTTTACATCTCTTGCTATAAAAATTTTATGGTTAGATGGATCACTCAGTGATATGATTATTTTGATACAAATATTGTCAGTAAAACACACCAGTGAATTTTTTTGTCATCAGATATCAGTGAAAGACGGCTGAATTCCTGTTACTGGCAACTGTGGTGGCAACCAATCTTATGATTTTTCAAAGGAAATAAATTACAAAATCTCATTTTTATCAATAAAATTTGTATTCGTTATGGATTAGGATGTTTTAGGTTATCTAGTTCGTGAATTATTAAATATTTTTCAAAGTTTAGAATACGTGATAAAATTTAACCTTCCGTATTCAGATTTTTATTTGAAAATAAGTGGTAATTAAAATAGCAAACAACAAAAATCTGAAACTAATTTTTAGATTATAAAAATAGAATTGGCAAAAGCAAAACAACTTTGTCAAACCATCTACATGTGCTTTATAGCTGGTTTTACTTGACCTATAGCAGTTAATTTTTTTAAAGTATACATAGTTATTTCTTTATTGACTTATGTGTATATGTATAGACACAAGCAATGATGCTTGGCTTGTTCTTTTTAAGAGACATTCTAAAACGTGCAGGTTGCCACTATTGCTTGGTTTGAAGCTGATTCTGTTTGTGGCAGTCACTCCGTTGCAATTCCTTTCGTTTTAGTTTTGCCTTACCTATTCCGCTTGTTTCAATGCCTTAGACAATACAAAGACACCAGGGAGAAGACAACTCTTTTCAACGGTAGAATCTATTGGATTACATTTATATATTTGTTTTTTTATTTTTCCATTGGACTCCTGCTCTTGGGAAGGAACATGGGTGTTTGAATATTTCATTATTTTTTAACTAACTGACATAGAGATTGTTGTTTATTACCATGCATGAATATACATTTGAATTTTTCTTGGATTAAGTTGCTTCTGGCTGAAATACATGTACATCAATGAACATAAAAAAATTAAATAAAAAACTCTTTAAGCTTTGACTGCCAAACAATGTAGAGAACTTGAAAGTTGAATGTACATACATTTCAGCTTTAAATCATTTCAGGGTTCCATATTTTCTTACATCCTTGAAGTAGCAGTAGAATGCATCTACAAACTGGTTACTATATGCCTGTCAGTCGATTCTGTACAAGCCAATGCTTTTATTTGCTGTTTTTCTCAGTAGTTTAATGTGTTTTCTTGTTCAATGCTAGTGTTTTAGCTCTAGAGCCATAAGGTTTATTTTGTAGATCCTAAATATCCATGTATTATATGCGTGCAAGTATTTATATATCTAATGATTTATTATGATAGTTTCGTGTCAGTTATAGTAACTTTGTGTGCCTATGATTTCAGCTTTAAAATATTTGACAGCAGTACCAGTGATTTTTCTTTCAGCCCTTAAATATCATGTCTTCCCCGAGAGGTGGACAAACTTTTATAGGCCCCTCTGGCTCATGTCTAGTGTTTTGAACTCTTCATACTCATTCTATTGGGACTTGACCAGAGATTGGGACTTGAGGTATGCTAAATTTACCTCTTTGGCACTTGCTTTTAAGTTGCCTCAATGACTTAACCATATTCTATTACTTTGGTGGTGCAACTCTTGCACTGCTATACAACCAAGCACCTCTACTGCTTTTTGCTTCCCTTTTATTGCAGATAAAATATTGAACCTGGATAGAGAAATATGCATTAAAAATTTTTTGTTTTGGAGAAATTGCTGGAGGGTTATCAGCAAGCTCATTGATAACATGATTGGAAACTCATTATGTCCATTACACTTGCTGTTATTTGATGCTTATATGCCTTTTTTTTTTGCACTCGTATGTATATGGAAATTTAGGTTATATCTAGAGCACAGAAGGAAAATTATTTTGACACATTTAAAATATCTTTTACAGATGTTTTCATGCAAATATTCTATCTTTTTACAGTTGCTTCACTCGGATTTTTAAGTTCAGCAGACCAAATGTCTTCTCTTTCCTTCTGTATGGACGAAAATGGGTAAGGATATATGTCTTCTTTTTCCTTGGTAATGACATGCCTATTTTTTAATTACCATATTTAGATCAGTGTCCGTGGATCTGATCATACTTATCTGGTTGGACCAAACCAGTAGATGAATTTCCTTTTCTTTTATGCATGACTCTTGAATTGACAACGATGATAACACCGGAAGCAGAAAATGTTTGGAACCAGACAAAATCTGTGGCCTAAATGACATTATTCAGCAACATCTTCAACTTTGGTTCTGTTACACCATTATTACATACGAATTTCCTTTGCACTGACTCAGTTTAGCCATGGAATTGCAGGTATATGTTTGGGTGATAGGAAGCAATTTGATCTTGCGGTGCACATGGACATACAAACTATCTGCTCACCTCCGGCATAATTACCTTACCGTGTTCGCAATTGCTGCCTTGGAGATATTCCGACGCTTCCAATGGGCGTTTTTCCGTGTTGAAAATGAGTGGAATAAAATGAACTCCTCCAAGTCCAATATTCAGCTGGCTGCCAACGACATGACCAATGAAGATGCTAAATTGCTTGTTTCCAGTGACCGCAATATATAGAGGAACGGAGTGGTTGTCTTGCTACCAGCAATTTACAAGGCTTTTCTCATAACCAATATTCTTCATGAAAAATTTTAAACTCCAATAGAGACAACAAAATTCTTTTGTTCACAGAAAATCAATTATCAAAGTTGTCTACACAAATACATTACTTCATTTTGTTCTTGGTGTTATTATATAAGGTAGATAATTTTATTATCATGACCATCTCTTAGGTATAGATAGAGGCTGAGAACCATGCCTATCTAAATGCATCATATATACTAGATGCTCGTAAATCTTAGCATGATGAGGACATTCATATGGTTTGACCCTGTTTTACAATAGGGATTAATCTGGGTGGTGTTGTTTTTTTTTTCTTTTTTTTGGATGAAAAATCCAAACCAAATCGGCATTCTTATACATCATTAACCACATTAGACCAGTAAAGTCCGGGTAAGCATAATACTCTATACTAGAATTATGTAGGCATTGGAACAACGCATTCTATGCAAATGTTGGGGGAGTAAGTAATACTGAATTGAACAGGCTTGAACTTGAACTGCTTTTCCTTCTAGATTTTGGAGTTCCTGTGAGCTCTAGAGCATTTGAAGGCTGCTGGTTGCACTTGGAAAAGGAGATGCTGGTGAATGGCACTGGCACAGGCACTGCCCTGAAGATTGAAAAGGCCTTAATCTCCGATAATGTAGATGGTATGACAGAAATATCAACCGAAAATACTGAGAGTTGTTGTGGACTCACCTGACTCAAAATTTCATTTGTTTTTGTGGATCATTGTCATGTATTCAGCCATTTCGCTTTGAACATTACCCAACCCAAGTGGGCAATAAAAAAAAATTGCCATATGATTACAGAAGGTTGCAATAAGACTTAGAACTGAATTCGAATATAATATATTCAAATTTATTTTTAAGTTTTGTTCGAACAAGTCGGAAATGAACTACTCAAATTTAAATATGAACACGAACACGAACACAAGTTATAATTTTAAAAATTAATGAATACGAACTCAAACATGAATTGTATGAATCGAATACGAATATAAATCCGAACTTAAATTAAAAATTTGTTAATTATATTTTATTAATTACAATTTTAAAAAAATATAAATCGAACTATACAAATCAAATACAAACCGAACTGTGTAAACCGAATACGATTCATTATAAAAAATTTGGTGAATATGATCCGAACACAAATCGAATGTGAACCAAATGAATCCAAACACAAACATATTCGTGTTCAATTCAATTTTAATCCAGCCCTAATAAAATTTCACTAAATGTTTATGAACCATTAATAGTATATTTTAAAAAATTCATTATGGTTATATTTGAAATGTAAACTTATGATTGGTTCACCTTTTTGATAGACAAGTAAAAAGAAGAGTAAATTACATTTTCCTTTCTAGTCTGAAAAAAAACATTTTTTCACTTTAAGCTGTTATATCATAAATAACAATTTTATACTCAAAAGTCAAATTTAAAAATAAAATTATTATTTTATATTTATAATTTTATTTTTTTAAATTATTACATAAATCCAAATTAATGAAAATAGACCGATGTGACAATATATAATCACATATTTAGGGTTGATTTAATTTCACAAATATGACTAACATTAATAGAATTTTTCAAGATTTTGGAATTTTATAAAAAGTTTAGAGTGTTTTATAAATTTTTTAAATTTTAAAAAATAAGAATTATATTCTAAAAAAATTAAACAAAACATAATAAATAAAAAAATGTAAATTTAATATTATAAATTATTGAAATTATACTAATATTTTTAAAATATATTGAGGAGATATGAATTTTAAATCAAGAGTGAGGGATTATCAATTTGCCCCTCAGAAGTCTTAACAACTGATTTTATGATCTGACAAAGTTGCCTGCCATTCAGTTTGAAATGGGTGTTCTTATGATATTAAATTTGAAGATGACAGCGATGAAAGGGGTCGTGGTGTTTTAAAATTTTATTTTAAGGGTTCATTGTGAATTTTTAATTACTTTTTTGGGTTAAACAATGTATTGAAAACATTTATGTTCGATATAATACTTAAAACATCACTGTGGAAACTCTTTCTCGCTCGGTCGTTGACACAAAAGCACAAAGCCATTTCTTGGTTTTATTTTTTAAAGCAATGAAATACCTGGAAAGAAGACTCTGAAATTCCCAAGCCTTAACTCAAGCAACAGCCACCCAACAGCACCGCTTTTATTTCCCTTTTCTGTATTATAATAAACGACTTCGTTTCAATTCTTGTTCGGGCAATGGCGGAGTCGTCGTCATCATCATCTAGGGAAGACCTATTTCAGCTGATCAAACGGTTCGGGGCTTACGTCACTGTCAAGATGTCCAGTTTCTTCTCTCTCAATAACTTGGTACTTCCCCCCTGTTATCTCTCTCGGTTTGTTTTTTTCAATTGCGTTCAATCTATGGCCGATCTGAGACTGTTTGAACCGCAAATTTTATTTCAATTTAAATTTAATTTCTAGTTTTAGGGAACATTGTTTATTAGTGATTAGTGGAACGATTTTTCCCTGAATCAACGGCGAACAATGTAAAGTTCGTATATATTTATATATTGTCTTTTAATTCTGAAAATAAGTGACCTCTCGCCTCAATTACGTATTACATGCATTGGAGAAAGTAGTGGTTTAAGATTATAAAGATTTTCGAGATGAATGTATTGAGAATCTTGTATAAGCTATTGAATTCAACTTGAACCTATTCATGGTTGTGGACGAGCTAGGGTTTCACTTGTCTTGATGAAATTTTGAATTGGATTGAGTCCAATCTGGTGTATAGTTGATGTGTGTGTGTGTGTGTGTGTGTGTGTATTCTACTGGGATGATGTTATATAATACTAATACAATTAATTGTTTATGACCATAGCCGGTCCTCTGGATAGCTGCTTGTGAAACAGCGTGGTGAAGCTGGACCCAATTCCTGAAAACCCCCCTTGAGCCAACCTAAGAATATAAAATTTGGTAGAAGCTGCTCTTAGGTTTGGATGCATAGCATGCTTTCTCCCAAATATCTTTCTAAACCATGAAGTGTAATTATTGGACTTTGTTACATAGAATATCCATAATAATAAATGAGTTCAAGCAAGATATTGTAATTCATCCTCTTGATAACAATGGAAGAGGAGTACTTAGATGGTCAGACTGTTAACTTTCTATTTGTTTTCTGAATCTTTACCTTTGATTTTTGAGTTTTTTTCCTTTTTTTTTGGGAATGTTAAATTAAAATGCAAACAAGGAATGTACGAAGTTCAAATTGTTATATTTGGAGTTCTCACAGTTTTTATGACACAGGATTCACGATCAGTAGGGGCTATTGCAGGACTTGCCCTTGCAATAGTCTTTACCTGGCGGATGTTTAGATCACCAAGTGGACCTCAAAGAAGGCCACCAAAACGACAAGCTCCTACAACCAGTAATTCAATTGCCAGCCCTCAGACTAATATGACAGTGATACCTTCCAGAAATAGTTCACCTCCTGAAGATTTAAGAGCACAAAATGTTATTGATGAGTTCTTTCAACCTGTAAAGGTAAGCCTGTATCACTTTGTGAAAAAATTGATTATTTTTGTTCATATTGACATGGTTCATTACTCATTTGGTTTTTTTCCCTAAATCTTTTTTCTTCTTTTTCAGCCAACTTTGGGGCAAGTAGTTAGGCAGAAACTAAGTGAAGGAAGAAAGGTAAATTCATATAATATCAGGTTTCGTAATGCATTTCTATTGTCTGTTGGGTAGGATTTGTTAAATGAAATCTGAAACCTGTCTTGAATTGACTGTGGGTGTTTAATGTATTGATAACCTGACCCTTTGGAATGTTAAGATATGTATCTTTTAATTTGAAAGCTTATTGTTTTGTATATTAGAAAAGAGAAAGTAATATGAAAATCTGTGTAGATTTGAATACTTCTTCATGACAAGACAGATTACTTGAACCTTATATTTATGAAGAATACCATCCTAAATCAACTAAATGAAATGTGAAAAGCCTAATAAGTTATTGTCGATTCAAAATCCATGCAGCAAAACACTAAGCAAACAAATTACCACCTATAAAGCTGCTACTTGGCAAAATTATTAAGTTAAAAGATAGATGACTAAAGTACCTTCTGGGACTTATCATATTTTGGAAGGATGACATTGTGCAGGCCATATGTATAGGTCTTTGCTTCAATAGAATACATTATCCTAATTATGACATAGATGTTTGAATGTCCTGGAATTTAATGCTTATGAAATCAATTAACACAATGCAATTTTTTGTTGTTTTGCAAAGTTGCAAAGCTATATTGGAGTTTGTAGACTCACAGTAAAACTTAATGCATCGGTGACTAATTTGTGTAGGTGACATGCCGATTGCTTGGAGTAATCCTTGAGGAAAGCAGTCCAGAGGAGATACAGGTAGTGAGAATCTTTTTCCCGTGAGCTCTATACATGAAATAGAGTTCTAGGAATGATTACCTTAATTCATTTTATTATGTGCAGACCCAAGCAACTGTGCGGTCATCGGTGCTGGAGGTTCTTTTGGAGATCACAAAGTTTTGTGATCTCTATCTTATGGAAAGAGTACTTGATGATGAAAGTGAAGTGCGTTTAAACCGTATTGCTTACCATAATATTATTCTATGCCGTGTATATAGTCTTTTTGTTGTTTTCATGAGTAAAAGTTTTCACTAATCCTTTGATAGTTTTATGTTTATTTGTAGGATAACAAATTGCTAATTCTGTACTGATCTCTCTGTTAACCTTTTAGCATTTTCTTGGAAAATATTTTGTAAAAGAAATTTGGGATGATCAGTTGATATAAAAGTTTATACTAAGAAGGTAAAAACATTTTGTCTATTTTTGTAGAAGCTGCCTGAGTTACAATTTGTCAGAACTACCCAAAAGTGAAACTAATGCTCTTACACTCAGATAATGGGTTATAAATTTTTCTTTCCAAGATGGATTATTTAACTTCTAATTTACTTAGTTTTGAGGATCTTTCTTGATAGTTGGCACGCAATTGTAGATCTGCACAATCTGTGCTTTCATTTTGAAGGTCTAGGAACACTTTGGTGGTCATCTTAAGTGGCAGTGACTTAAATAATCTATTTGCTGGCTGCCTGATTTTAGTTTTTTTAAGCTGTCATATAGTTTTTGCATTCACATCCCGACCTGTTGTCTGCAGAAAAAGATACTTGTGGCTTTGGAAAATGCAGGGGTTTTCACTTCAGGAGGTTTGGTGAAAGACAAGGTACATGAACTTTATTGTTGAAAGTTTTACTGGATGAATTAATATAATGTAAGAAAAAGTTTGTGGTGGATATAATCTTGATACATTGTTTAATTGTTTTTAATCAATTACCATTCCATACTGTATTTGCAGGTTCTCTTTTGTAGCACAGAGATAGGGCGCTCATCTTTTGTTCGGCAACTGGAGCCAGATTGGCATATTGACACAAATCTTGAAATCATTTCGCAATTAGCCGTATACTTTCAATACTCAACTACAGTTTTCTAGATTTTGTTCTGCCTTTGTATTTATATTCAGTCTGCTTAATGTTTGTCATCTGACCTCAATTTTTTTTTTGATACAGAGATTTATCAAATATCAACTTTATGTTTCACCCACCAGACCTGAAAGAGCTGCTTCAAACGTTTTCAGTTCTCCGTCACTGGAACAGTTCTTTGGATGTTTATGACAGTGGAGGCAGTGAAAGAGATAGATCTCTCATCTTTTTCTCCATCTTGGTTTCATGTAATCCGGCTCGGTAGAAAAGTTGTCAGGCACTTGATAAAGTTATTGGGGTTTGAGATGAAGAGAGAAGGCTTTATGTTTGAAATTTGTGAAGTTGTCTTTGACAACTGGAAATCTCATAATATATTTGTCTGTAGTTGATATTGGTTACAGAGTATGCAAATTATGAACAATAATTTTGGTGCCCAATAATACAGTTGCTGTGAATTTATACTCTACCATTACTGATCTGTCTAGGGAAAAGTTTACATGCCAATGATCTTCTAGGGTATCCATAACAATGGAGAATGAGAATGGTGACAGAGAAGCTCTTGAAAGAAGCAAGGAAATGCTTTCTGATGCATGTGGTAACAATTGCTAAGATTGTGGCAATAATGGGCCGTTGAATAGTGAATGAAGCGATGAGCAGAGCAGCGCATGTGGACTTCCATTTGGAAATGTAGGAGTTGGAGGGTCTCCTGATCTGAATGTAGTGATAGAATGTGTAGATGGTTGAGACATTATTATTATTACTATTATTATTATTATATCTCATTTTAAATATGTTAAAAAGTAAAGTTAACATTAATTAATTAATTAATTAAAGAAAATTAAAGTTTAAAATTATAGGTATTTACATTTATTTAATGCACGATAAAATGAAAAAAATAAAATAAAATAAAAATTATAGACGTTAAATTTCATGGAGCCCACTGATAAAAGAGTAATTAGAGTGAAACAATTGTATTCAAGCATTTTCTTCTCTCGGAGGTAAGTTAAGCATTGATTGCGGCGTCGCATGCAAACCGAACCAGGGGTGAGATGGAAAGTCTATGCCCAATCGACGAAAAGTGCGCAAGTCAAGTCTCTTCTCTTCTTCAACCTCCTTCGCCTCTCCAAGTCCAGGTGATTCGTTTATCCTCTTTTTCATTTTTCTTGTGCGCTATTTCTTTCTTCCTTTTAAACAATTACAGTTTATTTGTAGGAGTATTTTGACAACCTTATATCAACTAGATTCCGTTTATCCTCTTTTTCATTTTTCTTGTGCGCTATTTCTTTCTTCCTTTTAAACAATTACAGTTTATTTGTAGGAGTATTTTGACAACCTTATATCAACTAGATCTTCCCATGGTATCAGAGTCGATCAAAATACTCACCTTGGAAAAGGTACGCTTTTCTTGATGCTTAGTGTCTCACTCAGTTCTCTGTCAAGTTGCCATTTAATGAGCTTTGTAATTTATCCATTTATATAATCAGACAAATACTAATATTTTTTTGGCTAGTATAAAGTTGATAACTTTAATATTTCCAACGCCTACGTATATTTAACATCCTAAAATCTATCTTATCGTTACTAGTGAACTGCAGGTGTGTACGCTGAAGTGGATTTTAGAGAAGATGAACTGGTTTTCAAGGATCAAATGCTTATGGGAATTCAGCATTCTTCAAACAAGGTCTTCTTTCTTTATTATAAGCATCAGTTTGTGTATTTACTACTATAATATTCATTTGTGTTTCAGGTGGATTGTTTGGTGTGTAGCTTCTGTTTCCAATTTATTGGATCTATAGAACTTCAAATAGGGAGGAAATTATATTTGAAAAGTCTAGGTGTTTCTGCAAATGATTGTTGTGATATGGAGACCTCCTCGCTTGCTTCAAATAATTTGGAAATGAAAAATCATCAAAATTCGGAAAATTGTGCTTCCAGTAGTTCGAAAGATAATATATCTCTGCCTAAAGGGGTTGTGGAATCCTTGATGAATGATGAATTTGTGTTGCCTTACTCCAACAAGTTTCCCTTGCCTTCAGCTGTTTCATGTCCTGGAGGATGCAAAGAAGCATACTATTGTAGGTAAGTGAATTTAAAATCTTTCTTATGCAATCAAATTTCTTATGGAGCATTTTTTTGGAGTAACGTTGTGAACATGGTGCAGCAAATCATGTGCTGAGACTGATTGGGAATTGTTTCATTCTATACTTTGCACTGGGGAGAGGTCTGAATCACCATCTAGGGAGGCACTTGCTAAGTTTATACAACATGCTAATGGTATGGCTCTGACATTTTGAATTTTTGCTATTTAGCATACTTTTAATGAGTGAATACTGGTTTCTACTTTGTTTCTTATATTATTTTGTTTTTATTTTTTCTTTCTCAGGAACAAATGATATTTTCCTTCTGGCTGCGAAGGTATGTTTGATCCTATACATGTTCTCAGTTTGTGGATTAGCAATCACCAACTCAAAATTCTGAATTTTTATCCACTTTTTTACCTTTCTCTTCCATCTATGCCACTTGTCAAGTAGACCTTCCAGAGTGAGAGGAACCAAAGAGAATGGGACCAATAAATTATTGAAAAATGCTGGAGATGTTGACTTCAATATTTGAGTGTTACATGATCTCCAATTTGATGTGAGAATTTACTGATGCTAAACGAATTGCATAATTTTTGTCATGCAATGGGAGGAAATTTATCCATTTTATTATAATGCCTGGATATTGTAATGAAAGGAGAGCATCTGTTGCTTTTTGTATTTTTTTTCATCTTGTTGAAGTTTATATGCAATACTTGAAACTGTTTTGCTAGATGTTTGTAGAATTTCTGCATATCCATGTCATAATGATTCATGTAAGGTGCTAAACACTGGTTGCCATTGCATTCTTAGTTGATCTAACTTGAGTTAGTTTTGCACAAGGAAATTGCAATAGGACTATCGATGCTATATATTAACTGTTCACATATTGTAAAACTAAACTTTTATGCATAATGCTTTACAAATCCATATTTATCTTAGCATTTGAGTAGCTAGAGAAGTATTTTAATGCTTATATTTCACATAAACCCAGTCTTGAACAAAAAGATTCACTGCCTTCTATTTTCAGGCAATTTCATTTACCATTTTAAGATATAGGAACCTCAAAGCAGCGCATCTAAACAGAGGAAAAATCACTTCACCTGATGCTTTGGACTGTTCTGATATGTCTTTACTTTTGGAAGCATGGAAGCCAATATCTATTGGATACAAGAGAAGGTAATTAGTTATTCATGCTACTTCTATATATAGCATCTAGAAACACATTTCCTCCCCAATGTTAGGTGCTTTTCTGCTGGATCTATGTATCTGTATAGAAAGTCTTAAATATTTGAAAAATATCAGGAGACTCACCTGCACTTCACATTTTTGTAGGTGGTGGGACTGCATTGCATTACCAGATGATGTGGATTATTCTGATGAAGCTTCTTTCAGAATGCAAATAAAAGAGCTTGCATTTATGGTAGGACCATGTAACAAAGAAAAGGCGTTTGAGGAAAAACCTGATTCAACATGTTATCTCCTTTTAATAGTCTGTTCAGATACTGATGGAAGATTAAAATTATCTGTGATCCCATCATCAATTTTTATGGTGCATTAAAATTTACAATCATTCTTGCTTTCTCAAGACAATGTTTTACTTCTTCTTCCTCATACTAACAAATGCTTTATTCATCTCCCCATATTCTTTCTACTTTCTATTATATTTGTTGAATGTAATCTCCTCAGTTGCTTCTATCAGTTTTGCTGTTATAAGTTTATAAATATGCTACAGTTTGTAGCTGCAGTATGTGTAATTTTTTGTCCATTTGAATTTTTTCAGTCACTTCAGCTCCTAAAGGCAGCCATCTTTGACAAGGAGTGTGAAGCATGTATCCTTTCTAAAGTTTTGTTCAACTGAAAACCTCTTTGAAGTAGTTCAGTTTCTTACCACTTCTGAAATTTATTGATGGAATTCCTTGATTCAACAAAGTATTCTCCCTTGATATCTATGGGCATATCATTGGCATGTTTGAGCTTAATAATCTGTAAGCTTTGCAACTTCTAAGGCTTCTGCCATGTCTTTTTACTTTAGTTAATTAATAGAGTATTTACACAAGATGTCCTCCTGCAATGCAGGATGTTGTATCCTCTCAATTTATACATGTTATTTACTTGGGGCTTTCAAATGATAATTTAAAGTTCTATATTTACAGTGATTTGGTTGTAGCATCTCCAGTGGAGGATTTCTTTTTGTACATTGATGATCTCCCATACGCCAAAAAGGTCAGAATGCATACATTATTTATTTCGTTATTTTTAAATTTTGTATGATAAGTGATTCTGGGTGCTGACACAATTCATTACCTCATTTGTGAAGAAAGAAGCTGAGTTAATTACATGGCCGATTCTTGATGCTCTTGGCGATGATTATTCGATTTGTTGCCAAGGTATATAATTGAAATGAAGTTGCCTGTCTGTTTGTGAAATATATAATATATAGACTCCTTAGTAAAATGTGTTGAATTTCTTGGCTTTTTAGTGGAATTCTCAAAAGATAGGACATTACAAGGTATTTGTATACAGCTGGTGACACGACATTGTTAGTCTGAATGAATAAGAAGATTGATCTGCAAGCTCAACCATCATTATTGTAACATGCTTGTTTTCATTTTTAATTTCCTGAAATTGGAAGCTTACATTTCCTTACCTTTCCCATGTCTGAATGAAAATTGAATGTACTAAACTAAGACTTTGATTTATGGCTGCTTAGTGCTTCTTCTTTCTGATATTTCCCTGTGTTTGGATGAGGTTTCTAATGCTCTCATTATTTAGAGAGGCATACTGAAATTTTTTCCTTTGCCATTCTACTTTTATTTCTGGAAGGTTCTGCCATTGTTTTTGGGGAAATTCCTGCATCCCATTAATTTTTCTAACATTCCCTTAATTTAATTCTTTATTTATTTGTTTCTTTTATTTTGCATTAGGGACCGCATTCTTTCCGTTTCAGAGTTGTATGAACCATTCCTGCTGTCCTAATGCGAAGGCATTCAAAAGAGAGAAGGTATGTTAAGTTTTTAATCAATCTACTTATACATGGTGTCTTTACTTTGTGTTGGTCATTTAGTGATGTAGATTTTTTAATTTACTAACTTCCCAGGAAGACATGCAACATGGTCCTGTTCATGTTTAATTTACCTTTCAAGTATCTGGTTGCATGCCATCAGGGGCATGTGGGAATTATTAATTCTTTCATGATTCTGTATCTTATCCCCTTTGGTTCTCTTTTACAGGACAGAGATGGTCAAGCAGTAATTATTGCACTTAGACCCATTTGTAAGGGAGAAGAGGTACTTAATTGATTCACTTGCTGCAACTTTTAATTTCTTACCATCTTATCTTCTGGTTGATTAGGAATCACCAACTATCTACACCTTGGAAGCATCAGATTCTAACACGTTTCATTTACTGAATTTCCATTTTTGAGCAAAGACGACTAAATAATGAGAACTTTCAGGTTACTATTTCATACATAGATGAGGACCTTCCTTATGAAGAGAGGCAAGCTTTGCTGGCAGATTATGGTTTCAAATGTAAGTGTCCCAAGTGCTTGGAGGAAGAACCCTAGTCTATTCAAGTGCCCGGTATCATTGACTTTGAATTTGTAGCAAATGGCCCCCTCTTTTCCTTTCAATCCTTTTGTGCATGTGCAATATCCTGAGATGAACAAGGTTTTTCTAAATGACTAAGAATTACTATTAATTTTTTAAAATTTAAATATTTAAATATTTAAATATTTAAGTTTAGAGATTAACTCTTAAATATTAATAATTAAAAAGAGTATTTTTATCTTTTTAAATAAAAAATTAAAAAATAGTAAAATAAATTTTAAGAATTACAAAATTTAGTGGTTGTTCACTGGCTTTGATACCGCTTGATCAATAGCGACGGATATAATATTAGATTGACATTCCTCAATAGAATTTTTCTCGTAGCCTATATGTATGGGTTTTCCCTTCTCAACATTGCTTTTATTAAGGCTGTTGTTGTTCTAGTCCCTCTGTTTTCCATTACGTTAGTAGGTCGATAGGCTCCATTAGAGAGGTTGTTTGCTAAGGTTGACTCCTTTTGAACTGTTTTTTGAAGGTTCCTGTTGCGGTCCAGTATGAAGCCATTGTTGTTTTGCAATTAAAAATTATATTTTATTAAAACTAATTTTAAAAAAAAAGTTAAAAATTAAACAAATGAAAAATAACAATCACCAATGCCAACATTGAAAAAGGGCTGAATGATCAAAAATCACTATCTAATTCATTGAATGACTCTGTCTAATTCATTGAATGACTCTGTTTAATTCATGGAATGATTATATTTAACCATTTTATTTTCAACGTCTTTCCTTATTAGTATTTATTATTTTTAATTATTTTTTAAAATTATTTTTAATATTTTATCATTTTAAAAATATTTTTAGGTATTTTTAAATATTTTATATTTTTTAAAATTTATTTTATTATTTTTTAAATTCATTTTATTCCCAAAAAAAAAAAAAAAAAAAATCCAGTCTTACATCGCAGTCTAAAACTATTTTTCTTAATCGATCACCTAATATTCCTTCATCCAAAATCAGTTTTTGGGTTTTAAAATTGAATGTTATTTTTTAAATTCTTTTTATTATTTTTCTTAATCGATCACCTAATATTCCTTCATCCAAAATCAGTTTTTGGGTTTTAAAATTGAATGTTATTTTTTAAATTCTTTTTATTCAAAATAAATAAAAAAATCCAGTCTTACATTGCAGTCCAAAGCTGTTTTTCATCATCGATTACTTGATACTCATTAATCCAAAATCAGTTTCTGGGTTTTAAAATTAAATGCAATACATATACGTGGTGTTTCCAGGATCAAATGGCATTGAAGACCAACAATCAGGATAGCCACAATAAATCACTATCGCGTCCGAGCCATTATACTGCCAGGAACAAAATATCCCCAGAATTGGTAATGGACGCTTGTAACATATGGGGATTTCTAGTGCTCAGTGGAAGGAGAAGTCATTAAATAAGAAGGTTCACGGAGAGGATTTTCAAGTCCACCCCACTACCCTTAACACACATTTAGTGCTTCATCTCATCATAGCATTAAAATCCCTTTCGCCTTGCGTTAAAAATCAAAATAGAGGCTTCAGTGTGTGTAACAATCAGATCATTGACAAAATAGCCTCACTGAAATCCGCTAAGATAATTTAATTTATCATCATAAGCCCCGCTATTTTGTCCAAATCACTGGGTGAACCGGGTAATGTGGAAATAGCCTTCTCTCTTCCTCTCCAACACCAGAGACAAAGATGAAGAGAAAAGGGCTTTCCCCAAATTATGCAATAGTTACCTATAACCGAAAAGAAAAGTGCTCAGACAGCCAAGGGTTAGTCTTCAACTTCTGGGAAGACCCAGATCAGAAACTCTAGTCCACAAATAATAGCATCATCACAGCACTATAAAGAAATACAAAAACCTTAAATCAAAACCCCCGAAAAACCTGAGAATATGATATCAAATAAGAGTAAAAAGGCACTCAACGGAGAGACGCTGAGACAAGGAAACAGCGAACAGATAGATTATGAATTGCTGGATATATTGTGTCGAATATATAGGCAAGCGTGTTGATGCGGTGAAAATTAGGGTTTCGAAGAGTGTGTAATGTGAGCAACTGTTGGGTTAAGAAAGCAGGCCTCAAAAATTTAGGGTTGGGTTTGGAAAAGAAGCTAGCGATCAAAATGGTAAGCCACAGCCCAACCCAAACTTTTGGGTTGCATCTCCTTTTTGTATAGATACTGTTAAACAGTCACCCCTCTTAAGATTATTGTCAAACATCGTTTTTTTTAATATCTGTCCTTAAATTTCATGGAAGGTCATTCTTTATACTTAAAAATTTGTTTTCAAGAGTACCTACTGCAAGCCCAAACCATCCTGGCGTTTGATGTTTACTACACAAAATTAAAGTGAGAAAATTATGTTTACTTTATATTTGGAAAGATATAATATAAACAAATATGGATGAGAATAGTGTTAAAATTGCATGCAAATGTCAAAAATTAAAGAGCACATTGGATCTTTGAAGGGTGGATTAAAATTGTTTAGTCACTTACGAAAAGTAAAGATCATTAACGTATATCATATCTATATGTGCAAAAAATCTACATATTTAAGATATTTTGTTATTTAAATGAAAAAAAAAACATCTTTTAAAATGTTTTATAAAAATATCTAATGAAGTAGTTACGTATGAATAACATCAAACATTTTTTGTGGAGTTGACGTAATTGAGAGAGGTCTTAGAGTGTTTTGAGAGTATGTTTATAAAAATAAATTGTGCACGATTACGTACATCATTTTAAGTATGTTAAGATTTTGTGAATGTGATCAGAACTTAAACAAAATATACATAATTATGATTGAATATGTATGTTTGATTTTGTTACATAATTCAATTGTCATGTTCATGGTCAACATGGATAAATTTAAAAAGACCAAAGGACATATTCCCACCGAAAGTTTGTCTTAAAGACAAATTCCATCATTGAATTGCTAAAACGGAATCACCCTAGACATAAAATTGAGCTTGGCCATTTAATAGTCTTGTACTATGCAATTTCCTTCCATTAGGAGAAAATGCCTGAGTAAGGGCCTACGATTGGCTTGGTCCCACGGACGTTTTCTTCAGAAGACGTAAAATAATACTGTGTTCAGATTTTTGAGTCGACTTCTAACAAATTTCAAGAGGAACACCTGAACTGCTTTTGAAAATATACCTTTATAGTTATTTTCTTGAAGAAGTATTTCCACTCTAGATTCTGGATCATAAACAAACGGAATTAAAAAAGCTAGAGACATTATTTATGGTAGGAAATTTTATTACTTTTCCATGAGAATGTCTGCAATCTTATACACGATTGCTTTTATTACATCAACACAATCTTCTGAAAGGTGCAAAGGAAGATATTACACAACAGAAAAATTGAAATATTAAAGAACTCCCTAGTCAGAAATCAAAATTGAAACATGTGGACCAATGCTAAAGTTTAGTCTAGCTCTTAGCTATTAACTAAAGCACATTGCTTCCTGATCTCACCAGTATTTCCAGTTTTGACATTGATGCATCCCAATTTCTCCATAGAATTAGCGAATTCAATGAAGAAATTTTGCAATGACCCACTGGCCAGGTGGTTGATTAAAGCTAATGAATAAGAGTTAGTAGTCAAAGCAGCATCAGATTGAAAGAGACCCCTTCTCTTAAGTAGAAGTCTGTAGTAACTAAGGTCAAAAGTTTTGCGACTCCCAGGGTCCATCTCAACTTTTGTGGTAGTATCATTGCGAACTCTGCACTTATTTGCCCTCAGATTTGCAGCATATTCACTATCAAGAGCGGGGTCTTGATCACCTACGCCCGTGAAATTGTACAAACGGTTTTCAAATGATGTGCAGTGAGAAATGCCAAGTGTGTGGGCTCCTGAAACAATTCAGTAACATTCGATGTTAGAGTAGAGTTGCAGTCATTTGTTCTTGCAGTGAACTTGGACAAATTTCCATGTGATTATAAGAGTGTGCCCCATAAACTGATTGAAATGATGATAGTTTTTGAGCTTACCAGAGAGGAGAACCAAGTCTTTTAGATCAAGTCCTTGATTATTAAAGAGTCCGAGGATAGCGGTGAAGTATTGAAATGGAGATGGGATGTTGTTTGTAGCTTCTGTGGCTTTGGAGATCGTCCCATCTCTACGTCCAGTTGGTGCAACCAGAAAGCACCTCCCTGTTCAATGAAAAGTAAGACAGAAATAAAAATGTTACTAGTATAGGTTTAAATTTTATTTCTTTTTAATTTGATTGGAGTTCTAACTGAGGCTACAATTGAATCCCTTGCAACTAGAGAAAGAATATCTGCACAAGAAACTACACGAGGGCATTCATCTTCCACAAGGCTCTTCACTCTGTCAAGGAAGTCGAAGCCTCTTAGTGTTTGATTTGGAACTGCATCTCTCTCAGCGTCTGCATTGCCTGTAGTTGAGTTTAGAAGCACAGATGCATCACAACCCTGAAAATTAACAAAATATTGATGTCTAATAGTATTCAGACTGTACTGAGAGTAGAAGATAATCAATTAAAAAAAAAAAAAGGGAAATAAAGATAGATTTGCAGAGATTTAAAAGGAGAAACAAAGACGGAAGAGAGACAAAAACCCTGACAAAGCAGTCATGGAAATGCATTCTAATGAAAGTTGCAGCTAGTAATGGAGCGTTGGGGATGTGCTCTTTAACATAGTTAAACACAATCTGCTCAGCTCTTGGGCAGCTCTTAGAATAAAATCCCAACTGCAGTTGAGCTTGACTTGCCACAATCAGTCCCAAAGACACAACACCACAATACCAAATTGATTCATCCCTTTTATTGTTTCTTTTTCGATATGACAGAACTCTATTGGTTAAGGCGTTGCTTTGATGTGCTTGTTGCAGACACGAGCGAAGAGGTTTATAGACTTTAGTTATAGCTACATGATAAGAAGCTAGACGATAAAAAATGGTCCACCTATCAAACTGCCACGTGCCTAATTTCTTTATGGAAACCTTCTATAAATTTTAAGGTAAACTAGTTCACTGGATACGGAGCATATTCATTCATCGACCAATGGAAGTAATTTTACCTTCTTCGTTCGGAAGTTTTATTGGTGTTCTTGTGCCCATTTCTTGCTTCCAACAGTATTTACAACGTAATTAATGGAATCCTTTCGGTTCAGTAAGTTTTACATGCTCTTGTTGTTAAGAATTAGAGATGGAATTATCCCAGCGGGACGTGGCAGCTTAAATTATGTAATGGATTTGGTAATGTCTTTTACGATTTCCAGCCAAAATTATTCTACAAAGAAACAAGAATGCTGTAGAATAATATCAACAGGTTCACTGCTCCCTGATGGCTATGGTGTCATGTGCTGAACTCTTCAATATTCGTATCAATGGTTTGCTACCTGCTTCAACCATTGCAACCGACACATTGAAAAGAGATGAGAATTAATAAAGAACTTGGAACGTGTGAAGTTTGTGATGTGGAAACAATATAGAAATGGATCGTATGATAATCCAACATAGAATTATATCAAGATTAAAATAATCCAACTGTTAACATTATAATAAAACAATCAATTAATCATCAATGACAACCCTTCAAATATTTTCAAAAACCCTTGAAACGACATTAATCAAGTAAATAACACAACTAAAATTAAGCACCAAAGAGTAACATCTCTAGTTTCAGTGCCCCAGATCTGCCCAACTCTCTGCTACAATTGGATAGCTTTATGTATTTTGTTCACCCTTAACCTTAATTCAAAAGCTGGAGAAGAAACAGTAATTTTTACAACTCGTTCGTCAGGATATAGATCAAAGGCCAGAAAAAGTTGAGCAATGGTTTCGAAGTTATATTGCTTGAGGGTGGTGAAGTCCACTAACTTAATGTTTTCGTATAGAAGATCTTGTCTGCTCACAGGAACTCCTGTGTGCTCAGTTATCTTTCTCTTCAAGTGATAAACAGCTGCAGAAGTCGGCTTTGTGATCATAGGCTTCGCTTCACCTCCTGTAATCTGGAAAGTCAAGTCTTCCACCTCCATTATCCTCTTCAACTTTCACTCCTAAAATGGCAAATACAAGAACAAAAAAAACCTGATTTTGAATCTCCATACGATATCATTTCTTTTACCTGAGCTTTTATCGGTTGGAACCTTGTTTATGATAACACCAATTATGGCCGACAGTACCAACCATGAAGTAGTATTTCAACCGAACTAGGCTTCTCCAGCAAATGCAAAGCAACATCCTTTTATAATTATATATTTGATATTAAAAATAAAAATTATTTAAGCATTTTTATCATCAAAATTAATTAAAAATTAAATAAAATGTGAGAAATTATCGGTATTTTTAGTTATCTACTAATATATGTTAAAAATTATTATATGATATATAAACAGCGGGTACTTAAAAATATTAATAACAATAAATATATTAAAAAGCTAATGTATTTGACATCTTCATATATCAAATGGATACTTAAAGAATATGTGTATATAGTTAATAATACAATTACACATTAATTAAATATATAAATAAATATGTATACATAATTTTTTGGATATTTTACATAAAATTAAAAAATATGATTATGTGGACAACAAATACTTTATCCACAATTATTATGTGGATAAAGTATTAATAATTATATTAGCAGTTGCCTGTATTAAAAATTATATTAGCAGTAGCCTGTATTAAAAATTATATTTTTTCTTTTTTTTAAAGATTTTGTTCGGCTCTTAGGTCTTAAGGAAAGAAACCCAGAATTCAAAGTCTATTGCCAGGTGGCCCAATATATTTGAGGGACAACCATAAGTTGATATAAACGAGTTTCATCTTTTAACTGTTTCTTAGATATCTTTTCATTGGATCTCTTACTCGACTAAAATTATTTGTATATTAGTTCTAGAAAATTTTAAAACAAAAATATTACAGATTGAATATTAAGCAATTAGTTTTAACAAAGTAATTCTAGTATTAATGGATTTGATTGCAATTTTTTATTTTTCTTTTTGTAACAAATTCACATAACAATATTACTCATAGAAAAAATATATTTTGTTGCACGAATACATTAACAGAGAGAGAGAGAAAGAGAACGCCCAATTTAACAAGATGAAAGCTCCATCCGAGCCATTACAAATCACATTCCACAGCCATTTTTGTCTCTGAATGTTGGAAAAAGCATGGAAAATAAAACTAGCACAACCTTATGCATAAACTTGGTTGGTAATTATACAATTACAAGTTGATTTTGGAAAAGATAAGCATATATATATATATATGAATGCCCTTTTTTAATTAACAAAAGCACAGTGTTTCCTGATTTCACCAGCTCTACCGGTGAGAACGCCAATCTTCCCCATCTTCACCATGGACCGACCGAAATCATTAGCAAAGGAAGAACCATGTGTACCAGCCTGAAGTTTGACGTATTTTCTTGTATATTTGTCATTGAGAAGAGCTGCATCAGATTCGAATAGCCCTCTTCTTTTAGATACAAGAGTGTAGTAATCTTCATCAAAAGTTTTAAAGCTTCCGGGGTCCATTTCAACAATGGAATTGTTGTCTCTAGGCTTGCATTTAATCCTCAATTTCTCTGCGTACTTTGAATCCAATGAAGGATCAGTGTCACCTTTTCCAGTGAAATTGTACAAACGTTTACTGAAGGAAATGCAGTGAGATACTCCGATGGTGTGCCCTCCTGTATACAGAAATAGTTACGATATTGGCTCAATTAAATTGTAATCTCTTTGCAGCTAGCTCTTGATAAATAAAAAGAAAATAAAGAATTGGACTTATATATATGTATTAAATTAATTACCAGATAAAACTGCAAGGTCTTTCACGTTTAAGCCCTTTGCAGCAAACATTTGTTTGAGTAAAGTTATGTTGGCGGAAGCAGGAGGTAAGTTTGGGTAAGTCTCTGCTGCTATAGACAGTCTTCCATCTCTTCGTCCAGTGGGAACATCCCAGTACGGTCCATGAATCTGATTTAACAAGTAATATTTGAGTCATTAAACCAATCAAATAGGGTATATATATAGGAATTCTAATTACTTGATTAATTAATTATCCTAGTTAATTACCATTGAAACTGCGTCACGAGCAACCATAGCTAAGATATCAGCACAAGAAACCACACCAGGACATTTCTTTTCTATTGCAGATTTAACTGCGTCAATAACTTGGTACCCTCTTAAACTTAAATTAGGGAATTCATCTTTTTCGGCTTTGTTGTTGTTTGTAGAATTCAGAAGCACTGAACCATCACATCCCTGATAGCAGAAGCTGTTGGAAGTGCTTGAACTTGATGTCAACAAAATACATATAAATAATTTGTAATAGACGTGGTCACTTACCCTGACAAAACAATCATGAAAGTGCAGTCTCAGCAAAGCAGCTGCAAGAGTTGGAGCACGAGAAATGTATCGGGATGTTGTCTTAACAACGGTATCCTCCATGTTCGGGCAAGTGTTTTTGTAGAATCCCAGTTTCAACCTCTGTGCATTGGTGAGAAGAAGAGTCAGCACCAATTGAAGAAGGAGAAGTGAAAGCAGTTTTTGGGTAGCCATTGCTGTAGCTAGCAAGAGTTTGAAGTTAATTGTCAGCTATAACATATGATATGGCCACTTGTACGCTTTTATAGAAGAGCTGGTTGTTGCCTTTGGAAGTGCCATTGACAACAATAGCTGACTTTCGGCCCTTTTAGAAAGATCAATTTCTTTTTATTTGAATGTGGTGTCTCTAGAAATATAATGACTTTTTTTTTTTTTTTTTCATTTATAACTTTTTTTTTTCATTTATAACACTCAAATGTGTTTGTATAAAAACATTATAGCTAATCTAGATTTCAGGCGTACTTGTAATAAGCAACATGATTGAAAACCAAGTAATTTTGACTGAATTGAAGCATTTCAATAGGATTATGATTAGAATTACTATATTAAACAAAAATCATGTTAAAATCATACTGAAATTATATGATTTTATTTATCACTGATAATGTTTACCATTAACAATTGTTTTAATTTTTTTGAATTTATTTTGTATAATTGTTAATCCTAAAATTAATATAAACTAAGATTGAAAGTGTATTTAATAAAATTTGGATGACACAACATTATTTAATTTTATTAACACATTGAAAGTTAAAAATAGTATTTTGTTTTTTTAGTGTCTATCCTAGAAATTAACCTTATAATAATTATTAATTTATATCCCAAATTGAATATTATAATTTTTCCAATTAGTGGTCAATTTAATCTTGGTTATAAGTATTTTAGAACACATGATATGTGCTTTAATATATATCTTAATATATATTAAAATTAGTTGATACAATAAATATATTGTATAGTATGACAATATATTATATAATATAATATATATTATTGGTATAAATTGATCCATCTTTTAAAAAGAAAAACTTGATGATAAAGTATTTGAGAAATTTTATAATGTTATACAATGTTTATAATATTTTTAAAATAATAATATGAGAACTAGAATTTAGAATTATTATTTTGAAAAAATATATATTATAATTTATGAGATAATTATATATATATATATATATATATATATATATATATATATATATATATATATATAAAGTAATTTTGGATATACGAAATAATTGGAATTGACCTGCCATTAATGTAATCAATTAAGCTTTTAAAATTCAACAATGGTATTGGTAAAATTATATAATTGGGAAATGAAAGGAGGAGTTCCACGCGCAAACATTGGCTTTGTAAAAGAAATTTTGGAGATACGGATTTCGTGGGAAGTCGGGGATGATGAATGGAAAGTAGAGAGACGGCGGTATTTACATCAACATGGAAAATTATGAGAACCGATCTTTACATGTTTATCACGGAATTTGAAGGTTAATCGTGGCAAAAACCAGTTGCCCCTGTATGTTTGACGACGACGTCGTTTCTGATTTTCAGTGTGAAATAGAACGTTTCAAGTCAAGGATTATTGAGAGCATATGTTATACATAAAAAAGATTACATAATTTTGTTTCTGGATGAATGAAAAAACAACATGGCAGGCAGCAGTGTCCCGGATTTAATTAGCCTTCGCACGTTTCCTTGCTGCCCAACCTGCTTAGACAAGTATTCTATTCTGAATTACTGTGTGCTCAGTATTCTTTAGAACTTTCCCCAACCAGGCTCCAAAATTGCTGGTTTATAATAAATTCATCAGTTCAAATTTAAACAAATATATGCATGCCTGCATGCATGTAAATCGTTAACCTTTTGTATCTGTTGCAAGTTGATATTCTATTCTAGTACTGCTATGTCCTTGCCATTGCCATTGCCATATATGCAAGTGATGCTGAGAATTGTTTCGTTAATACTCGCTTCAGCCATATGGTGGGATAATATGAATGGCTTTGTAAGCATCATTTAAATATTATTGGCATATAATTTTAAATTTCCTTGTGTTATTTGTTGCTTCATGCGAAATTCTCGGTTACTTGCTTTCATGCTGCATGCAAAATACTTTTGCAATGAACTGAACATGAAAATGATGATACTCATTCAACAGACATGATTATCCACATTAATATTTCATTCATCTTCCTTGGAGTTGGAAGCGACGGGGATTCTTTTCACAATGTCAAATATTTCTCCACAAACATAAAGTAATGGATTTAATTTGTTTAATTTAGTATCATCTTTAATTAATTATATATGTTCTATCTTTTGACAATTCAACAGACCGAGCAAATAGGAAAGGTACATTGAGCAGCACAATCATCATGAGGATTATTATTGTTGCATGGGCACATGAATTCGCCATTGAAGTAGGTCACCAAGAACCTGTCCTGGAAATCAAAAGAAAGATAGAAAAAGTTCTCGGCGTTCCGGCGGGTTCTCAAACTCTAGCTGTTTCCGGTTGGGAGCTGGTTGATGGACTAGATATGGAAGACTACCCAATTGTCACTGAAGGTACCAAAATTGACTTGACTTTCAATCCCACATTGGAAAATCCATTTTTGAACCAACAAAGTAAAATCCAAATTATAGTAAAATTTTCTGCCAGACAAATTAACATAGAAGTTGACAGAAGTGAAACTGTGCGTAGCCTGAAAGAAAAAATCCACATCATTGATGGTACTCCTGTCAAAAGAATGTTACTTTTCTTCTGTGGGGTAGAATTGGATGAAGATTTTCGCAATCTGTCTGAATATGGTATCCGTGAATTATCTGAAATTATTGTGTACTTGAGAACGATGAACCGTCTACGGGATGATCCTCCTACGAGGAAGCTAAGTATGACAGTACAAACATCTTCCAGCTTGCTTAATGGTGCTACCATTCCTGTGGAAATACAAGATTCAAGCACTGTTAATGACTTGAGGGAAGCGCTATTGAGCAGAAAAATTCTTCCCCAAGAGGATTATTTATTCATACACAAGCAAAGGATCATGCGTGACAACTGTAGCCTCAGGTGGCACGGGGTCGAAGATGGGGATATTCTCTATGTGTTTAAAGGAACTGTAAGCCGAGGTGGCCATTAATTTTATGCTTATGATTTTAGGAAGGTCATAGATAGGAAGTTTATTATTATTGTAATTTCCTGCAGAGATTTCTTAAAGAATAATTTTCTTTTATGAAACAAATTTGAGCGACTTATTAATCAAAAGCCTGGCTTTAAATTTATGGAAAGAGGAATGCAAATCTTAATAAATTTATGATTTTAATCTGAAAACCTCTTAATATTCATTAATTAAATAAAAAAAATCATTATTTTGTTAAACAAAATATGGGTATAAAATAATATATAAACCAACATAAAATCATTATCTTGCGTTAACTACATATTGATAGTTATTACTGTTGAAAATATTATGTTTGTATTCTAATATATTATTATTGCATCTAACTTAACATCTCATATTTCTATTGTTAGGTTCATCTTTATACACAATCTTCATACACTTGAAAATATATATTTTTATATAATCAATGAAATAAATCGAGGAACAATATATATTTATATATATGATGAACAATAGACATTAGTAAACTAACTCATCTATCTCCTATTAATTTCTTTCTAGCACCGAAGAAATAGGTCTACCCTCCTAAGCTAAAGAATCTGATCAAGTGAATGTGAGATGATGAGATCCGTACAAATAATATATGAACTAACATAAAGTCATTATCTCATATATGTTAACGATATATTAGCAGTTATTACTGTTGAAAACATTATGTTTGTGTTCTAGTATATCATTCTTGCATCTACATAAATATCTCATATTTCTGCTATTAAATTCATCCTCATACACAAATTCAATCTTCATACACTTGAAAATATATTTTTTTATATAATCAATAAAATAAATCGAGAAACAATATATATTTATATATATGATGAACAATAGACATTAGTAAATTAACTCATCTATCTCCTATTAATTTCTTTTTAGCACCGAAGAAATAGGCCTACCCTGCTAAGCTAAAAAATCTGATCAAGTGAATGCGAGATGATGAGATACGTACAAATAATATATAAATCAACATAAAATCATTATCTCACATATGTTAATTACATATTGACAATTATTGCTATTAAAAACATTGTGTTTGTATTCTAGTATATCATTTTTGTCTCTACATAAACATCTCATATTTCTGCTGTTAAGTTCATCTTCATACACAAATTCAATCTTCATACACTTGAAAATATATATTTTTATATAATTAATAAAATAAATCGAGGAACAATATATATTTATATATATGATGAACAATAGGCATTAGTAAACTAACTCATCTATCTCCTATTAATTTCTTTCTAGCATCGAAAAAATAGGCCTACCCCGCTAAGCTAAAGAATCTGATCAAGTGAATGCGAGATGATGAGAGGACCCATCGTCAACTGGGTTGAAAAACAGGTAGATGTGAGAGCCATCTTTGACCCCACGATCAACCAGAGACACTTCATCTTGATCTTGGCTCATCAGACGGCTTTCATCATTGTCCAGCATTAGAATCATACGGTCACAAGGGAGCTTTTGCTGGCTTCCAATCTCTTTCTTTAGATCAGCGATCGTGGCATCATTTCCAACTTGAATATAGAAGAGTGTTCCTGTCAGTATCTCCACCACCAGCTTCATTGATAAGAGTTAAAAAAGAAGATAAAATTGAATAAGATCATTGTGATTTGATTTGTTAGGGATATAAGGAGATCTGGCTTTGAAGAGTTCAACTGGGCAACTGTTGCTATGTATGTTAACAAAAGAGAAAATAATTAAATAATTTGAAACAAAATGTATAATGGCTACACATCTGGAAAGTGAAGATCTTAACTATCAATACAACAGGAAATAAATAAAATTTACAACTATGTTTTCTCTCTTTGATCATGGTAGAGAAGGGAAGTTTTTATTTTGGGTAACAGTGACTGATTTTATTCTAATAGTGGTGCCGAATACAAGTCAAGAAAATCTCCAAAGAAACAAACATACAGGTCATAATGATGGTGGTGCTGTAAGTTAATTTGTATTTAATTGTCAAGTGCTTATGCAGTAAATCGTGAAAGATGATTAGAATGGATTCTGCTACAGTGAGCAAACCATAAACATTATTTTGAGTTCCCCCAATGGATAAATTGTTATCATGCAATGAACAACTTATTCTTTCCAAAGAGCATCCATTGAAGCATCACTTCTGTGAAAAATTAGGACAAGATCATAGCTGCCAATAGTTAACTGCAAATATATCCTCTGCTCGTTCTCTAAAAAAGTCAGAGCATATAAGCTAAAATATTTTGATAAGAAAAGACCGTCTCACAAGAAAAAACTGAAGGATAATAAGTGACAAAAATAAATTTTTCTCAGTGCATGATTGATTTAGTAAAAACAGATATGAAGCATGGAGTCAAAATAAAAAACGGCTGTTAGTGTGAGTACAAGTGCTAGATGCACAGCCTTAAACTGTGAATTTGATAATTTCGTAATGGACCGTCCATACTTCTGTGTCAAAATTGGCACTGAAGGACGGAGAAAGTGAGAGAGAGAGAGAGGGATGATCTTAGGATCTCAACTCATGGGTCAAAAGCAGGTGTTGATGCACAAGCCATGCATGCAATATCATTAGCGAAGATGTAGACAAAAAATCATAACTTTATATTGTTTCCTCTTTGAATGAATTTATTCAGACAAAAAATTAAATTCGCTATCGAAATTTCTAGCTAACAGAGGGCAGAATCATCAAGAGTCATACCAGAGAAATCATAAAAAATGAGGATATGGAAGTGAATAAAAGCTCTGCTCAATTGAGATGGCAGTGAGTGGTCTGAAAATTAAAATGCCTCAGATCAACTCAATCCCCTTGAGGAGCAATTTACTGATGGCACAAAAGCTTGAATCAAACAGTCACTGATAGACCATTCAATTTCATCATACAAGAATACTTAGTTGGAATAATAGCACCAGCCTGTGTGCATAGATCCACCACTGCTGGCGCATGCCCATAGTAGTCCCGTCCCTCATTCAGAAGTACAGGGGGATCCTGAGGCCGTCGCCGCCAAACGATCTTTGGAGGCACCAAATCATCAACTCCTGCCTTCTTCCAAAAGTGTGTTCCTCGCCAGTGCTCATAGTTAAATACTCCACAGAGCCGAGCCTTGTGCCCAGATGGCCCAATATGAACTTCTGGGCAATTCTTACAAACTTTTGCTGGGTAAACCAACAACAATCTCTCCACACCAGATCTAACTGTCTCCCACGCCTTTAAGGTTCCATTGGCTATCAATGACAGATCTTCGTGTGATAAAGACTCTACTTCATTGACCCCTCTAATGGGATGATCAGAGCTCCCAGCATTGCATAAGTCTTCATCATTAGGATCAGCCCCTGCCTGCCAGCATAGCTCAACAACAGCAGGAACACGATCAAAATCAAACCGTTGGTTGTGCTGTATCACAGGTTGAAACATTCTCTGCAGGTGATATGTTTCCACCGGAACAAGTATATCATTCAAACCACCACTGACCCATTCATGAACCCGATTCTTGGCTCGGCGCCTGTAACCATGACAAGTTTGAATCAAGTGACCTTTCTCTCCAATATATACTTCTGGACAGAATCTGCAACACAACAGCATATCATATTTACTAAAAAGAACTTACTTACTTTTAAAAGGTGGCAATTTGCAGCCATACTAAGTGAATTCTCGTTCAAATGATAAAACTGTCAATATGTAAAGGACAAATTTCCCATAACATAACCATACCACATGTCAAGTCATTTCAGCTATAGGTACTAGGACTTTTAACCTCAAAAGCTCTCAATCAAGGTTAAAAACAAAACAATTATGCTCCGACACCAACAGCTAAACATTAAGATTCTCGCAATACATGACATAACATCAAGAGCTGTTTGTTAAGCTTACTTGCAAGCCTGAACAGGCACAAGTTTCATAAGGGTGGAGATGCCTCGAATCAAAGACGCTCTCGCTTTAAGAACTTCCTCTGCAACAGGGACCATGCCTCGTACTGGATAGTCCTTGGCACGATTTTCAATTCTCTTAAGAATCATGGGTCTCAGCTTCTTCAAGTCGTGTTTAGAACTGTAAAAACGATGCCCACCCAATTCTCCCAAACTATTTATCCATGAATACGATTTCTTCCTGAAAGTCATCATAATAAATCTAACTACTATCCAATTTTCAAGTTTAAGAGAAGAATAAATAAAATGGTAGATGTTAATTCTTTTAAATACAGAGAAATTACATCGAACAGATGGTGTGCATAGTAGGACTCATGCTACAAACACAGACCTAGACTTGGAGCCGAAGATGATATTAGGGGTGAAATCGGGGGCAAGTTGAAAGGAAAAAGTTGGTTCCAGTGATTGTGCAAAGACACCCACATGGATGTTCTCACACTGAAGGAAAAGTCGAAATTACTGTGTTTTTCTTAATTCTAAGTTTGTATTAGGATTTAATACTTTCTTGATGGCATTCACGTTTCTCTCCCATCAAGACCTTTATTTGATGGCCAATCACTATTTCCCACCCCAACTTTGATAAAACTATGTTTTTCATTCTTTTATTTTAAAAAATAACATAATTGACATAGGATAATAAAACACGACATTTAAACGATGATATACGATATTAAGAAACAACTTAGAGGTGAAGGACATATAAAAAACGTAGCTTTCTAAGCATGAATAAACCCTCAAAATAATAATAAGTGGCTTTGAATCAATCAGTGAATTGTTAGACGAATATTTTTTACAGTCAATAATAGTAAAATATATATTTTTTTTATAAAATTAATGAAATAATGTAAATATACTTTATATTCAATGAAACTAAATAACAATTTATCTTTATAAACTAAGAGTGTAATACGAATATGTAAAATTTAATTACCTTTTTTTACATAAAAAAAAAAATATATAACATATAATATAATAATATGTTCAACTTACTTGCTAAAGCCTTCATTGTATATGACAAAAATCCACTCTCAATGCTTAAATGGATTCTTTCTCGTTGTCTCTCCACCACTTTCCGATGACTCATATTCCTTTCAACGAAAACTTGGTTGTTTCTTTGTCATATCTATCATAATCAACATCAAGCATGTACATGATGCGTGAAAGTTACAAGTTTTATGCAAGGCTCAAGATCATGATTTTAAAGAAAACATATAATTGATTTTTATGTGATTTGAGAAATGATTTGCATGTTTTTCCAGTTTTAGGTTAATGAATATTTGGGATGTAAAGATATTGTAGAACACATATAAGACATACAGATCTTTTAAAACATGTGTGGGGCGTAAAAATCCAATAATTTTGAAAATGTTTTAGCCAAATAATTTTGAAAAGATGTTTTATATGTATTATATTCAATGTTATTCGAGTACTGAGTACAAAAATGTACCTTAGATAACAAGAGATGTAAAAAGTAAGAGAACGAATTTTGAATGTGAAATGGAAAAAAAAAAAAAAAACGTAAGACTTAAAAACTCTTACTTATTAAATAATTTTTACTCACTTATTTCTTTTATATTCTACGTATGATAAATTATAATGACAATTGCATAGAGGCAAATTAACTGGTGATGTGTATAAAAGGATCGGTCATGAGTTTACGATTTATTTTATTTTTCGTTATGAGACAATATGAAATACTTATGTTTTGATTTATATATTTTTGTACTACATGTTTGGTTTTTTTATTATAATATCTTTTAATGTTTTTTGGATGTTTTGATTTTTTTATATAAGGATATATTTGGTATTTGAGATATTTTATTTTTTTTTGTATGTCTATTAAAATTTTAATCAGGCATAAATAGAGAAAGAAGTAGTATCACTCTTCAAAAGATAAAATTGTTGAAGAGGGGTGTTAAACGGGCAATGACAACATTTAGAGTCATTTTGAATGAAAATCCAAATGCAAGCCCAACGCATATCACCGGGTGTGTGTGAAATAACACTTTTGCCCTTACATCATCAAATTTTTGTTAACAAACACAGATTTTCGGTGAGAAATTGTAATTTATGTATTCGGTAGATCAAAAAAGATTCAACCAAACTTGAGTAGGACAGTGGAATTCACCCTCGTAACATATTTATAATCTTGTGCTCAACGGTAGAAAAATACAAGAGAACCGACTCGGATACGTACGGTTAAGAAGCAAAGAGCCCTCTTCGTTCGTATAACAACCTTGCCTCAGCCCAAACACAAATCCAAGGCCAAGCCTTGCACTTATTTTATCACATTCTCCGGTCTTTCTTCTTTTTGTAAGTTAATAACTTTCTTCTCGGTTTTGCATTAATTGATCATGTTCTATTCGTTTGTTTGTTTCATCTTTATTTAATGTTTTGTTTTTTGTTCCTAACTGAAATCAATTTCATGATTGCCCTGCTATTAATGTTTTCGTTTGTTATTGCATCTTTTGGGTTTAGGGTCTTTGATATTTATTGTTTTGTATGTTAGCGAAGATTGAGTGGTCAAAATTTTTGGATTCATCAAAATTTCTTCTTTTCTGACAAAGTTTACTATGGTTCATGGATTGTTTTGGGGCTATGAAAAATACTGGGTTTTGTATTTTAATTCATTTTGTGGAGGAAAATTCTATTTGTGGTTGTTGTTTATTTGTTCAACGTCTTTAGCGCTTTATTCATCTGAATGTTGGCAAATTGTCAATGACAGGGTTTAGTGACAATTTTTTTTTAATTTATGGGAATACTTGGTGATGTTGACTTATGCTTTACGTCAATAATGCTTGTCATTCGGATGAAATATGAACTTTATGTGCAGTTTTGAATGTTTATTATTTCTTCTGAACAATTTTGATGTCTAGAATTGCCATTTTGGTCAAATGAATTCATTTCGCGGGAAAGTTTATGTGTTGCCTCGAGGATAGTGACGGTAAGATAGTTTTCATAATTCTTAAACATGTAGTGAATATTATGGATTTAAATGGTTTTAAAAAGTAGATCAAAGAAAGTATGAAGCATAATTATCATCTCTTTGTATACAAAATTATCTTAGCTAAGGTAGCTGATGGCTGTCATGAAGAGACATTTATTAATGCAATATTAAGTATAGGATTTACCATCACTGAAGTAGGGTGATCTGAACGTCCATGAGAGAATAGAGGTGCTAAAGGATATGGTTGTTGCCCATAAATTATAGAATAGAGGCACTATACTTTTAGAATAGGATTTGGTCCTAGAAAATCTTAAAATGGAAGCGGTGAAAGGTTTTCTTTAGCTAATCTAGTTGAGAGTTTATTATTGTTTCATTTCCAAATTGAGACTAAGGGTTCTTTCTGCCCTTGGTTGCAGCTGAGTCATAATTGAATTAAAGGGAATCAATTGTTGGTTACTGACTTTTCCGCCAATAGCCAAGGTTCATGTCTGAATTTGACAACCAGGTTCCAAGTGCTTTTGGTGAGTTATGGCTAAAGCTGATTCTTTTACATATGTTTGCATCCAGGACAGCAGTAGATATGTCTTTTCATTGCTTGATTTGTTTTTGTTGCATGTTGGGGTAGATCCCTTCACTGAGGCAAATGCTGAGGACTCAGGTGCTGGGGCTAAAGATTACGTCCATATTCGTGTTCAACAACGTAATGGGAGGAAAGGCCTGATAACCGTGCAAGGGTTGAAGAAGGACTACAACTACAACAAGATTCTCAAGGACCTCAAGAAAGAGTTCTGCTGTAATGGTACTGTTGTTGAGGACCCTGAGTTAGGCCAGCTCACTTACAGATCATTGATTGAATGTTTTTATAATTCATATCCATTTAGAATAATCATTAGTTTTTGAGAGAAGGGTTTTGTAAATAACAAAAAAACTAAATGAGTTTTCTATATATGTCCACGTCATACAACTCCAGGTGACCAAAGAAAGAATGCGTGAACATTCCTTGTTCAGGTAATGCTATATATGTTTACGTTAACAAGTTATCTATATAGAACAACTCTGTTTGTGCTTTGTATAATTTGACTTCTATCTTGTGACCAAACAGGCTGGCATTATAAGGAAGGGTTTCATCAAGATCCATGGTTTCTAATTAGGAAGGAAGCTACCATATGTAGTTGGCATTGCTTATGCCTAGTCGCTAGAAATATATGTTCTGAACTAATAGTACATATTTCTGTTGTTTGGAGAAATTATCTGTTCCTGTTTGCTCTGTATTCATGTGATGCTTGGCAGAAAAAATAGAGTTCGCACGTGAATTAGTATATGTTGAGTTTCCTCAAATGTTGTCATTACTGCCATTGTCGTGATCGAAAAGATATGTTTTCAATTGAAATTATTTAAACTAAGCAGGAGACTGCTTTATGCAGTGATATGATTTTGAATAAGCCTAAACCAGTGGCAGTGTCATTATACAGGGAGGAACAAGGCTCTTTTGCAGTAACTTTTAGGCAATCTGTCCTGAAGAGGAGCTCAAGGATAAATGGGCTGCGGAAGATGAGATTTTGTTAAAATATTTCTCAAGTAACAAGCGCAAAACTGTACTTTGTAGACATTGTTCAAAATCGTGAAACATAAATATAAACACAGTTGTTGAGATAATTGTCAAGTCAAAAGTAAGATTTGGTTATATTTTTCATCTAATGAAATTATAATTGTCAAAAGCAAAGATTTGGTTGTCCTTTCAGCTAATGAAATTATAAATATCTTTTACAGAAGAGACAATTAGCTTTCAGATGGCCTGTAATAATATAATGATTCCTAGTATTTACAAATTACACACAATGTATTTTCCTTCTTTCTTTCAGGGGTTTAAATGTATAGTCCAAAAATACGATGTGATCGAAACAACCATTTGTCTTATTCACAATCAGATAAGAACAGCCAGGTTGGTGTACATCTTGGCATCATCAATTAATTGTATAATGTTTTATTGTTTCTGCTTTGTCTTTTTCCTAATTACTGCTAACATTTGATAATAATTCTCCTACCAAACAAGGCAAAACTTTCGTATATTACCCTCATACCAAATCCACTTTTGTGTTGTTATATCGAAACCGTTAAACTTAAAAGGTGTGAAGGTTGATGGCATAGATGAACATGAACTAGTTTTGGATTGAAATTAAGTTACAAACAAAAAGTAGGGAAGAGAATCTTGAAAGAAAAATAAATCTATACCAACGGACGGGTAAGTGTTCAACTACCTATCAAAGCCAAGTCTATCATCAACTACCATTCTTTTTCATGGTCATACCGCCCATTCTTCTCCTTCCATCATCAACATTCTTTTCTCTTCTCTCCTATTAATACTACTCCTTAACTGCTCTTTCAATTCCACCTTCACACGTTTCCTTTCCCCACGAAAATATTATTTACAACTCTTTCACAACACGCCACAAACATTTTTCTTTGAATTTCTGGGTCTTTGCTGTTTCAACTCTTGATGGCTGACTTGGATCAAACTTCCGATGATGCCTCTGTGGATTCTACAGGTACCCTTTTCAAATCCTTATTGTAATTTTCAAATCTTTACTTGTTTTCTTTGCTTTTTAACTGCTAATGCCAGACTTTGATTTTTTTTTTTCTTCTTGTGATACGTATGTGGAGTTCTGTCCATCTTTTTGGTTCTATTAGGAATAAAGTTTTTTTTTTTTTTTTTATGTTACATCTTTCAGAGTTATTGCAATAAATCCTTGTGCTATGATATTTAATAACTTTGTGTTTTCATGGGGTGCTTGTTGCAGACCAATCCAGTCAAGATTCTAGGCTTGAATTTTCAGAGGATGAAGAAACCCTTATAACTAGGATGTTCAATCTGGTTGGTGAGAGGTGGGGTTAAATTATTTTTTCCTTTCTGTATTCAAAAATCAAATACCAAGGAGCTTATTAAAACTTAAAGTTTCCTTCATTCCTTCAGGTGGTCTCTGATTGCTGGAAGAATTCCTGGAAGAACAGCCGAGGAAATTGAAAAGTACTGGACTTCGAGATACTCTACCAGTGAATGAATTGGAAGCCTTTGTAAAAATGATAGGCTTCTCATTTTTGGGGGTAGTTGCTAAGTAACTTTGCACACCACTATGCCATATAATTTGCAATCAATAGGGCATTTCTTATGTATGTACGTATGGCAGTGTCTTGTAACATGGTTCTTCTTAGTATGCCTACTAATGTCTGGATTTTAAGCTTATGTGGTGTCACTCATGAGGTCCAAGTACATGTGAATATATGGTGAAAATTATCTGGGTGAATAGAATTTTATGCTTCTGCGGCGTGATTCACGTGAAGCTCACTAGTTCCTAACCACATTTAATCAGACGTTGGTGTAAGAGCAAAACAGATTCCAATGTTAAAAACGTCTAAAATGCTGGAAAATGACCTGAGTAAATTTTGAAACCTTTGTCAACCCTTACTGTACATTCTCTTTGACAAGATGAAAAAGCTCGCCAACACGAAAATTTATATGTTGAGTTGGTACGTGAACTTTAAGATTAGACTTACAGACTACTTTATTAAATACTAAAGATTTTAGTGGTGCTTTGAACCATAAAAAAAAATTTAAATTGACCCAACCCAAAGACTCACAGACCTCAGCCTGCCATGGCCTGACCTGACCTGACCTGACCTGGCCGTTGACACCTCTATGTCACAGGCTGGACAATTTACAGACTTAGCAATAAACATAAATTAAATCAGCCTGTTCTTGATAACAAATATGAGAAATTAACGCAGCGCTGATGTAAAAACGAATACGAAAACGTAGGCGAGATAACAATATCAATATGAGCCGAAAAAATAAAATGTATTGTTTTGTACAATTGCTTGTGTTATATGCGTATGTTCTATACAAATATATGACTTTATATAGGCATAGAAAGTGAGGCGCTTGTGTGCAAATGGCCTGTTGTAGATAAGCTTGCAAGCTACGTATTCACAATCTCAAGCCTACTACATGTTGGCCTGGTAAGGTGTCCAACGCTGGTTAGCAGGTGCAAAGGGCTAGCAGGCTATGAAGAGGGCTGACAGGTTTCGTACTGTGGCACTAGGCTACTGGCACAAGGTTATTGGATTGGGCTGGTGTGAATTGCTTGCACACATGGACTGTTGAATTGGGCTGGTATGAGCGGTTTAGACACTTAACTGTTTGTGCATATGGGCTACTAGACTGGGCTACCATGGGTTGCTTGTGCACATGAGCTCCTAGACTGGACTCGTATGAGCTGCTTGTGTATATGAACTGCTGGACTTGGCTCGCTGGACCTGCTTGCGCACATTATGCTTTGGACCTTGGCTATTGAATCATAGGCTTGGACGGGAGCTTGTAGGCTGTGACATGAATCTCTGACTCAGTACTTTTCGATAGAACAATGCAAGAATTTACTAAATGACATCTGAGCGATACTTTTGTCTGATTGCTTGGCTCTACAATATTCTACTGTACAGAGAGGGACACAGTAATGGGGCTTATTCCTGACATCAGAAATCGTGACTACTCTCCTGCAAAGCCATTAATGACCACACTTTTCTTTGTTCTCAGTTCACCTTTGCTTCTGCCCAGCTGCTATATCTTTTCGCTACCTACCATCCTAATTCTTAATAACACGCACCAGTTATCCATCAATTCTTTCTTTCTTTCTTGTTCCTCCAGAATTTCATCAATTGTACCCTCCCCATGATATGATACATACTGTTATCTTACATATAATGACTCTTACATTATAACAAAAGGATAATTATTATAATATACGTGGGATCTTTGTGATTAAAAGAGTAGGAGGTTTGTACGATTTAAGACGACAGTCTACTCACCTATTCTTTGTTGCATGATTATGAAATCCTAAGGGGACGCCTGATTACCTACCGTGCCATGTAGATACCCTAGTTTGTGTCATCTCAATTGTTTAAGCAATACACAACATGAAAATATTGAGAAAAACATGTTATAGACGTACACTGGGGAAAAAGTTCATGTTTAATCTGTTTGATAAAACGAAATATTTTATTTTATTTGAAAAAAATAAAAATAACGAATGAGATTATACATGTGATGTGATTGAAGGTTCTATTATTTTATGCCTCGAAGTGTTAAATATCTTAGCTTACCCTATCCCACCATCAAAAAGGTTGAATCAGAAATTGAGGACCAGTTCTGATACCTACAACTCCAACCTTCAATCTCAATATTCTACAATCCTCTTCCATGATTATATGGTCTGATTTGAAGGCCACACAAAATTTTTGATCTATCACGACCACCACCTTTATTGTTTTCTGGGAATTCGGAATCCTTCCAGAACAAAATGGTAATGGTGCGCAAACTAGTTTTAAAAGCACAGCACGTGATGCGCAATATAGCAGTACCTTAACCAAGAGAACAACTCTAATTCTATTTTTCTGGCAGAAATGGCTTCATCTATTATCATCTGTAGCTCAATTTGCATAATAAAATACTAATACAACTTAGCATTTACCAATTGGGATGGTGTCTATTTATCAACCCCTCATTGGCCAAATAGGTAGACGCAGCAGCAGCACACTGGATGATTCATAATTCTGCTGAGTGGCATGGCAGCTACCCATACTAACGTATAGCGCATATGTAAAAAGAAGATGAGATTGACCAAAGTTGCAGGATAGCATTGGATGACATGAAAATGAGATAGATAGGGTTAGGCTTATCTTAATCTTCCTTGGGAATTACAATTCCAACTCTTCTGTCGTCTCGTCGCCCCATATTTAGTTCAGCCCACTAGTCCTATCCTAAATTATTATTCTAGTAAACCACTGCCTTCTTAGGTTTATCATTCCATTCCATTCAATTAATCTCCTCACCCAGTGACAACAAAGTAATTCTTGCGCATGATTTTGGGTTTTGGATGAAAAAGTATTTTTAGACACGAAAATATAATTTATATTAAAATTATTCTCGTTCCTAAATTGAATCAGAACTAGGCGCAATGTGATTTATTATTGTCATAATTTTGCATTTGTAGAATAAGCAACGAAACAATCTTAACTAGCCGATATGCTGGACGGCGTAAGCCATCAAATTAAAATTTAGAACAAACATCCATCTCGCTGCTCCCTTCCTTTTATTGGTAGCTGGTAAGCTCAAGTGCAACTAGCGATCAAACTCGCCTATTCCTAGCAAGATACACATCTTGAAATGGAAATTATAATACACGAAGACTCATTCCGCACTGAAAATAATGGTGGAGGAGAATCGAGACATAAATTTTGCATGAGATTTATTGTATTTTATTATGTGTCAAAAATGAACGCGACATTTTGTTATCTGGCAAGATATGAAGTTGGCACCTACGTTGAGTCATATCTCGATATCTGCTGCACCTCAATATGCGTGAATTATGACTTTAACTTTTGTTACTATTACACTTCAAACGTTCAATCTTCAAGACAAGGATACGCACAACGGTAACAAAAAGAAAATCTAACGATGCATATCAAAATCTTCAAGCTAGATGATTATGCCATATGAACAGAAAAACTGAAATCGGTTATAACTTTGAATATAAATCGATGACATCATGAAAAATGAAATAAGACAGAAGCAAGTATGGCAGTGGCATTGGACAGTTGGAGAAATGCCTGCAAATGCAGCTCCCGAGGACGAATTTCAAACATTTTCTGAAGATAAGAATTGCAATTTCTTTTTTTATGAAAAAGTTGGCTGGGTAGATAAACATAATTGAGTAAAAATAAAGCACAGTGAAAATTTCTGAGTTCCGGTTTTTTTTTTTTTTTTCTTATCCACAAAGGCATGGTAATTGTTATCTCCTCAACTCCCCCTTTTATTATAAATTGAGGAGCTTCCAGGAGGCCTTTTGCATGAACCTCTCTTAGCTGTTAAGAGTGCATTTACATTACAGAAGCTTTTCTGCAGAAATACGAAGTTCTACCATGGCTGCATCTTACTCAGTGCCTTCAATGGTAAGCCCAAGAACGGCTAACTAGCTTTTCCTTTCTTTTCTCATGCATTCTCTCTGAGCTTTCTTTATTTCTTTCTCTTAATTTCTTAGATTTTTTTAAGTGGAGCTGATGTATACTGATGGTTTGTCATAACTATAAATGCATGCAATGTTTTTACTTGATAAAAGCAATTGATCTTTCTTTGTCAGAGAGCACTTTCAGTTCCATTTTACTTGAAGACTTCATGTCAAACTAGTAAGATTACCCTTGCTTTGCAAAATGACATCAATCACCAATGGCTCAACTGCTATTATAACTGGTATTGTTGACATCTCAGTTTGTAACGCCAGTTACGGATCTCGAAAATACATGCGATAGCTAGAGAGATATTTCTACTCCGGCTCATTATCTGTCTGTCTCTCTTAAATAACTGGTAGAATCTTCGATAGAACCAAAACTGAAACAGATGTGCTTATTAAAATACAAGGTATAATTCTTTTCCTGTAAGAACTTTGGAGTGTACAGGAATCAATGATACGAACTTTTTTATATATTGGTATAAATTATTGATTTTGTTCTTGTGAGTAAAATGACCAAAACATTCTCCCTATTTAGTTGATCACTTTCTCCTCTAATAATGTTTCATTTACCGATTTATATATCAAACCACCAACACCACAAGTTAGTAATTATCTATTTTCAAATAAAATTTTATTTTTGTGCTCTTTTCTCTACTGAACATACTCATCTCCACTCTAAATCTCTTTTTTCCGTCATCTTTACCACCAACACTACCATTTTTATGGAAATCATGTCTGAAAACGATATTGATGGAATTTCAAGGGTAGAAATGAAGGAAACCATTTAGGGTATGGCATGAGTACGTCGTTAGCTTAAAAGCATAAGAAACACCAGCCAAGCTTTGGACATATAAATCTCACTGCTCTCATCTACTCAAGGCATGAGAAGCTTATTTATATCTTCATGTCTCTTTCCCCCAGTACAGGACTCTCAAGTCTTAATTTCGTGCCATTTTCCTCGAAGACCATTAGAAAGTTCTGTCCTCCAATATTCATCCCCAATAAAAAGCCTTCTCATCAGCACCCACAAGCAAATGACCTCTAGCATGTTTATTTTGCTAGTCCTAGGGCACGACATAGGGACGGATAATTTAAAATCAGTCGAATAGGTCCATCCAAGGGAAAAATCAGTAGGAAATGCTGTTTGTTTTCTTTGCAAGAATAAAAATTCACCTCTATGAAATGAAAGAATTTCACAAGAATTGTCTTTGAGCGTCGAATATCATTGACAAATAAGAAGTGTTATCGAACAATTTCTTGGAAATCAGTATAGAATAAATAAAGAATTGATTTACAAATATCGATCTACACATAATGTATTGAGCTTTTGCACTTTTTTTTGCTTTCATTTATAGTGGAAGACCCTTACTCTGTATAGGAGTGTTAATATTTTAATATGATTTCCTCCCCTTATGCAAATCAGATTTAAAAATAGTTTTGATGGCAGTTGGGATGGAAGAAGAGAAAAGAGAGGAGGATAAATGTAACATTGTAGGATAACGAAAAATTATATATTTTTTAAAATTATTGTCTTTTAGCTCACGTAAAAAAATTTATGTACTTTTTAATTAGAGGAGGATAGATGAAACATTGTAGAATAAATTTATTGTAAAAATCATCTTTTTACCTTTCATATAACAATTTGTCGAAAGTGAATGATATGAACTTGTGGAGCTTAAAAGTGGCAGTGGAAAACAGTCATTTGACCTTTTAACATTTGCCTTCTTACCCTCCTTTTTTCTAATACATACTAAAAAAACCCACCTAGAGTGCCATACAGATTGACTCTTCTCTCTGTTTGAGAATATTAAAACATTTTGAAGTTTATTAAAATTCTTATTTTAAGAACTTAGAACGCTTATTCCCCAGTTAGATCCTCAATGATCAACAGATATTTCGGTGACAAATCGTTCGAAGTATTTGGAGAGCATATTTACTTCCGAGCCATCTTATACAGCCGCTTAAAAAAATATTAAACAAATATACACAAAGAGCTTCAATTTGTCATCTCTATAATAGTTTGTATACAACAATGTTCACTAAAATCAGTTAATAATGAGTAAGAGTTCTTTTGAGCAGATAATGGAGGAAGAAGGCAGATTTGAAGCAGAAGTTGCAGAGGTGCAAGCTTGGTGGAACACAGAGAGGTTCAGGCTAACCCGGAGACCATATTCAGCAAGAGATGTTGTAGCTCTTCGAGGGACACTTAGACAAGGCTATGGCTCCAACGAGATGGCCAAAAAGCTTTGGAGAACTCTTAAAACACACCAAGCAAATGGCACTGCCTCCAGGACTTTTGGTGCACTTGATCCTGTCCAGGTAACCATGATGGCCAAGCACTTGGACTCCATATATGTCTCCGGTTGGCAGTGTTCATCCACCCACACTTCAACCAATGAGCCAGGCCCAGACCTTGCTGATTACCCCTATGACACAGTTCCAAACAAAGTGGAACATCTTTTCTTTGCTCAGCAATACCATGATAGAAAACAAAAAGAGGAGCGCATGAGCATGAGCCGCGAAGAAAGGGCTAGAACCCCTTATGTTGATTACCTGAAGCCAATTATAGCTGATGGCGATACTGGGTTTGGTGGTACTACAGCAACAGTTAAGCTTTGCAAACTTTTCGTTGAGCGTGGGGCTGCAGGTGTCCATATTGAAGACCAGTCTTCAGTGACCAAAAAATGTGGTCATATGGCTGGAAAGGTGCTTGTTGCGGTCAGTGAACACATTAATAGGCTTGTGGCTGCGAGGTTGCAATTTGATGTCATGGGAGTGGAGACTGTTTTGGTGGCTAGGACTGATGCAGTTGCGGCTAATTTGATCCAAACCAATGTCGACACTAGAGACCATCAGTTCATTCTCGGTGCTACTAATCCAAATCTTAGAAGGAACGCTTTGGCTAACATTTTGGAAGAAGCAATGGATGCCGGCAAAACAGGTGCTGAACTTCAAGCCATTGAGGAAAATTGGCTGGCCACGGCACAGCTCAAGACATTCTCTGAATGTGTAACGGATGCAATCAAGAATATGAATGTTGGTGAGGACGAGAAAAGAAGGAGAATGAATGAATGGATGAACCATTGTAGCTATGACAAGTGCCTATCGAATGAACAAGGCAGAGAGATTGCTGAGAGATTGGGGCTGAAGAATCTCTTTTGGGACTGGGACTTGCCCAGAACTAGAGAAGGATTCTACAGGTTCAAAGGGTCGGTTATGGCTGCAGTTGTTCGCGGCTGGGCTTTTGCTCCTCATGCTGATCTTATTTGGATGGAGACTGCTAGCCCTGACTTGGTTGAGTGCACCAACTTTGCAAAAGGAGTGAAATCAAAGCAGCCAGAGATGATGTTGGCCTATAATCTTTCCCCATCTTTCAATTGGGATGCATCAGGAATGACTGATGAAGAAATGAAAGATTTCATTCCAAGAATAGCTAGGCTTGGCTACAGCTGGCAGTTCATAACACTGGCAGGTTTCCATGCTGATGCGCTTGTGACAGACACATTTGCTGGAGATTATGCAAGGAGAGGTATGCTGGCTTACGTGGAGAGGATCCAGAGGGAAGAACGAAAACATGGAGTTGATACACTTGCTCACCAAAAATGGTCTGGTGCAAACTATTACGATAGGTACCTCAAGACTGTCCAGGGAGGCATTTCTTCAACTGCTGCTATGGGCAAAGGCAAGCTAATTTAATTATTTTCCGTTTTCTTCCAATACGTTAATAAGAAAAGGAAAACATGTTTGATAACTCTCTTATCGCCATTACACGTGCAGGAGTGACGGAGGAGCAATTCAAGGAAACATGGACTAGACCAGGGGCAATGAATATTGATGAAGGAAATGTGGTGGTTGCTAAGGCAAGAATGTGAGAGGGCTATTTGAAGGAAATGTCTTATCGTGAAGAAATAATGTGTTCAATAATTCAATGTGATTAGCGTCATTACTCCTTCTGGGCATTCTTCGGCCACATTGCGCTGCTTAGTGACTCTGTTCTTGCTCTGCCTCTTGATGAAGTAACTTGTCTATGTATTACTATAATATGGTTGTGTTTCAAAAACGATTATTAAGAATTTGCTTTATTTACAATTGTGACGGGTTTTCGCCAAACCGAGTGTCTACGACAATCTTAATCTCAGTATCGTTTCGGTTGGATAGAAGAAGTGCGTAAATTTGAAATTAATAATAATATTTCACATTCTCTAACAACAAAATTGTTTCATAAAAGAACACTTTAAAAACGTGGTGGGTGTAAGCCCAAAATTTGTTGGCATAAGTGCAGTCCACAGGTGCAATTTGTCTAGGGTAAAAGCTAAACGCTGCGTTTAACTCTTGCTCTCACAATGTCTCAATCAGGCTCAACTCACAATCCAGAAAATAGAATACAGAGAAAAGCTAGATCTGAGTAGCTGAAGATAACAGACGCCATGATTTGACCACTCTGGTTTTCAATCACTTCTATTTTCAGGTATGTTTTGCATCTATTTCTATTAACATTCTGAACTGTGTTAGTGCAAAAATTAAAGACTATTTCCAGCAGTTGGATTTGTCTGTGACTGCTTTTATGATAACAATTGTAAATATTGGCATTGGTATATCACCATAGAAGGTTGTTCTGGAGAACTCATTTAAGAGTATGAATATCTAGATACTTTATTTCATCGCAAACAATGGAAGAAGATGAGTGGAACTAGTTTAAAGCTTTTTTCTGTAAAGGTGTTTGCATTCACTTCCTGGTAAAGCACAATCAAGTGCTGATCCAGAGTATACAGCAAGAGTTTTTTCTTTTTAATCTAAAATGTGCATTTTAGGAAGATATCTGTCAACTACGAAGATTCTACATGTTTTTTTAAGGCAAACAAAAACAGAAGATTTATCTATTACAGTTAAAGACTACGAATTTGGCATAGAAGAGTTTATAATGCTTCAAGAACACTCTCAAATGCAACCATAAACCCACATGACATGGTTGATGAGAGGATATTCTAGTACCTGTTCAATTTCTGCTGAACCAAGGTGATTAAATTGAAGAAAAAGAATTAAAATGTGCTGATCAGTGAATCAGAGGATAAGGGACATAATTCAAATGCACACCATTGATAAGTTGGTTAAGTTCTTTTGAATGATGCAGCAGAAATCACTTGTATATCAAGGTATGTTCTCCTTAATTTTTCTTTTCATATGTTTGTTTCCCAGGATGTGCATTAATATTCACTCTCTCCCTACCTTAAGAGTTCTATGTTTGGCAATTTCCAGGTGTTTTTTATTTATTCTATATCTAATTTTTCCTATCATGGGTTTTTTTACCCCGTGGAACCTTCACAATATGAGGTCCTTTCTTGTAAATCAGAATGGCTTGTAACTTTATCAAATACCTACATATACAATCTTGATACAAAATTCAACCAGCAAATGATATTTGCCTCTAGAATTAGTTTCTCAAGTTTTCTGTGAGTCTACAAAAATCTATAATCATATAGAATTGAAGTAGCTATTTTAGGACTGAAAATTTGGCTTCCAATGTAACGAGTACTGATTAATAGAAGAAAGGAGGCGTTCTGAAAGAATATGCTGCAATCTGATTGGTCATGTGTGGCATGTCAGTATTCAAGTAATGTAAAACGGAGAATTTGATAGTCTAACATTCAAAATACAACATTTATTTTAAGGTAAATGATTTTTTTTTTTTTTTTTTTGGGGCAGAAAACATGATATTGATATGAAGATGGAAAGTGTGTTCTCTAAAACATTCACTTATTTCTGCTTTTCAAATTGCATTGTTGGATTGAAATGTGGAAAATGATTGAGGGGGAAAAGCGTAATGGGGGTGCTAGCAGTAATATTTCTGGAAGCATACTGCTTTTCAATAAATCCAATATCTTACAATGCTCTAAATTTACGAAACTCTTTTCAGTTGATATGAGTAGATAAGTAGCACAGGATATTTAAGGTGCAACAATAACCTTAGTGTTAGGTGAGTAATGGTGTAAATCATGATAGTGTAAGAAGAAAAACTAGAACTTTGTAGGAAGTCTATGGATGAAGTCTTCATCCTACTGAAATTTATTAAAGGCTTTCAACCATTTTTACTTCTTGCTATCCTACCTTTCTCTCCTTCCAATGTTTTATGGGATTTACATCACTTACAGTGTAAAAAAAATTCATGACTCACCTCAAGAGTTTGCAGCCTCTCCAACAAGTAACTTATAGCGTCTACCATGTTTTTGTGTGATCAATAATGAAGCAGATGGTTGTTTCATAAATAAAAATTGTGATGATGAGAAAAGCAGAAAAATGGAACCAGTCTTGCAATTGTGGAATCTTGCATTACTTGTAATTGAGTGAAAAATAATATAATACAGATGGCAAATATATAAATTTGTGAGAAAAAAGGCACTGCAGTAAGTTTAATCCAATTGAATTATGTAACAGAAGATTGGCATTGAGAGATTGAGTTTACTTGGTTTGTTCATTTCTTCCAAGGTTTCAAAATGGAAAGCCCGACGATAATAGCAATTACCAGGAGCAAGATCATCATGCATTTTCTTGACTTCTTCTGCAAGCTCTTTGCAACACGAAGAGCATCTGTACCCCATTTTCACATGGTCCACAGCATTTGTCACCAGTAATACAAGGAATCATTAGTGATGGGTCTTCTGACATGGCAAATGAATGTGAGAAGCACTGGTGGTGCTTTTTGAAAAGCATTTAACATCACACACAGAGAATATTTATAAGGTGAATGCAACAATGAAGTGCTTTTAAGAATATGGCGCAGGGACATGGGATGCAATCAATGCAGATCAGGTAAACAAACAGGCAAAAGCACAAGACGTGGCAGGGCCTCAAACAAAAGGCTTGGCTTGGCTTGGCCCACTTGGAGCCCGTTGTTGCGAAAGCACAATAGTTTTTCCTCTGCGTGATTCCATTAATTTTACCCTCTGCTGTTTCAAATGCCAAAATAAATATAGGTTGCAACTTTTGAGTGATTTTCTTTCAACAAAGACAACATGAATTTAAGGCAGTTTTTTCTTCTACTTCTACCACTTGCGTTGGAAGACTTGGTATCCCTTTAACCATGACACAGCTTTATAATTTAATTTTAATTTGGTCCCTTCACTAGGAGACAAGAACGAATGGAGTTTAAAAAAAAAAGGGACAATATGATTGCCCCATTCTATTTAGTTTTATTTTTCTCTCAAGACAAAGTGAAAAGGTCAAAGGGCAGTATCAATGAGTTAGGAAATCAAACAAAAAGATTAAGCAGAAAATTTTCATTGAATGGGTTAACTAAGTATTCCAACACTCTTGATTAAATAAAACCACCACCAATAAAAGAAATCTCACCCCAAGAATGAAACAATTTCTTTCAAGTATCATCATATCAGTTCCCAACCCTATAATTTAAATTAATTAAGCGAACAATTGACATCAAACCGAAGCGAAAAGACAAATTAATTACAGTTTCATAATCCAAACTAACAAACAGGTTATAATTTTCACCCAAAAATTTAAAAAAAAAAAAACCAAAAAGAAAAATCAAAGAAAATTACTGTAAGCAAGTCGTTCTCGTTGGTCGAATCACCGAAAAAGAGAAAGACTTTGTTTGGGTTATTTAAGATGTTACACAAAAACATGTTTCTTGTAATAATCAACACAATGTTTTGTTTCTTTATCATTATTTACAATTGAAAACAAGAGACGATTATGAGAACATCATTGAAGCTTATTCATTATAAATTTAATTGAAATCGTATTTGTTTGGATTAAGACAGTTATCCATTATAGCTCCATTGTATTGTGGGAGGTTTTCATGCTCCTACCTATTGAGATATCTAGCTTGCATTTTTATTATGGACCTATACAAAGACAATGACAGGCCCAATGGGAAATTTCTCAGAAATTTTGTGAAGTTTTTCTATTAAGCCTAAGTGAGGTTCACACTCAAATTTTATTCATCCAAAACTTATAAAATACAAAGGAAAATGTTACATTTAGTTTAGATATAGATAGAAAAATGTTTCTGATGTAATGTATATAGGAGGTATGAATCGAATTTTGTAGCCATTTGTACTGTCTGCTTCTACACTTTGAACCTTAACATAGTCCATTCTTAGCCGAACAAAAGCATCCCTCTAAATCTAATTTTGCATTCAACTCCCCAGTCTATTAAACTGAAATACAGAATGATAGAATACTTTATTGAAATATTCTTTTTGTTTAAATACAGCTCTTGCACTGCTCATAAACCAAAACCCAAGCATCAAATAATCTCCATAGTCTAATTATGGGCAATGCCAAAACTTCCCGCAAAGGTCTCAAAAGGTGCTGTATCGTGACAGCAACTTTCATAGCTATACTAGTGATTGTTATCACAACACTGTCACTTACCATCTTCAAGCCAAAGGATCCTGACATCACTGTAAGCCCTACAGGTTTGAGAAACTTTTCATTCTCTCCATTTCCAAACGTGGCACTGAATGTTACAATAGACATGGTGGTCACCATTGACAATCGTAATCATGGAAGCTTCAAGTTCCAGAACTCTACAGCATATATTAAATACCGAGGAGATGTCGTAGCTGAAGTTCCGCTGGAGGAGGAATTAGTGCCTGCGCGAGGCCAGGTTAATATAACTACTTCTGCAGATATTGAGGCGGATAAGTTACTATCGAATCCTAACTTCTGGAATGATGTTGAAGCTGGAAGCTTGAATTTGACCTCAACAGCCGAGCTGCATGGGCGCGTGGAAGTTTTTAGAATCTTCAAGCTCAATGCAAGGGATGCTAGTTTCTGTAGCATCACTATTTGGATCGATACCCTCAGTTTAGATTCTAAATGCAAGTCCAAAATCAAGTTATTATAATCCTGACATTGAGATGTATATCTAGATATCCCATTGTTAGATGAGAATTAATATATAAATACTCAGTTTCATATTCAGTTGTTTTAAGTTTTCACTACTTCATATGCTTACAATTCTGTATTGTTGAAAAACCAAAGAGTAAAAAGAAAAGTTGGAATCCGTTTAAGATGTAAAAATGAGAACTTGAAATTACTAGTGAAGCCGAAAGAATTGAAATTTGTGTTAAAGTGACTTTGTAGGGTAACTAAATTATAAATAATTATTTATATTGTAAGTTCTATAATAAATGGAAAAACAAATCAAAACAATGTAATGTAATATAAACAATGAAAGTAAATTTTTTACTCTAAGGAGAAAAATATTTATCTTTGACTACTTAAAAAATATTGTGAAAAAAAGTGAGAATTTTGATTTCATTTTATTATTTATCTTAAAAAAAAAAACAAAAAAACAAAAGAAATCTCATAGTTTCTAATAAGATTATTAACTTCTAATAAAATATTTATACTCAAGTTAATCCCTACTCTTGAGACACAATATTATAACAAATGCTCGTATAAATATATAAACAATTATGTCAAAAATCATAATCTTGATTAAAAGTCAATTTAATCATAAATAAATTCTTATATAGTCAAGATATAAAAAAGACTTCAACACACTCATATTTTTACTGAATATTTGAAGCGACTCTTTAGATATAATCATAAGACTAAATTATAGAAAACAAAGAAATAGTAACTATTTTTTTTTTTTTTTTATGAATATATAAAGGTTGGTTAATAACAATAAGAATTTCAGCAATTATTAATGTAGCATATACATTATACTCAAGGAACTTTGCTGTTTGAAACTTAAAAATTATTGTATTGTGTGAAAGACTATAAAACTTATATCCTTTAAGTGAGAGGAATATTCAATAAAGTAGCATTTGATGGATCAAGATTCCATATTTTTCCCACTAATGTTATAAATACTAACCTAGAGTTAATAATTTTTTACGTAATTCATTACCCTACTATGACATGGTATAAAAAATTAATGTTAAGATCGAGTTTTTATATGAATTCTAATTTAGGTCAATTCAAAGTTAAATAAATTGTATTATGGTTGACCTAAATTAACCCAAACATGATTTAAATGTTTTTTTTTTTTTTTAATTAAATCTAGTGAATCGCATTTCATGAATATAATGGTAAGTGATGGCAGCCAAAGTATGGTTTGATGAGTTTTGATATTGAGGTGTGGAGCAGTGGCCACCTCTATACACAAAATCTTGAGCCCTCGGTAGACCTTTGTTGCTTCCTCCTAGAAACTCACCCCTAAGTCGTCATCCACTGGAACCCATAACCTATAACTTTTTGTTTTTCCACACCCAAATACATATCACTCAAAGTCAACCAATTAATGGGGATATCTTGGTTTTGTTAAATTCCCTTTGTTTAGAGGAGATGAATTTTTTATTTTGTTTATTTGGCTCTGTTTGGTGGTGGCGGTAATGGATTTTGGTTTTTTGTTGATTTTATTATGTTTCGTGGAATAACTTTAAAAAACCTAATTTAATCTCATTTATTTTCACTTCAAGAGAACGTGTCCTATATTTTTGTTGGGATTATAATACATAAAGTAGCTATAATGACTCTAGTGGGGGAGAGTTTAAAAAACAATACAATTGATAGAGTTAAGAGCATCCTTATAGACTTTGAAAATTAATATTTGGAATTTTTGTCTTTGGGTGGGTAAGCTCAAACATAGGTTGGGGCACATCAGGATTAAGAAATTTAGATACAATTTTAATTTTAGTTTTAAATTATTGAATTAAAATTAGATTTATAGAATATTTGATTGGGTCTTATCTTTTGAACATGTAAAATTCCAAATTTTTGTTTGGATGTAATGATTAATCTTTTTTTTTTTTTTAACTTTTCTTAATAATGATTTTCAATAAGTAAAACTATAATATATTTGTATTAGATTTTAAAGATAAGGTTCAGCTAATATATAATGGATTATTGACTCTTTTAATAAAGGTTTAATAAACTTTAAAATTAACATTGAAATGTCCATCCTAATCATAAAACATATAAAATAAATTGAATAATTTTGGTTGATCTCGTTATGTTTATTCATAAACTTTGATTGAATTAAAATTAAATTACTATTAATCATTTAAGATATTGAACAGTATTAGCTAGAATGTGACAGAGGGCACAAAATTATGATTGGTTTGTCTAATTTATGGTTAACAAATTAGTAATTAAGATAATAGACTTCTATGTACAATTAATTACACAAATTTACACGTAATACTTCATCTAATCAATCAAATGAATCTTAACACCTCTATGAATTCATGATTAAAATAATAACATGATACACACATAGGTTATGAAATACAAGAATTAAAAGTTTAAAGATTTAAAAAAATCTGATTATGCTATAAATAATGTAGAAACACTTTTTAAATTGATCGATTGCTGGTTAAGAGGTAAACTAATCCTCATTTTTAATAACACTTAGAATGATGATATTTTTAGGAATATGATTTTTATAATGTGTTTGAAAAAGAGATTTAATCCATTGGACCCTCTCATTACAAACCTAATAAATTTTTTAACAAATTTAATAGTTTACACTTGTATTACCGTAATCCATATTAATTATATGTATATAAAATGTATTGGACATTTCTTAAAAGGACTACATTATGCCTATACAAAAAAATTTACCGATTTATATACTTATCTGAATTTTATTAAGTTAAAACATAATTACTATTAGCCCATATTAAAAAAAGAAAAGAAAATCTAACACCCTGAAGCAATAAGATCAGTACAACTATAGATAGACGGACCAAATTAGAGAATAAAAAATGTAAAAACAAGAGAGTCCGGTTGCTTACCAAAACAAAAGGAACGTTTGAGATCTGGAGAAAGGACTTTCTATTTAACCGTAACTCTTGATGTTAGGTCATAAAATGGATCAGGAAATTCTAGACACAGAAATTTTTTGGTGGGCCTTTGCATATTAAGCAAGAAATCAGAATTGGATTAACGATACCCTTTTAAACCATTTGGATTTTAAGCAGATCTACCTCGCCCTTAATAGCATGAGTTTTCCCGTGTAAAAGTCCATAATTCATTCTTCATCATTCTAATTGTTTCACGGCGACCGGAAATCCTAGGAAACTAAACAACGAAGATCGAGTAAAGATCATTTATAAATTTTATAATGTGGAGCCACTTATTATTTTCATCAGTGAAACATTTAAAATTTCCGAAATGAAATTGATAATAAATGTGAAGTGAATGATTGGGAGGACATAGTTCTTAACGTATGCATGTGATATCAGGGGGGGTGTTTTCCCATGGAAATATAATTTGCCTTACTGGTATTTCAAGCACTGCAAGAACGATTGAAGAGACAGCCTTATTAATATCGGCCCTGCTCTGCTCAAAAGACAACTTATTTATTAATTATGTGCTTAAATGGGACGTTTTTCATGAATTGAATTGGTTGGATGTTACGCTCAGGGACAAACAACATTTATATTGTGTTTGTAACTTATCGATGTTTTTGGCGATATTCAAGTTTTAAAAAACCATAACGCTCCCTTTTTTATATGAATTGGACATAAATATATTCAGATTGTATTTGAGAAACATTCCAAAGTTTTAAGAAGTATTTTAACTAAAAATATTAGTTGTGTATTTATTAAACTAATCATAGGGCATAGGGTTGATTTTTCTAACTAGGAAGAAGTTGAAGATTATTATATTATTACTAGGTCCAAATGCAATCAATATAAAGCACGTATGAATCATCTTCCTTCTAATATTATTGGATACATACATACATACATTTATATGACGTTTGTGTATAGTAATTAGTGATAAAAAATAAATAAGAGTATCCACATTGTATGTGGACATTAATTCTAAGTATTGCAGTCGAATGAGTGATCATTTAATGTAGAAACAAAGGATAAATTATTGCATAATTGTTTATCAAAGTCGATCAATGAAGAACCAAATATATATAAATGTATCTAATAATATAAATTCTCATAGTTTTTTGAGATGAAGAAAAGACCAGAAGAATACCACTGCCCTGGACTCGTATATATAATTAGACTATTTAACATAAGTAGAATTGAAGTGCGAGAAATGATTTAATATATGGAGACAGTATCTTTGGCTCCCTTAACATTAATATAGAAATAATATAATACAAAGATACGGGATTTGGGTATAGGATTTTATGCTCCCCCTTAATTTAAAGAAAGAATACATTTTTGTTTAATGTGGAGGTTGTTAGAGGGCGGCCAAATTTCATTAATATTCTTATGCAATACAGTGTTTGCAAGCAAAGAATAAAAGATTCACAAATTAAATTTAAGGCAAAGAAACTAAAAAAGTGCTCAACTTTGGTCACGAGACATCATTAATCTTCTCTTTTCACGGGCAATTTGGAACATTTTTGTTGGGTTAAAGTCAAAACAAATTTGAGGTTCAACAAATTGCACATGGTTGCCAATTAATGATCAAATTACCCTTCTCTCGTGGGCCAATTTTTTTATCAATTTTATCAAGACTGCCATGCCCGTAAATCACGCAGCTTGATGATCAAACCTTTTTATCAAAAGCATGAACTATTTTGGGCAATCTTCAAGGGAGGCCATTTTGTGGTCAATAATACAAATTAGTCCTTCTTACTTGCCAGCCTGTTGGCGGCCTTTCTCCTTCTTCATATACACATTCAAATTTCTTCATTCAATGCCACCTGCATGTGATTTAGAATCCCACCATCTTCTTTTTCCACCTTAATTTGCACCCCTTTTTTTCTCTTTTGAAAATACCCAAAAAGTTCGTCAAAACTACCTAATATGTAAATATATTGTCTACATTGACCTAAATAAGGGGATTCCCGAGAGATCTCTTTTTTTTTTTTTTTATCTATCTTAATCTCAAAATAGGATAATTAACAGTCAGTTTGTGTGAAATACATTAGTCTAAGCTTTCTTAATTATTAATTAAATCTTAAATGTATTTGAGTAAAAAAATTATTAATTAAATCTTAAATGTATTTGAGTAAAAACGATGTCCTGAAAATTCAAGGACGACTACGCTTGTCAACAAAGAAATTAATGAATTATATTATAGATGTACCATAGTTTGAATAAAAACGATTAATTTCGTTGGAGTAGCTCAAAACCACACACTATGTCAAACAAGCCCAGTAATAATAAATTAGAAATCTGTGTACATAGAAACATATTTAACTGTAACATGGCCCCACTGAGTCTTGTTTAAGCAGTCAAGTACCCCCTAAAGTAGCTACAAAGAAGTCGATTTTGTTGGTAATACTCTATTACTCTTTAATCAAACTGATAATTAGCAGCTTCTTAAATGGATTATGATGTCATATTATTGGACAACTATTGCGATAATATATGTAACATATACATGCACATCTGCTTAGAAGATATGTCTAGAATTATGGCTAATAAAAAGGCCTAATTACCAATAATACTTTTATCAGTTCAAGAGATTAAAGAATATTAATGCTTTTATGGATTGAGGAACAACTTAGAATTGTTTATATATCCAGTAAGATTAAATTTTGTTAAGGACATTCATGTATACCAACAAAATAAAATGGAAGAAAAGAGAAGCGTTTGTTGTGAAAGATCTCTCAACCACCGGATTGATATAATAGAAGACCTTATGACAGAGATGCGTGGCTAATCTTATATGATGTTACTGTGTTTAAACGGTGTTTAGAATTGGACCTGTGATCTACCATTCCAAAATCCAAATCACATCATTAGTGGTGGTTAACTATTTGATTGGTCACCTAACTTCATCACTCATCTCTCATAATCCATCTAAAACAAATGGCTCACAAAAGATTATTTGTCCATTGAAGTCCCCTTTAATTCTTGTCCATTAACGTCCATACTCAGTATTATTCATCTTAATTATGCAAATATCCTATTAGCTAGCGACATTTCTTAATCCTTTTCTACCACGGAAATATATATCATCATTGACACTTTTAATTTCTACATTATTGCCGACTTGAAATACCATGTGCTAAAGATTAAGACATCTTTTGGTTCTTTAACTAATTAAAATCTTATGTTGATTATTTTCTAGGCCTGACATACATGTTAGTCATCTCAATAAAGTTATGTGTAGTTAATATTAATAAATAATCAATTAATCAGGTCGCTGCTGTGGTGGCCCAAACGCACAGAAAAGAGAAAAGAGAAGTTTATTTATTTTATATTCCCAATGCTCCCTGGAACATCATAAAAAAGACCTCTCAATTTCGTTAGTTAAAGTAAAAACCGAACGCAAACATAATTATTTTAGAGCCTCGTTAATTTTTTCACTGCATAATGCTCAGTTTTAATTCGTAGAAATGGAAGAATATATAGTGAATAAACTATATAAATTCAAAGGTTTTGGTTCGTGTGAAGACCTTTCAAATTATATATATAAAAGAAATGTATATCAGTTAATTGTGGGCGATTATCAGTTAACATCTTTTTTCAAAAGAAGTTCGGAAAGACTTTGGTTGTTGACTAGACTTGGTGCATTGGATTGTTCATATGGTTTTCTTACTGAATTGAAACTAGAAATCAATACATTTATTCCATTTTTTTGGTGTTTGTTGTAAGAGTTACTCAATATCAAGTTGGCAGACACATTTTTCAGATATATTGCGACAATTATTACTTCCTTCGATAAGCCAAATTGTTTTTCATATAACAGCAACTTTCGTCCTTCTTTGTGACTACACATGTTAATAAAATACGTATAAAAATGTAAAATCCCAGATGTTGGAAGAATCAAACTAATTAAACATGAATGATGGTGTAATAATGTTTACTTAACTTTCCTTGTTTAAAATTAATATATAATAATTAGTTTCATGCATGTGGTGAAAAATCAAATAGAACACTGAAGAAAAAGTCTTAACGAATGTGAAAGATTAAAAGAGAGTCAGCAACAGAGAAGAATTTAATGGTGGTATATTAACTGAATGTCCTTAACAACTCTGTGCTCTTCTGTGTTCACCTGCCTTTAATGCTTGTGCACATGGAGGGGTCTTCTATTGCAGCTCTTTTCTAAATAATTTAAATGAACGGCCTGCAAGATGTTGGAGATGAATTAATATTTAAACATATCAATCTACTTTTCGTTTTATCTTTGCCATTTTATATTGTTTACTTTGAGGGCACAACGAACTTAGAATTCTTTAGGCTTGGTTGCTATTCTCCTTCCCTCTATCCAATAATGTATCAAAGTTTACAGGAGTTTAACATATCCATGTACATGTATTAGTCATACTTCTAATTTTTATTTTTGTAGGGTCAATGAATGAATGTTAATTAGACAAGGATATTAATTGATTTAATTAATTAGTAGCTGCTTATATATTGGGAGACCCTCTCTTGCCTTCAACCAAAGCCGTTATATCTCTAAACCACGGCAACTACTGATGACTGCACATCCTTCATTAATTTTCTTATCACCTGTGTTGCCAAAGTCATCTTTCAGACTAAGCTTCTGTACAGAACTTAATAAAAAAACCTTAAAACTACCATATATATGAAAATTATAACCTAATAAAATTCTTTTCCTTTATTTGATGCCCTTGTGTCGAACACCAATTACCTCGGGCCTCTTTGTTTTTGCACAAAAAAAAAAAAAGAAATTCCTTCCATAAATAGTTTAATGACACAAATTAAATTTTGAGTTATGTATATTCTTCTTAACACAAAGCAATATACACACTGCAAATCAGATATATGCCTATAAGTTTTATTCTTTTTCATACATGTTAGATGGTGATTATTTTTTGGTGGTTTGTTTATTAATCTAATACTGGTGAACAGTCAAATGTGCAAGCCATAGAAGAATTGAGCATCAAATTTTGTAAAATCCAAACCTAGAAGTGGGAAAGGACAGAAAAATATATAAAAATACAGTTTTATGTGTACATCATTCTGCCTCGAGGAATGTTCCAAAGAATAAAAGCTATCATTCCATCATTAGTATGCATCTTTAGTTGTTAGTAATGTGTTAATTTCACGGAAACTTCAAGGAAGAATGTCTTCCAAAGAACAAGACTTCCATATTTTACTCGGAAGTCCTTACAAATTCTACTAACCGAAGTTTAATCAATTAGGTAATTGCGTAATATTCTAATGCTGACTTTGCTGGATCCCCAGATCAGAAGTTGCAAAGACGAAGTCCAACACGCTCAGTCTCCTCTCTCCACAGACACACCAAACAACATAACAAATAAAATAAATAATTGAAGTTCTCAATTACAGGCTCGCAATGCATACCCTCATAAATAATTGAAATAAAATTTAAGGGCCATCACTTGCATAAATCATTCAAAGCATACCCTAGTGTTCGGTTCAACCATTATATATGTGTTCTTAAATGTCTTCTCTTATCTATTATTGTATGAGATTAATAGGAGTGAAAAAGATAAATAAATATTTATATAGTTGGGGAAAATCTTGTGTTATTTTCCTCTCTCGTAAATATTTATATGAAAAAAAGATTTAAACTGGATTAAGCATACATAGAAAGAGAAAGACGCATCCAGTACATTAATAATGAACAGATTGCCAGAAAACTTTCTTTCTACATGTCTGACAATTAAGTTTGTTCTTCATGGAAGACATGGGAGAGAAAGAGAGGAAATTAACTAAGATAGTTTACTAACATTGACAAAGGAACCAAGCACAGCCCCCTTCTCTTCAAGTCTATGTAATCATTCTTCCCATTCAAATTCATGCTTCTTTCGTCTCTATGCATTTCTGAGCCCCTTCCCTTCCCCTACAAAATTATCAGAATTCCTTATAATTTCTTAGGTCAACAATCCTAAATCAATCAAATCAAGCTTTAAATATAAAATTTGATTTACTAACAAGAACGTATATATAGATAAGGTATACCAGAGAACTATACATATGATCACGATGATCAGTCTTCCGGGGGTTCATATCGGTCGGTTCCCTGTCTCCAACCTAATAACAGTGATCAATATTGAGAAATATTAAGAAGTTAATCCCAAAATTGAAAAGAAAGAAAAAAGATTTATTCAAAGACGTAGTCAATAAATTACTCTGACCTTGGGGCTATTGACAGGAGAGCTAGCAGTATCCTCTAAAGAATCATCTTGAGAGATTTCTTTGGTCCTTGTTTTCTTGAACTTTAACTTCTTAGGAATCTCCGGGGAGGCTCCGATTGAAGAACAAGCTGCAAGATGGTTGTTGTGGGATAGTTTCCATGCAGCACCAGAAGCAGCATCAGAAACCATAGAAGAGCTATCAAAACTAGAGCAATAACTATGTTCTCGATTGGTGTTCGACAAATCTTCAAAGTAAGCAGTCCAACCACTCTCCTCAGCCTCTTGAGAAGCAACAGGCTTCTGCCTGTAAGATGAATTCATGATAGAGTTCTCCTCCATCAATCTAACAAGAAGAGAAATATATAAGAAAGAGAGAGAGAGAATTAATATATTTGCTTTTCCAGGGAGTTGATAAGCCTTTTTTCTAAAGAGTGATTTATAACAGAAAAAAAGATGATAAAATAATGTAGAAAAGGGGAGCCATAATGTAGAATCTTGGTGTGGCCAAGTGGGCCAGGGGAAGTCGAGGAAGTTAAAATCAGCCGTTGCAACAGATAACCAAGGAGGTTGATGGACAGAGAGAACGTGCGAGAAGAAAACAAATGATAAAAGGTGAAGGGGGTTGACCTTTGTGGTTCAAATGAGTTTTCCACTCAGCTATGGCAGCCATTTTTTTGTTGGGACTTACCTTTCAACCAAATACATCTAGTGAGTCATTTGAAACCAAAAACTAAAAGCTTTGGACTACTTCAGCAAACCTGACAGACTCAGCCTGAACTAATTTAACTTCAGCTTCATGCAGATAGAGGGGCTACCTAATAGCACTCTTCAACTGTACATGACATAATATTTGCAGCCCAAGTTGAAAATGGGGATGGGCTTCTTCTCGACATAATTGTATACCACACTAGCAAAGATCTAACTTAAAATTGAACATCGGCTTAGTTACTTGCACAATATAAATGCAGGAATTCCTTTTTTCTAGCAAATAAATCAACCAACAATCCTCGGATCACAACACATATAAGGAGTTTTTAGCTTTGTGATATCTAATGGCTGCATCAATACTGATCAAGAGGAATAAAATGCAATACTTCTTTTTTGAAGACCAACTAACCGCCTAAAACCTGAAGGCCCTATACCTGGGAAATGGAAAAAAAAAAAAAAAAACTGAGCTTTAACTAGTTGATTATTTGTAATAAACCCACGCAACCACTTCCAAACTATTTTTAGTCTTTAAACTGGCGGTTATTGTCAAATTGAGTAATTGTTGAGACACGGGTGTGATTTATGAGGTCTCTTAAAACCCATTCCACGTAATGTAATGAATTGTTAGGCAAAATCCGAGGCCAATCACTTTACCTAGTCTGTCCAAAACTGAATGAGCCAATATTGATTTGTGTCAGAAAGATGTCAGATCACGTGGTAGCGTATCATATCAACAACAAAATTAATGAACATCAATGCATTTTGAATAAAAAAATCATCAAATCATACGTCTCAATCTATATCAGATTTTAAGTACAGAACCTGAAGAGTGCGAAATATTATCCATTCCAACCTATCTTTCTATTTTATTCACTTGACATATGACAAAAGTGAGATGATAATATTTTCACTGGAAGAATCTGTCTCAGATTTCATCACAATCAATTAGTAGTGACTGCTTTTACTTTTACTGCAGAATCCCAAACTAGCATTTGGCATATTAGAAATCTGTTAACTGTAAGTTGCTAAATGAACTTTTTTATCAGACAATAATGCTAGCTCCAGTGAAAAGAAAGTAATCCTTAGTTTCAGTGCCTCCCCAAACTGAAAAGAAAGTAAAAGTTTAACCATGTCCTGTCAAAAAACAAAAAAGCTCCCTACTTGGTAAAAAATTATTAAGGATTTCAAACAATCACTAGACCACTAACCAAGTCTTAAGGTTGTATCATGGATAGAATAACTGAAAGTTTGCAACCACTAATTATAAATTATGACTAGCTCGTTCCATTTTTCTACCATGGCAAAACCTCATCTGCAACACCAGGTGAGGTTCTCCTTCAGGAGATTAACTTGATTTATTCAGAACAGAAAACTCATTTTAGTTCTGGTTACCGAGGATCTTATGAATATTGACACATGTTTGATTTATATGGCTTATGATGAAGAGATTAATTGTGCAACAGTATCTAATGCAATATTCATCACTCCGCAGAAAAAGGTCCCAACACTATATTCTTTAGCACACATGGGAATTGTGTCCTAAATCATAATCCAACAATGGAAAAGGTTTTCCTGGAAAAAACATGCGTTGATGTATAAATGAGCGTAACGCTACTCCCTACTCTTAGTTGTCCTTCAATTAAAGGTCGTTACGTCCTTAGAACAGGCACATATATTACAAACTAATCAATGGATCTCATTCCTCCCAGATAGCTTTCATCCACCAATATTCGTTACAATTTAAACTTCTTAGCTTCGCCATTGATTAGCTTCGCCATCTCTAACGTACTTATCAGCAATTCACAGCGCATTCAAAATCTCTCCAAAGTCCTGGCTCTAATTAACTCTTGTGTTTCTCTCTATGTCAGACAATGGTGCCCAATTCTTGTCGGCTAAATCACCTAGCCTACTCTACTGTTTCAGGATACATGGACATTAAAGCTTTAATACCATTACTCATGTATTTCGTGCACATAAATGCACGCAAGTCATCATCTGCAGCTCGTATATATGACCCTACTTTCTAATATATGTAATTATATTTCACCTCTATCAGTTGGGCGTGAAATAAAATCCATGGAGGAGATGCATGAAAGTACCATTATTCGCGTATTTCGTGCACATCAATGCGGGGAAGTCATCATCGACAGCTCGTATAAATGACCCTACTTTCTCATATATGTATTTATATTTCACCTCTATCAGTTGGTAGTGAAATAAAATCCATGGAGGAGATGCATGAAAATACCATTATTCGCGTATTTCGTGCACATCAATGCAGGGAAGTCATCATCGACAGCTCGTATAAATGACCCTACTTTCTCATATATGTATTTATATTTCACCTCTATCAGTTGGGCGTGAAATAAAATCCATGGAGGAGATGCATGAAAGTACCATTATTCACGTATTTCGTGCACATCAGTGCAGGGAAGTCATCATCGACAGCTCATAGAAATGACCCTACTTTCTCATATATGTATTTATATTTCACCTCTATCAGTTGGGCGTGAAAAAAAATCCATGGAGTAGATGCATGAAAGTGAGTGATAGATGGCCAGTATCTAACCAGTATCTAAGCTTTAGTATTGGACGAGCATGACTATCATTCATATTCAAAAGCTAGAAGTAGACAAGTAACAGCACGAGGTTCCTTGTGAGCTGATAAAACATTAAATGACTCTGCTTTCAGAAGCAATCACTTCATCCGTGAATCTATGTCATTTCAACATTCAAAGACAGTTACATTGTGAATAGTTTCTAATCAATCTTGGAGGTGTAATTAGTAACTCAACAAGCCAACCACACCTTCAATTCCAGAAAGAGAATGAGAACCTTACAATGCCAGAAAATAAAAAGAAGCAATACAATCTCATTAAAATTACAACCCAAAAAAAAAAAAAAAAGTCATTCAACCTGCAATGGATGGACGCTAGAAAACAAACAGCAGACACAATATCTTTACATTCAATCTAGCGGTCTACACTGACACCATTGTCATACTTATGTATCAGTAGAAGAAACGTATAAGTTAAATCTATAGCACTCTGTACAGAAACGAACAACTTTTATTAAGACTTTAAAAACTCAAATGATTCTAGCGTTGCCTTTCAAATCAACCGCAAAACTTGTCGTCATTGTTAACTTCAAAACTGCCTTCAACCCGTAAACTAAGTAGTTTATGCCAAAACACACACCGTTTGATAAAGCATATCTGCTTTAATAAGCCCATGAGCGATGCATTTAAACGTTCAATAAATTTCTGATTTCTAATTCTTCCAATTCTTCATCATCAAGGTCTTAAACCCACTTGCGGAGAGAATATATGTTTAACATTTAATCTTCCAAGTTATTGAGTTGTTAAACGTGCAATAAAGATTCATCATTTAACAATTAGTGTTGTTTAAGGTACAATTATTAAGAGATAAATCTACATAACAACTTTTATTTTTCAATTTAAAAGTCAAATTCCCTATGAACAATTTTTATTGGTCTAATAACGTAACCAAGTGGTTTTTGTCTGGAGCCATGTAGCTATCGCTTATCAATGTATTATCCCACCTTAGATCATGGACGTAATTTACCTTACTCATCTACCTTAAAATTCTCGAATTAATTCACCTCTCGCTTTATGAGACCCCAAGACTATATATCCATGCAGTGGCAGAGCCTCTTCTGGATCTTGGCAGCACTTTATTTGCAATAACTGATATATCAAATCAAAACAATCTGATTGATGGGTTGATACTATATTATTATATTGAATTGGTTAGTGGGAAATGTAAAAGTGGATGATTGGGAAAAGCAAAGGTCTTACCATCATCCCAAAGTGAAGACAGGAAGGCCAGGGTGAAGTCTTGTCGAATGTCTACAACCACACACCGTACGGACTTTAATATTCTTATCAGAAAAATAAATTGACTCTCTTTGGGGAGCATTTAGATTCTTGTCATTTCAAGCAATTATATATTTATCATCGGAAAAGCTAAAACAAGGCTTGGGAAATAAAACAGCTCTCATAATATCATCATTATTAATTAACAACTCAAGAATTAGAGGGACAGACATAATTGAGGTCAAGTGAACAGGTAACATTATCAAATTATTTGATGAAATTTTCTTTTATCAAATTAATATGGGAATTATAAATATAATTTTATTAATTTTAAAAAATAAAGAAATGATATTTATCTTTCAAATATTAATATCTCTTATTTATTTTTGTTTTTTTATTTTATTGAACCACATGTATTGTGGATCAATTTGATCTATTTAATAGTGCCCTTATTTTATATCATTTTAATTATTTGCACAAGTCCTAGTAAATTTTTTAAAATTAAAATAAAATTTTCACAAGTCCTAGCAATTGCTGGGATTTCATTGTAGTTTACACATCTTAAACAACCTTTCATCAATCTTTTTGTGTTGGAAAATGAAGTAGTAAACAAACTGGAAATGGTCCACTTGAGATGCCCATTCATTAAACTTGCTCCAAACTGAGAGGCGATTCAGTATCAGAAGACTTGGGCTAAGTTTAAGTCAATCAAGATTCCAGATTCCAGTCGTTTAGTGAATACGATATACACACAAATTCCTTCGTGTCTTGAGTGATGCTAATATTTAATTCAAATTTTAAATAAATCCAACAAACTTAAAGCGGAATTGTACGTTTCAATCCATTGAAAGAGCATCGATATCGAAAGCCAACTAATTAATGCCAATTAAAGTTTAATTATTTGATAAATAGAATAAATTAGATTTGGTTTTTTAAACAATAATCAAGTAATTAAATAAATAATTGACCAATAGTAAACAACAATCATGACAATGTTTTTTTTCATTATCAATTATTTACAAATTTGTTATAGGGGAACAATCTATAACACAAAATGACTACTGTCACACCCCTGGAAGTCAAAGGTGGTGCATCAAGTTGTTACGCTGGGCTTGACCACTGTCCAAGGAGCAGCATGGTTGGGCACGTCTGGATAGTGTGCGTGATTGTCGTAGTGTGAGAAAACTGATGATCCAAGAGGCGATGGAGGCTGTTTAGAGTGTTATTTGATGTGTTTGGCAAAGATGGAAGCTAAAAAAAGACATGTGGGTTAGTGTTCGAACTAGTGTCAAGAAGGCACGGGCGTAGAAGCGCAAAACTGGGTGCACAGGAGCGGCACACAACTTAAGATGCGGGCACAGGTGCGGGAGATGGCATGGAATTGTTGCAACAATGCCCTGAAGATGGCAATGCAAAGCTAGAGAAGCTAAGTGACAAGGAAGTCAAAGCATGGCATGACCAGAAGATACGTGCAAGTGAAGCAAAATTAGCATGCGGGACAAGCGAGAAAAGGTTGGTCGAGATGAAACAGTCGAGAAAGCCTGGAAAGGGAACATGGGACATATATGCGATATGCACAAGTGTGAGAAATGGTTGCGTACTGGGAAGTTAGATAAGCGGTTGACAAATGCAGTTTGGCTTATCAAGATTTGTTGGTTATTTAGACATAAGGATAAGATAATGTCTTAGGCAATTGAGGATGTCTCGTTTGGAAATTGAATTTTAGGATTTTAACATGTAACTGCCCATAACAGTTGTAATTGTTGTCTCTACGTAAAAGCGACAGATTTAGGGACTTTAGGGGCAAGTGCTTATAGGGTATTGTGAGTACGTATTTGTGGTTTTCATATAAGTGCTTAAGTATGTGAAATTCAGTGAGAATAAAGGCTAAAAGTTGTGTGCTGGTGTAATTCACGTTGAGCCAATATGTGTGCAAAGTAATATATTTTGTGTGGGAAGTTTTCGTTCGTGAATTAAGTGTTATAATTTGTCAAAGTCTAGATTGTTCCTCATACCTTTGTTGTGATATTTACTTGATGGAATTCAAACATGACTCAAGGAATCCATTCCATATTTCGAGTGAGCGAGAAGGCTATATGCCTAGATAGTGGCACAACATAGTGTGGGAAAGTGTTGAATTGAGTGCGAGACTTAGTTACATCACAAGTGGACATTTTGGCATCACTTTACCTGGGAAAAGTGCCCTTGTGACTATTTGTATCAAGGCTCGTTTCAAGGGAAATCAGAATTTTTAGAAGTCACGAGACATGGTGATGACCCGGGGGAAACAACACTTTCAGTGAGGGGTGTGGAAGCTGGAAATGTTGTTGGGCGTTTTATCAGAATCCAGCGAGGGAGGTGAGTCTCCTAATATCATTGGGCGTATAGGTTAGTTGGAGGCTGATATAGTGTTAATGCAAAATTCTTTGGTTGAGGAAATGGACAACTTGCGAAGAGAGAACTATAACATTCATTTTGAGATAACTATGTTGCGCAAGACTATTAGCAATGCAGAATGTCGAAGAGAAGGAAGTCGTGATGTTAATATTCTAGAGTCGAAGCTATCTAACGGTACTCAGAGTGCCAAAGTTGAAGAAAACTTCATGTGGGATATTGAGCAATATTTTACGGCCACACACATACCTGAAATAGAGAAGGCTGCAATGACTAGCATGTACTTGATCGGGGATGCAAAGCTATGGTGGAGAACAAACTAAAAAAAGGATGAAAGCGTGGGGAGGCTGAAGACAAAAGCCAATGAGATGCTTAAGCGAGAATTGAATGATCAATTTCTGTTGTGCTATACATCATATGTTGCACGCGATGCACTAAAGCGGCTCAAACAGATAGGAATAATGTGAGAATACGCGAAAGACTTTAGTTCGTTGTTGTTGGATATATCTAACATGTCTGAGGATGACAAGTGAATTTAATTTCATGTTGGGACTACATGATTGGGTTCAAACTAAACTGAGAAGGCAGAATACTCCGGATTTGCCAAGTGCGATTGCTACTGCTGACGATCTTATTGATTTCAAGGAGTACGAGGACAGGAAGGCGACAAAGTCAAAATAAAATGTTACTGATGAGAAAGGAAGATAAGTTTATGAAGGACAATGTTTGGGATTATGACCAAGGGAAGCGCCAGTATAACTGGAAGATTGCTTCTGAATCGAGGGACAGTTCAAGGAAAAATAGAGGTTGCTTTCTTTGTGACTGTCCCCATTGAGCATCGAAGTGTCTAAAGAAAGAAAAACTAAATGCTCTTTTAGTAGAAGGGAGGACAGATCAACCAACTGAAGAGGTTACCATCATATATCGTCTCCAATTACTGCATACAATGGTATGGTTGACGAATATGAAAGAAGGTGCGACAATTGTGGCACAAATAATACATATCACTATAAAGGTGAACGGGGCTAACATATTGGCGATAATTGATATGGAAGCCATGCACACCTTTATTTCTTCTAGTTTGGTTCGTCAATATAGACTGAAAGTAAGTAAATGCTCGAGCTATTTCAAGACTGTTAATGATAAGGTGCAATAGGTTGTGGGCATTGTGTATGATGTTGTGGAGATAGTGGGAAGTTGCACTAGTAAGGTGAATATACTGATGATTTCCTTTGATGACTATCACTTAATCCTTGGAGTTGATTTCTGCAAGATGGCGGAGCTAGTGCCAATGCCACATCTTGACAGGGTAATGGTGATGCAAGAGGATCGTTCTTCCCTCGTTCCATGGTGCCATCAGTTGGGGAAAGGAAGCCAAAGTTTGAAAGCTAACTTAATGTCTACGGAGGTTAGCATGAAGGGACTGAATGCAGTAATGGTTATACCCGAACCATATTTGAAGGAGTATGTTCTTTTCAAGGTTATATCAGTGTCGATGTTAATAAGGTTAGTGAGGATCTTATTTATGATGGAAATCAAATTGAATTTTCCATTTGGTACTTGGAGGATGCGGTGAGAGGTTTATTCACGGGGAGAAAACGATGAAGAATGGTAGCGCACGTTGCGAAGTGATAATTTTCTGGTGCTTAAGGAGCGGGAGGGTAATGATTTCTTTATTAGAAAGAGGTTTCTTAAACCAATCCATTATTATTGGCTACAATTTCCACTGAGTTTTGTTTTTGCTTGGGTGCGCAAGGATGATGTAGACCTGGAGTGGCAAGGATTCGAGCGGATACAACAATTCTTAATGAGAACGTAAGTTCTTCTACAGGTGCAGGTTTGTCACACCCCTAAAAGTTAAAAATGAGCGAGTTCGTTCAGTTGGTACGTTGGGCTCGACAGGCCAAGGAGCAGCATGGTTGGGCATGCTTGGAAAGTACGTGTGATGATCGTTGCGGTGCAAGGAAACCGCTGATCCAAGAGGCCACAGGGGCTGGTTGGAGTGTTATTTGATGTGTTTGGTAGAAATGGAAGCTAAACAAAGACGTGTGGGTCACTGTTCGAATAAGTGTTGAGAAGGCACAAGCACATGAGCGTGAAATCGGGTGCGCAAGAGTAGAGCACAACTTGAGATGCGGGCACAGGTGCGGAGATATCACAGAGGGCAAGGCAAAGCTAAAGAAGGTAAGCGTCAAGAAAGCTAGAGTATGACACAAGCAAGAGACTCGACATGCAAGCACGACAATGTAATGTACATGCAAGTGAGGCAAAATTAGCATGTGGGAACAAGCGGGGAAAGTTTAGTCGATATGGAACAGTCGGGAAAGGCTAGAAAATAGAATATGATGCTGATTGGTTGGTGAGCTAAAGATACTTGAGTAAACTGCACAGGGCTGCAATTACTCCATCAAACATAAAATAAACGTGAGGAAAAAAAATTATACACAAAGATCCCTTATTCTCCGTTAAGATTCAAGCTATACATGCATGGCAGGGTACGAAATGTTGTTGTCTCCCACCAAACAAAATAAAGGAAGAAGAATCGATTCATATTAAATCATCTACCAAATATATCTTAAGAAAATGCATTTAAGAAGTCCCTCCAACATTAAATTTAAGTCATTAGAATTCAGATTCAATGCTCATTGACAATATTCGTAAATGTGTCAAGCAGTCGCCATGAAGACTTACACCAATTTCTAAATTAAAATTCTTTATCTTAAATAATGTGGGGTATATATGATCAGCTTGAAGAGGGATTAACTCATTATCTTCCTCAATCAAACAAAAACTTCAATGTTCGTACATTTTAAGTGTTATGTGTATTGATAAATTTTAATAATTTAATGTAAATATCACATAAGTTAGTTGATTTAGACACTTAAATAAGATAATATCTGGCGTATATTAATTTATACTTTCAAACTCATTTAATCCTCCTTTCATATCTCATCTGATATATTAACATCATAATTACAGACTTAAAATTAATTTTTCCTTTTCTCTTATATTGAATCTTTATTCTGGAATTAAACATGTTCAAAGGTAGTTTAATAAATAGGCAATAAATGAGTGTGGTGGGTCGCAGTAAAGAGAAGAAAGAAGAAATCTTCAATCACGCCGCAGGACTGGACTGCCAAAGAAAGTAAACTTGAGTTGTAAACTCATGGGACTTGAAGTTGAGCTGAACCAAGTCTTTATTATAACTTGTTCAAGCAGAATCATGGCTTGGCCATTGTGATTTTGCAAAGAACTTTTTTATGTGAATGAGATGATGAGTTGCGGGATCGAGCAAGTTGCCATTTCCTTCAAGTCCATGAAACATGATAGCAACAATTGGCCCTATGACAGATATTGCCCTCCCATCTCCACCCTTTACCGGCCCTACTATTGATCTCTCTTTTTTCGCATTGTGTTTTCAGGACCATTTTTTTTTTTTTGGTTCTATCTGCCATTTATTTTTATCAATTCTTGAAATTATCCTGTCTCTTATTTGCTCATTTTCTTAGTTTTTACTGAGACTATGGTTTCAAATGAGAAACGAATTATCCATATTCAAGGTTTCCAATTATGCTTTTATCTTTGGATTTTTTTTTTTTTCCGAGATTGGACAAATAAAATAATTCGGTAGAGACATACGATTTCAGTCGAACTATATTTGATTACAGATGCTTCAAATATTTTTGTAAATCTGGAAACATAATAAGATTCTCAAACGTGCCTAAGATTAATGAACTTGAGCTGGGGGGAAACAGATGCTGAATTTAGTGTGGTTTATTTATTTGTAAAAGATGTGGCTGGTTGTAAATTTATGGGAGTAGAGAAGGAACACAACAAGCACTAAAGTTTTTTTTCTCTCCTGGGTTAAAAGTTTGGTTTACCAAAGTATCACGGGAACAATAAATAGTGTGATTGGTTAAAGAAATAAAAATTTTGATATAATTAGAAAAACGTATCTTAATTCCCATAATAAATGAAGAAAAGACCGACTAAAGAATTTATGATCACAAGAAGAGAACGGAAATTAAGAAGAAGGTTGTGCGGTTGCAAAGACAAGGACTCGTATCAATGGTGCCCAATGTTACCACATCACCTGTCTATCTCTCTGGAGTGAGACATTCTTCTTACTCACATTCTCTTCTTCACCACCCATGATTCCTTACTTCATTACCTTAGAACATTCACAATTAAATCTATCTTTCGTTATGTAACATACTTTTCCATGGAAGGTCCATGGCTAACATGCTTATTTCAGCTCAAAAGGATAAAAAGCTCATTGTGATGTTTGTGGCCACTGCCTAACTTTGACGTGGCCACACAAATATATTAACTTCATCAAGCAGAAATGATTTATCATCTACGCAAAGGTTAATCTAAATGGTAAAAGCTTAGAGATCATAAACAAATCGTGGTTTCTTTAAAAGCAAAAGTAAAATTATAAATATAGCTTTATGAAAAAAATCAAATATGGTACCCTTTTTTATCATCTATGTCAACCCAAGGGGGAAGGGATGTGATGGCAATGTGAATCATCTGGAAGGAAAGAACAAGTGCTGTGATGAATCTGATCTCTGCAGCATCATGGGCAGGGAAGGAAGGTGTACCATCAACCATGGTAGATAGGTCCCATTCTACATCATGAGCTGCTATCACATGGGTACGGCATCTGCCATGAATAATAAAAAGTAAAATTTCGGTATATAGAAGAATTATGAAATATATATTTTTGAAACAAAATAAAGTTGAGTGAATTACATTTTGCCACCCATGGCTTGGCCCCAAAACATTTTTCTTTTCACCCCCTTATGGCATAAGTAACCTTTTTGTAGTCCCAAATCAATTTTTATTAACAGAAAATATATAGCAAAAAACTAAAATCATCCTTTTTATATTCTAAAATAATTTTTTTAAAAAAAAAGGCAGCATCACTTGATTATTTGATAAACTTGGTTTTGCTCACAAATCATTATTTTATTCACAATGTCCAGTTAAAATAAAGGTAGATGAAAACAACAATAAATTATATTCAGATATTAGAATAAAGTAATGTTTGTTGGAAGGTTGTGGTAGTTGATAAGACACTGAAAAAACTGGTGGAGGTAAAGAGAGATTTGAGATTAATGACAACGATGAGATGATTGCTGAAACAAATAATAATGTCCTATAAGATGGTAATTTGAATGAGAGAGAAGAAATCAACTATGTTGTGATACAAGTTTGGGGTATTATGTGTTTTTATTACGATCTTATTATTTTCTATCATTTTAATCAATTTGATCTACTATTTTCATGCTAATAACCTCATAAAATACTATTTTTATTTTCACAAAATAAAATTCATCTCTAATAATTAGATTCACATATGTTCATCTCATACTCTTCAATTATTCTTCTTTTTTATAATTATAAATAAATCTTATTTTAATTTTTTCCTTTGTAACCATGAACTCAAGGACAACATAGACAGTTAGGATTATGTGTTTTTGATTGAGTGAAAAAAGAGATTAGATTAGAGAAAGAGAGGATTGGAAGAGAAAGAGTGCTTCTAGGCTAGCAATGCAACTCCAATTGACAAGATTTCATGGGTTTTTACAGAGGGTATTAAGGTGAAATTGTTAAATATACGTGCTAAGAGGAACATATAAATTAAAAAGATATGAGTAATATGGTAATTATAATTTTTATATAAAAATCTTTTTTTCATTTACAATGTTTGGTTCTAGAAAGAAAAAGTAACTTATTTTTTAATGAATGGAAAAGAGTTCTTTTCTTTTGCCGAGACTTCGGTGGGAAATTATTTCACTCAATAGTCAATATTAATAAAGGTGGAGTGGACCCGTGACGGTTGACAAAGATGAGACCTTTAGACATTCGTCAATGCGAAAATACCACTGCCGTGTCCCTCCGCTCCTGACTCATCTTCTACAACGAATCTCTGCCGTTAGATCAAATCAGAAGAACCGAGTCAACATTATCAAATTAAAATTGACAATGCGGGTATATTTTGTTATCGTGAGGTTGCTTTCTTGGGCATGGCTAAGAGATGACTGTTTTTGGGGGGAAAAAAAAAAGGTTTATTTGTTTGATATATTATATGGACATAATTTCATTTGATCGATTAAAAATAGAATCAGAATATGCCCTATTTCTATTAATTATAATCAGAAAATTTATTTTTCTTTTAAATGGTCAATAATAAATTTCCCCACCATCGTACCGGTGGCTGGTTCAGTTGCCTATGTTTTTGGCAGTTTTCACGGAACGGAACGCAGCGTTTGACTTTAAAACTCAGTCGTAACAGGGCATAGATAAGACAAAAAGACAGACCTACACAAAGCTCACGCGCTATATCGAGGCTTAATTATCACACTCGTTGTAGATGGTATGCTAAGCCAGCGAGAAAGTTACACTACACTTGAAAGCGCGTAGGTGTCTATTATGAATTGTGTTGTGTGGTAAAATAGAAAATAAAAAAGGATAAAATAAGAAGGGAATTGGGAGGGAAACGAGCAAGGGTGGCATGAACGTAGTAAATGGGGATCGCCATGCAGAGTTTGTTTGCTCAGAAACATTAAATGGGTGAGAGTAAAAATTATGAGAGTTGGTGCGGCCAAATTCAAGGTTAGAGATGGCATTGCTTTGCCTCAACCGGAACCCTAATTGCTTCCTCATTTATATCCCCACCTTCTTCTTTAAATAGCGGCACTTTGGACTAAGTGTTTTAGAGAGAATATTATCGCTTGTAAATAAAATGTCATGCCACAAAATTAAGATAAAATAAAAAAAAGGCTTGCTCCTAATTTTGTTCTGTGTTTCGTTGCTACGAATATTGTGTGATTGATCGAAGGACTCTTAATTGCAAAGTATAAAAGTATAACATTCGAGTAATTGGCCAAAAGAAAAGAAATTTCTTCTACAGCTTGTGCTTGACTGGATGTAAGATTTGGTCTACCTCAAGCATGGAAGAGGTCAATGAGGAATAAGTATAATCTTTTTCCTACAAAATTCAATGTCGTTATTGGGATGCGCCATTCAGTAGCTCGACAGCCCAATGTTATACGTTTGTATTTATTTATTTCCTATCACCTTCTCCAAACTAATAAATGCATTATATTTGGAACAATATTTATGATTATGGCTTATCCTTCAAGTTTGTTTCCTTCTCTATAATTGGCATTGATGTTATTACTTGACAGACCAAAATTCATATCGTAATCAACATTAAAATGTATACTCTTAAATTACCAGAAAAAAAATATAGATGTATGCTCTTAGTTCATTTAATTCATGAAATAAGTTTAGATTTTGTTGCGTTTTATCTTTTAATGAAGCTTTAAAGTGGTCAGGAGACCTGCAATTGCATTACATTCTGATGGAAACATATAACAAAAGAACCTACTTAAGCATTTCTACTCTCGATTTAAAATTTCATATCAGAATGACATTATATTTTTATCTTCATTTACCAATTCAATGGTATAAAGCAAGTAACTCTTGTACAATTGTGTGTATCCACAAAGAATATTTGAATTAAAATGATGGATTTTGGAGTCCTTTCTTAAAGATACACAAAAAAAATTTGCCATATAATAAGGAAATTAGAATAACTTTGGTTGAACACTTTTATGATATGTTAATTTTTGACGAGGTTTGTTAAAGAATCTCTTTTATAAGAAGAACAGTAACAACAAAAGAGAACAACAAATGTATATTCTTTGAAATCACTATTACTACTTATAATAATCATAAATTTATTGCTCATGTCCATCGATGAAAACGAAAATATCACTCATTTAATTTGCATAACTTCTATGTTGTCATAATCCTTATGGTTAGTTTTTTTTTTTTTTTTTTTTTTTTGACTTCTATTGTGTGGTTGTACCCTGCTTCAAATAATTCTTTCTAAATTAGCATTTTAAAGTTATATACATTTTTTGATTGACCATCCATCTTTCCTTTCAAATATAGGATTTTGTGATCACTTAAAATTGTCACCTTATTCATATATAACAGTGCTTAAATGGAAAAAAAAAAAAAGTGTTTTTTTGCCCCTTGTGGACATAAAGTGTGTTAGACATGATATATAAAGTGATTCATAAAAATAAGTGATTCATTAAGTTAAAAAAAAAAGGTTTTATACAAACCATTGATTTTGCCTAAAGATTTTAGACCCGTCTTATATAGTATAATTGAAAAAGAAAAAAGCAAAAAAAAAAGAGAGAGAGAGAGAGAGAGAGACAAGACTCTTATTGTTGTGTTATTCGTAAAGTTTGTTTTCCTATTTAAGATTTACAAGGGATAAGTGACGGGGAATACCTGTACGTGTGCGTGGCTGTATATTAATAACTAATGGTTAATTATTATTCAATTGAAGAAGGAACCTTTTGCGCGATGATATAAGAATTGTTAGAATTATAATTAATTGACACAAGATTTGGATGAAGGTTCTCATTCAGGTTAGCATAATTATCTTCACCATCTATCAAATATTCTTTTTCAACATGAAATCCGGCCAGTAGCTCCTGAAAAAAAGATATATCATGAATAGCATAAACGTTGCTAAGACTAACAAATAAAGAAAAATTCATAATCTAACAATTTGTGTCAAGAAATATACATATTATAGAGACAAGTAATTAAATCCATTATGAATTTCTGTACGGGTTATAAATATCACAACTTATTTACCTAAAAATTAGGCATCCAAAGATAGCCAGTAATTAATCTTTTAATACCAGGTGTCAGTAAAACCATTACAAATCAGAAACTATGAAAAATAGAATGTGAGAGGGAAAAGCTGAATAGTAGATTGATTCTGAAATGTCTGGCGGTCGATCGGCCACATTAAAATGACAAGAAGGATGGCAGTTTTTTTAAAGTATCATATTTGAGATCTATAATTTCATCAACTAGAATTTTGAGTTACTTAAACTAAAATATAAGGAACAAGGAAGTTGCGGAGATTGAGAATAAAAACAGAAACAAATTAAGCGATACCAACTAAATTATGATGGGCACATAGCATAAATGCATTGACAAAAGCAAGATGGGGAGCACAAGAATTTATTCAAATGTAAAATATATTAATATCTAAAAAGATTAAAAGGAAAGATTATGGCCAGGGTACGTACATGTCCTTCACGAAGCGTTTAATATAATTAATTGGCCAATCGGTTGATATCTTTTATATTTAACATGCATGCATTTCCTAATATCTTATTTTGATACTCTCATTAAAAGAATGTAATATTCGTATCTCCAAAGTAAAATGGTTCACGAAAAGAAGAAAGACATTAAAAAGTTGAAATTAATATCGATAAGTCATAATTTACTATATGTGTTATTGATTTTCATTGTAAGATTACCAATAACAAAAGGAATTGGTAAGATAAAACATTTTTGACATGTAGCATTCCTATGGATTAGTAACTATATTTAAGACAATATTAAGCAGGATGAGCATAATTTAGTAGTAGAAAGTGAAGATGAGAATTGAAAAAATGCAGATAGAAAGGAATGGTGAAATTACAGAGTTTGGTAGCCGTCATTCGTTGCACCATACAGTCTCCTAGGGGAAATTTAAATTCCAAATGCTATCCATCTATCTATCTATCTCTTTCCCTCACAGCAATTACACCTCTCCAGTCTCCACCATTAAATGCTATTGAACCCTCTCAATACGCTCTGCAATAACTCCTCGCTGCCACATTTTCTCCATATGTTCCCCTCTTTCTTCTTTCTTTTATCCACTTTCGCCATGGCGCTCTCCATCTTAATTTGATTCTCTATTTTCTTCTTTTCTTTCTTCGTGTTTTTTTTTTTCTATATTCCTTGGCCATATTTCTCTCCCTCAATATCCGAAACTTATTCCTTGCTGTAAAAGTTCACTTCAGAGAACCACTTTGGAGCCCCAACAGTCAGTTTTCCGGCATCAAAGGTGACCGGAAAATAGATCTAAACCCTTATAACTTTTGCGAAACTTTTAGGGCTTTTTAGGGGTTGTTATTTGTTGGGTCAAAATATTTGTGTAAGTAAGTTTTGGGACACTATTTCACTCTTTAATTTTATCATTTTTAAAATCAGTGGTTTTGCAAATTCATATCTATATGAGATAAAAGTGCTCGTTTTGTTCTGATTCTCTTTTGTTTTACGTTTTTATTCTCCTGATGCAGATAAAACTAAAGAAAGAAAAGGGATGAAATAGGCAGTTTTGAGATAGACAGAGAACGCATGGTTGGATCTTCCGCGATATTCGTTGTGAGTTATTTGGGTTTAAACCTGATTCTGTCTGTGAAGGCGTATCAAATTTGTCAACTTATTCTTTCTAATAATATTCTCTTTCTCGTGCATTGGTACGTATGAATCAGATAGGTTCAAGCAACTATAGTGAGACAAAGAGAGACCCTCTTCAACGGCCAAGAGAAATTATCATTAAACTCTCCTTGTTTTTTTCCATGTAACAAACCTATTAGCTTTGCACAAACATCTGAGTGAATCTAACAATACTTATTTCCCTAGTTTCTATATTAAACCCCTAAACCAAACATTACTAAAAACATCAGAAACTAGAGTGGGGAAGCCAAATACGATATAGGGTTTCTGGTTTGAGAATATGCCCACCGGAGTTATGGTTCCGGCCAGAAATATGCCGTCAATGAACGGTAGGAACGGTAATGTCGTTGGTGGACTTGACTCATCATCAAGAGTTTCCGTTGGTCAGGTCAGGACTTGAGCTTTCCTCGCTTTGCTATTTGAATCTATGGATTGAGTGATTTTTTTTTCTTGTCTTTTTCATGTTAATCACTCCAATTTTTTTGCTTGGCTTCTTCATTTTCAGTGAATGCGATGGGTTACAAGATTTATGGGTTTGGATTCGTTTTATCATATCTTCTAACCAGGAAAATTAACAACGGATCTTTTGTTCATCTTTTACTTTCAAGTACCTCAAAATTTTTTTTTTTTTTATTATACTAATGATCTGCTCTTAGTGGAACTAATTTGCCGTTTCAAGCAATATCCGTCTCGAAATTTGCAAAAAAAAAAAAAGGCGTAAGCCTTTTGCTCTGCGCACGCGGAGAGAAGCATCTTGTAGAATCGGATTACGGAGCTTCTTTTAGATTCAAACAAATACAATCTTAACATGACCTTTTTTGTCTTATTCTTGACATAACCTAGTCGATCGTTTATTTTTTAAAAAACTAATGTCTGATAGGGTAATTTGTTTGTCTTCTTGCAACCATTTTAGTCCTGGCCAACTTCTTCTCTTATATTCACTGTCTCCTGCATATTTATGTTTTACCACAGGCGTTTGAATTACATTTTCAGTGGAAATTTCCATTGTGTTGTTAGATTGAAAAACCATAAGCTTCGGAATCTTAAAGATCTGTAGAAATGTTCCAGCCAAACATGATGGAAGGTCATCTTCACCCTTTAGACATGACCCAAAACACATCAGAAGGCGACATTGCAACTCGTTTAAGAGACGAGGAATTTGACAGTACTAAATCTGGCAGCGAAAATCAGGACGGTGCCTCCGGTGATGATCAAGAACCACGTCCAAAGAAGAAGAGATACCATCGCCATACTCAGCATCAGATTCAAGAAATGGAAGCGTAAACTTAATCTTCAGTAGTTTCTTTGTTGAATTTTTGTTAGTTATTATGCTTTTTTCTTAAATTGTTTTTTTTTTTTTTTAGTTTCTTCAAAGAGTGTCCGCACCCAGATGACAAGCAAAGGAAGGAACTGAGTCGCGAATTAGGGCTAGAACCTTTGCAAGTCAAATTTTGGTTCCAAAACAAGCGCACTCAAATGAAGGTACATAACGCTTGTTCATAACTCTAGCCTGTTCTTACAAATATAAATACTCGATTTGCTATTTAACGGATTTATTATATAATCTTTGCTTTACATGAAAAGGGCCGTTACAATGTTACTCTTCTCTGATGAAAAATTTTAGTTTTCGTATCAAATTAGTCAACGACTCAACCCTGCTTAGTTGATTTCATCATTATTTTACATTGTATATATTGGTTAACAGACCCAGCATGAGCGCCACGAGAACACACAGCTTCGTACTGAGAATGAAAAGCTTAGGGCTGACAACATGAGGTATAGAGAAGCTCTTAGCAATGCCTCATGTCCCAACTGCGGTGGTCCAACCGCTATCGGAGAAATGTCTTTCGATGAACATCATTTAAGACTTGAAAATGCTCGACTAAGAGAAGAGGTAAAAGAAGTGTAGAAGTCTGGTGATTGTTAATGTCTTTTGTCCTAAGAACTTTCTATAATGGTAACTTTCCATGTTTTATTAATTCATTTTCAGATAGATCGAATCTCAGCGATTGCGGCAAAGTATGTTGGCAAGCCTGTGGTGACCTATCCACTTCTTTCTCCTCCAATACCACCTCGTCCGCTTGACCTTGGTGTAGGAAATTTCGGCGGGCAACCAGGCATTGGAGGAGAGATGTATGGAGCCGCAGACATCCTTCGGTCCATTAGCGTCCCAACTGAAGCAGATAAGCCTATGATAATTGAGCTTGCAGTTGCAGCTATGGAGGAACTAATCAGAATGACCCAGATGGGTGAACCCCTATGGATGAGCAGCATTGATGGAACCATAACTGTACTAAACGAAGATGAATATACGAGGACATTTCCTCGGGGAATTGGTCCTAAACCAACTGGATTCAAATGCGAGGCATCTCGAGAAACTGCTGTTGTTATTATGAACCATATTAATCTTGTTGAAATTCTGATGGATGTGGTAGGCATGATTTCTCTAATTTCACTTAGCTATGGTTTTTACAATTTTTACTCCAAGAATCACGGGAACTAACGTTCGATGATTTTTTCGTAAATTTTAGAATCAGTGGTCTACGGTATTCTCTGGCATCGTCTCTCGAGCGATGACTGTAGAAGTACTATCAACAGGTGTAGCAGGGAACTACAATGGAGCCTTACAAGTGGTACAGTACTGGACTTCAATTCTCTTTAATTTTCCCTCCCATTAATATCAAATTTCAATACAGAATCTTCAGGATATCCATACTTTTATTTTATTTTATTTCAATTCTTAAGAAAACCAAGAGCTATCTCGAATTAACTAGAAGAAAATCATGTATGCTTTGTTTAATGATATGGCTCAAACTTAAAATGAAAATAAACCATAAAAGATAATTTATAATTCTACTCTGTTTATAAAAGCTTTAATATCCTGCTGAACAAATATGCATACTTATTATTATTCGTTCAATGTATGATTTTTCCAGATGACATCAGAGTTTCAGGTTCCTTCACCACTTGTTCCAACTCGCGAGAGTTATTATGTAAGGTATTGCAAACAACATGGAGAAGGGACCTGGGCAATAGTTGATGTTTCTTTGGACAATTTACGCCCTAGTTCAGCAGTTAGATGCCGAAGAAGGCCTTCCGGATGTTTGATTCAGGAAATGCCTAATGGATACTCAAAGGTAAATTATTTTAAGTTGATAAGTTGAAACGAACTATAGTTTACAATGATAAGTTTGGTTAATTTTTTACCTTTTAACATCATTTTTTGTATCAGGTGACATGGGTTGAACATGTTGAGGTTGATGATAGAGGTGTACATAATCTTTACAAGCAGCTAGTGAGCTCTGGTAACGCATTCGGAGCAAAACGTTGGGTTGCTACTCTGGATAGACAGTGTGAACGCCTTGCAAGTGTCCTGGCAACAAATATTCCCACCGGTGAAGTTGGGGGTAACACAACATAATTTTCTTATCTATCGTTTGATCTTATTCTGTAGAACACCACTTTATGAGTTAAATATATCGACACAGTTTCTGAAATTTATTTTGCATAAATTAGTGATAACGAATCAAGATGGGCGAAAGAGTATGCTGAAGCTGGCTGAAAGAATGGTGATTAGTTTCTGTGCTGGAGTGAGTGCGTCCACAGCTCAAACTTGGACGACATTATCAGGAACTGGAGCTGATGATGTTAGGGTTATGACTAGAAAGAGTGTGGATGACCCCGGTAGACCCCCTGGTATTGTTCTTAGTGCTGCAACTTCTTTTTGGCTTCCCGTTCCACCAAAGAGAGTTTTCGACTTCCTTCGTGATGAGCACACTAGAAATGAGGTACAAGAAATAATTTTAAAACCCTAAGGTATATGAAAATGTTACCTAGTGGTTTGCGTTAGGATGCTGATGAAAACCTGTTGAATTGGTTTCTGTGTTGTGAAAAGTGAAAATTAAAGAAAAAAATTATCTGAACATTATATTTTGGAATTATTTTTTTCTTTGCTCTAAATTAATTTCGATAATCGCAGTGGGATATTCTTTCAAATGGTGGAGTTGTCCAAGAAATGGCACATATTGCAAATGGTCGTGATACAGGCAATTGCGTGTCTTTACTTCGAGTGAATGTAAGCCACAAAATGAGGTTGTATCGTCTCTTTTGTTGAGTGTTGGTAAAATAATTCAATAATAAATTTTTCTCAAATTTGTGTGTAGAGTGCAAATTCAAGCCAGAGCAACATGCTGATTTTACAAGAGAGCTGCACTGATCAGACAGCCTCTTTCGTTATTTATGCACCTGTTGACATTGTTGCTATGAATGTAGTACTAAATGGAGGTGACCCTGATTATGTTGCCCTTCTACCTTCTGGATTTGCGATTCTTCCTGATGGAACTACAGTTCATGGAGGCGGCATCGGTGAAACTGCATCTGGTGGATCTCTACTAACTGTTGCATTTCAGATTTTAGTTGATTCCGTTCCAACAGCAAAACTGTCCCTCGGATCTGTTGCAACTGTCAACAATTTGATTGCATGCACGGTTGAGAGAATAAAGGCTTCTTTGTCTTGCGAGAATGCATGAACCTCAAGGCTTCAGTTGTACGTATTTTGTTCATCGGAAGAGCATTATCTTTTTTTCATCTTCATTTTACTAGAGAACACTCTTAGAAGTACTTCGCATACGTTACTCACATGACTTATCTGTTACTGTTGCAGTTATCAAAAGAAGAAGGAAATAAGAAGAACAAGGAGGTGGTAGTGGGAATTTCGGGTTAAAAACTATGGAGAGAGAAGTCAAGAGCGCACCTTACAGGTTCCTTTTATGGTGGATTAAAGAGGTTCGGGTATTGACTTCCTCAAAACAAGATTTAAAACAAAAAGAACATTAAGACCTTGTTAACGAGGGTTGAATCTCCTTCACCTTGTTATAATTGGTTTTTGTTGTTAAGGGTTTAGGGATAATTTTGTTCCGTGTAAGTGGGGAATTAGTTGTTGAGCTATCTTCTTTTTTACTTCTCTTGTTGTATGTGTGCCATTTGAAGCAGTACCAGTAGGTGGAAAAGCCATCACCTATTAACAGACATTTGCTTCCTCTTCTTTTTCCAGTTCACAGCCTTTTGAAATAGACTTTCTAATCTTTTCCTTTTTGTGTTTGATTTTATTTGTTTTTTTTTTTTTTTATTTTGTGCTAATTAATTATGCCCTTTTCAAAGGTTTCATTGTTCTATAAGGTAATTGGCTTGGGATTAATATATCAGTGAACCGCAAACACTAACACTCTAACAAAAACTAATAAAAATTACTATACAATTTAGCTGAGAATATGTCTTTGCTTGCCAGCTACAGTGCATTACTATTTCCCGTCCCAGGTTTGGGGAATATTATAAATTCTCATCCTTGAATTTCTGAACTATTAATTCCCATCTTCAACCTAACTCTATTAAATCAAACTAATATAAATAAACAAACATAGATCTCATTTCTCTTTATATATGCATGACTTGGTTTTCCCTCTTCGAATTTGACAGACATCTTGTGTAGGGTATATATATGCTAAGATAATGAATCCAACCAATCGCTGATTGAAAAATCATTAATTGAGCTACCTTAATCTCATATGCAGCAAGCCATTAAAATGACTGTAGTATCTTAATTGCTTTCTACATTCTCTAACGCACGGGAGAAATATTAATCTAAAACCTTTTGACAATGTGTTAGATAATTAGCCTAAATGGAATTCATGGCAAAATAAATATAGAAGGAAATCAAATCAAACCATTTTAAACAAAAGATGAAATAGTAAAATTTTTATTCTTTAAGTTTAAAAAACAATTTTTTCATTTGTTTAAAAACTTGTTAATGGTTTTTTATAAACTTATTGAAAAAACAAAAAAGCTCTCAAACTAAATATCACTATATTTTCAAATTTTTATTAAATAATTTATATACTAATTTAGATCAATTTAAATTAAACAAATATTAAAAAATTTTACATAAAAAATTATATCAATGTGATATAACAATATGTTTAGAGGATAAGTTATCATTTTTTTAAATATTAGGGGCGTTAATAATAATTTTTAAGGATTTTTGAAATTTGTAAAGTTTGGGGTATTTATGAATTTTTAACAGTATCTTTCATTAGTTTCAAAAATGATAATTATATTGACGAGTGAAAAAAATTTAAAGATTGTAAATTTGTCATATTATGACCAAACTAAAATTGTCCCTTCCAAATATACTTGTCATGGTTAACTTTTGTCGAAGCACAAGGATATAACAACTAATACTAGTTTATTAAATTGTAAAAATATAATAAAAAGTATGTAAATTCCTTTTCAAGTCTAACAGATATCAGGTGCCAATCTTGTCCACAATTTAGCACTGAAAATACACAACTAGTGAACCCTTATTCCTATAAGTAAACTAATGTCCGTTTTATTAATTAAATTTGTGTATTTGTCCCTCTACATAACATTAAATGGAAGGTTCTTAACAATAATATGAGGTCAATTGAAATTGCCAACCACATTTTTGAAGACATAAATAATTTAATTGGTGACCACGGGCATAAAACGGGATTCTAACTTCTAAGTTTGAGGACATAAAGGATAACACCAAGATAAACCAGAAAGCATTAACTTTCAAAAGAAACGGGAAATCATCAGCTGGTATTGATACAGATTTCCCATCGCGGCTTAAGGTTTTGCCTGAAACAGTTTGAATATATTGTGGTTTAGTGAGGCTATAGGCGTTAAAAGACAATTATTGGTTTTGATGATTTCATGCATATGTCGGTGCATACGCGCGCCTGAAGATAGATGGAATAGTATCGCAGGGAACCAACAAGGTTTCTTGAAATTAACACTAACAAATGGCAAATGCAGCCAACTCAAGCTCGTCTTAATCCTGCTGCTACTTACAACAGAAATGGCCTGAAACATATATGAAACTTCCATTAGAAGAGGCCAGAACAGCCCTCATAGGCCATTCTCTATCCCCAATATATACCCTCCTTGAAATTGAATCTCTTTTAATCGCATCTGGCTTTCAGTATTACGGAAAAATTGTGCCACTACGAGTCAAGTTAAGTGTTTGGTGTCATTCATAGTTTTTTTTTTTTTTTTTTTTGGGGGGTAAATTTGGTGTCATTCATAGTTCACTCACTACAAAAAGGCCATGAAACCCACACTCTCTTCCCGTTAAGCCTGTTAAGTCTGTCTCTTTCAAACTCTCTCGTTTTCACAGTGAACAATCCATAAACCTTGACAATTATTGAAAATGACGGTTTCTCAAGTCTCCCTGATGAACTTGTCATCTTGATCATCTCCTTCCTTCCCTTTATTGATGCCTTTCGCCTCTGTTTGTTAAGAAAAGAGTGGTATAAAAGGGCTATTTGGTTGCATTGCCCTAGTTCGACCTGTATGAGGCGGACTTCACGTTTCCAGGTGCCAGGCAATATTGGCTCAATGTTGGAAAAAGAGTCCGTTCCAGGTGGTTGAAAAGAGTTGGGAAGCTCAGATTTGTAGATTTTCCCAATAAAACAGTTAATGGTCTAACAACACCGGCGTTATCCAAATTCAGTTTCCACATGTTATACTCCACCCAATACCAAGAAAATGTAGATAAGTGGATCAATGTTACCTTGTCATAATATGTGGAGGACTTAAGTCTCGACTTTTCAGATGGAGACCCATTAGATCCCCAGCTACTGTTGCTCAATACCTCACAATATGTCTTGCCCAATTTTTTCTATGAAAATTGGCAGGTCTATTAGAGTTTTGAGCCTAAACTCGTGTGGTTTGGGGTTTTGCAAAACTTTCAGAACTTTATTGGGTTAAGTAGCTTGACGCTAACAAGAGTGAGGCTTCACTGGAAGGAGATAGCACCTATGGTCGCCGGTTGTCCTCTGTTGGAGAGTTTGAGCTTGGTGGAGTGTTACCGAGTGATTAAGATTGATATCAATTTCGTGTTACTGAGGCTTAAAAGGTTGATCATCTGGAATTGTGTACCACTTACGCTCGGGGTCGAGCTTTTTTTTTTTTTTTTTTGGTAATTATCGGGGTCGAGCTTTGCCTTCCAAAACTTAAATATATTGAGTATGCAGGCAGAATGGTGCAGCTGAATCTGAGAAAACTAGATGAAATAGAGGAAGTGGTGTTGGATTTTATTTTGGACCTTTCTTTATCCTTTTGAGGCTGATATTGTTGTGGCACTTTTGTCTGGTTTTGCTGACGCTAGAGTCCTTAAAGTATGCACTTTTGCTCTCAAGGCAAATTCTCTTGCAAATTTTATAAATATTCCCCTGCCTCTATAGACTACTTAGCTACATATTTTTATTTTTTTCTGCTCAATATATGCATTAATATTTATTTTACGTTTGTTATCCATATAAAAACAATTGTTACTCGAATCTAGCAACATAGGAATTGTATGAATGGTAATTATGGGAGTAAAAAAAATTTGCCGCTTTTTAACATACTTGTGTGTTAGCCATTCTTTTATTGTATAGTTAAGGATTTTCTGATTAATGCCTTTGTTCGCGTAACAGATATATACGTACAGTATTTCACCTTCAGAAAGAATGAGCACAAAGTTAGCCTTTGTCTTTCTTTTCTTTCTTTCTTCTTTTTAAGAGCAAACCACCGGCTCACATATTGCGTACAGAGCATTTGACATTGAAAACATGCTTAGAACAATAGAACTGCCAGCCATGATGTGCTTGCTTAGAAGTTCACCGCACCTCAAAACACTCTCAATTCTCTCCAGTTTGATGGGGTTGACAGAGGTAAGTTCCCTTATTCAATTCCTTCTAAATATCAATTTGGGGAATATATATTTCCATTTAGCATGGCAGACGCTTCTGTGTCAGTATCAGGGAGGTATTTATAATCGAAATACTGATCGATCGCCTGAAGGAATTTGGACATAAAAAGATTGCAGCCTTGATAATCTCGAACGGGCTGAGATGAAAGGGTTTACAGCAAAGAAGATTGAAGTAGATCTTCTCAAATTCATACTGAGGATATCAAGATTCCTCCAGAAACTAATCGTAAAACAATTAATCAGAGGTCCTTCATCGGCTAATTCAAAGGCCTTGAAGGATCTGAAAGATGTAGCGCTTGCTTCCGGCCAGGCAGTGATAAAATGGTATTGAGTTGCTAAATAGTGATATCCACTGCTACCTGCAGCAAAACATTCAACATGCTACAAAGGAGAATAGTACGTGGGTTTCCAAAAATATAAGAAACCCGTTTCTTCTGCTACTTGCTCTTCCATTACTTCAATTTGAGTTGCAGTACTTGATATTAGCTTATTTTGTATGTGCGTTTCCAGTTAATGAAATAACCATCTTCTTTTTTCAATTATATCTTGATATATACTTTTCTGTCTCAATTTATTTGCCTGCTGTTCCTAGCTAGTTAGAAAATGTTGAGCATCAGTCGCTGGAAAGCTTTTCTGATTGAAGTAATGGAAGGAAAATAAAACCTTACTTGGGAAATCATCATACTGAACTGAGAATCTGGTCCCTCCTTTTTTATAGGCAGATTTTCCATAAATTATAATCGATGGAGTTAAGATCAACTATTTTCAACCGTTTCCAACCATAATTGATGGATCTAGTCACTCTGTAAAATAGAAAACTGTTTTTAGCCTCTTAATTCGATTATCGATGGCCACCACTGTTGATAACACTATCAATAATGGTGGCTACTTTTTAATTTTTAATTTTTTATATAATTTTATAATTTATTTTAATATTGTTATAAAATATACTTTATTGTTTTATTATTTTTAAAATTATTTTTATCAAAATAATAATAATACTTTTCTAATCGTTATATTTTAATCATTAACCATTAAGTTTAACTATTGATTTTGATTAATAGATGAGTGTTTAAGTTCTTAAAATCAAAAGAGAGAATTTTGTCTTTGCATCAAACTTTGGGTGGGACTAAGTTCGTTTACCTAATCTTAATGGCACTATTATTTTTCCTTCAATTATTAATTTTTAGGACATATTTATCATTATTTTTAATTAAAATAATAAACAACATAATTACAAAATTTAAGTAATTTCATTATTTGACGATATGATTTTTAAAAAATAATTTTATTATTTGACAATATAAAAAAAATCTAATAAATTATTATCGTAAAAAATCTTTGACAACATGAATAAAAAATATTTTAACCTAAGATATGTTAGTTTAATTATACAGAATATTATCTTACGTGCAATAATTTATTTCAACATTTTTTTAGTATTACAATCAAAAATTATTAGTATGTATATAAATTTTTTACTTTTTTGTTCTACTTGAAGCAAGAGGATCAAAGAAGTGATTATTAATTAATTACTGTTTTATAAATTAGAGGAAGTTTGGTGAGATTTATATGCATTGGAGGTTCGCTGGGATACACAATATATGATTGAATTGTTTAGTGTTCGTATAAATTAAATTATCACCATTATTTACTGGTTTAGCAGTTGGAGCAGCAAAGAAAAATTCATGAATCCCTTTACCTTGAAAAGTAGTTCCAAATGCCAAAATCACAAGATAATTACATTATGTGAGAAATCTGCCATAAATTCTCACCCTGGAAGTAGCTCTGAGTTAATATTTTCTGGTAAGCACCGGTTTCTCTTATTTTGTGTGTTTATGCACGTTGTTCAGTAGATTTCATTGGCGTGCCATGAAATACCTTCCGAAATTTTTTAACCATATTGGAGCTTGTATTATCTAACTAATTGTTTTTACTCCTTACTTTCCCATCTTCGATACTGCAGATTACTGATGGTGTACTCAGAACTGAACTAATGTCTGAAGTACAAAAACAGTTGACTCCTTTTTTCAGTCTTTTCCATGTTTTTTTCTCCTAAAATTGTTTTAAAAGTATGTTCGCTATTCATAAACGAAGATGTGGGCTGTAACAGGCACAACCTTACTCCATCAGAACTTTATTCGCCAGACTGACAATTACAGAGTTTCTAGAAATCAATAATAGGCTCACCAATGGTAAGATTTCGTTCCAACTCCCATGGTATGTCAAACAGCTTTGCTGTGATGAACTTGAAGATCTTGTTCACATTAATGTTGTAGGTTGCACTTGAGAAGAAGAGTGTTGCATTGAGGGCCTTCGCATATGCTCTTGCCTGTTTTGAACAAATAAAGTTACAATCAGAATATAAGATATCGAACTTAACTATCAGAAAGCCGAAGCTAGCACCAGATTGTTTAACTTCTTTGAGCGAAAAGGGACCAGAAGATTCACTTTCATCATAAAAAATAAGTGATGGACGTTTTGATGTAATTGCCATATAGGTCTTAGATAAACCCATTGTTTAATTGCTCAACTTTTGAAATTATATTGATGCATTCGGCTACACTTCGAAATGGAAGAAGAGGTGCTGTTTGCATCATTAAAATGGACTGTCAGCCTAACTGGGTGTTAAGTGAGACACAGAAATGCAACTGGGCATTCACTGAGGGGGTTGTAGGGTAATTGATGAAGAAGGCCCATCCTCTATTTAAGTTTGGTAAAGAATCCCTTCTTCTAAAACTAGTTTTAAAATTGATTGATACCATTTTTTGTTATTTCTAAAATTTTATGGACACGGTAGTACAATATGTCTTCAAATGAGCAATTGCCTAGAAATTCAACGACCGTACAATGATAATATAAGAGGTTTTCTTTTTCCCTCGAGAATTGACCTGACTCTCTTTCCTCCGTTTCTCAAAGTTTAATTTTTTCATTTCACGTACATATATTCTCCCACAGTCCCATATTGACAGATAGAATCAGTTTATAGCCTCACTGAGAACGCAGAAATCTATCTACAGTATTATAGACAAAAAAAAGCTTGGCTTTTTTTGTTTGTATAATTTCTACTGTTTATCGGCAAGTACAGATAAAGATGTAAATGTTACCTGACTCACGATTGTGCGTTGCAAATCTATAGGCAGCTGAATGAAATCGTCAAATTTGGCTCCAATCATGATTAGAATTGCAGTCTACAAGATGAAGACATTATTATGAGAACTGCTTAAATGCATACGTGGGTCCACATAAGTGTAATAAGAATATATATACCTGATTATATTTTCTTGCTTGCTGATACCAGTTTATGACACTGTAACCATAAAAATTAAATAAACCCTCTTATAATTAAAAATAAAAGATGGCATATAAATCATATAACAATTTTTCACAAACCTTTCCAAGGTTCGCCGACTAGTTAGATCAAACATAAACAGAATTGCTATCGAGCCCCTACAGGCATTGGGAAGGTAAATCCGAGATTTTTGATCTCCTGGATATCCGTGAAAATGCATTTATGTATGATCACCAACAAACTGTAAAGAAAAATATCCCACAGCCTAGCATGTAAATCTGCTAAAGAAATACAAGAATTAATCATATACCTGCTAATTCCCAGATTGAATATGAAATGCGCGCCCCTCTTACCAATAAAGTTTTATCCACCAGATTCAATCCTTCATTCTGCAAGCCACCCTGTTCGTTCTCATCCCCCACATACTTTTCCTTCAAACAAACAACAGTTATATATAAGAAACAAAACTCTCAGTGTGTGTGTGTGTGTGTGTGTGTGTGTGTGTGTGTAAGCTAAAATATTCAGAGTGACAATATTTCACCAGAAAACTAGTCTTTCCGGTTTCACAATCACCCAAAAGACTGATTTTCAAAGCAACCAAATCTGAATCTAAGTGGTGATCATAAGTATGACAAACTGGCATCACGTTGGGCTGCGAGGCGGGAGTTAAGCTGCTCTCAAAATAAGCCGGAGATGACGGCGAGGGCACCACTGCATTCTGCATCTTTCTATACCGGATATGCTTTCCTGAGGAACATCTAATAATTCTCTCCCAAAAACACTCAATGCAATGTCTGAGACTGAAAACACCCTCTTGAATTTTACGCTTAAGGTTGACCTGAACATTTTTTCTTGTAAGGTGAGTCATACCTTATATATATGGATAAACGAAAATGGCGTATTGCTGCATATATGAATAGAAACATTAGACATGAATATATATTAAAGGGTAAAACCTAGACAGAGGGAAACAAAATAATATATATGGAAATGAAATCCACTAATGTATACAAGGAAACTGAATATTATAACTTTAATTGTCCTTCTAGATGGTAGAATATAAACCAAACTGAGTTATAAAATAAGGTTATAGAATCGGGTAAATTAGAAAGATCTCGTAAAAATCTCATCGATTGATTTAGTGATCCAGTTTTAAACAAAATGTGGAATGCCCTTTCGAATATAATTACAAATAAAATTATAATCAACTTTAATATGTTTAATGCTATCGTGAAATATATCTTTTTGAACAATATCTATGACTCTTGTGTTGTTGTAATAAAGTGGAGTACTACTATAATGTACAACTTTTAAAGTTTCAAGTAATACTCATGTGACCAAGAAGTTGGTTAAGATAAATCTCAATTCTAGTGAAAAGCTTTGTGGCAAAAGATTTTATATCTTATTTTTCAGAAGAGGTGATGACTTCAGTCATATGAGAGCCCAAAGCTTTTTGTTCTTTGCATTTTAAAGATGGACATGCATGAATAATATGAACCTTGAGCTTGCAATACCTACAAAAAATCAGATTGAGAGCTAGATGATGATATCATTGGTTTCAAGATAGAACAACCACAATTCATAATAGAATAATGAGATTGTAGGGTCTACTGTTAGATTTTAGCATAGAGAAGTCTCTTCATGGGAACCGTTATATAAGGAATAAACATATTTACTACATGAAACAAAAAATGTTATATAGGTTCGAACTTATTACACAAGGCAATAAAAAATTCGACAAGACAAAACTCATCACAGTCTTTTAAATATTTTTGCTCATAATAGAAGTCTCATTAAATGGGCTCTTGTACATTAAATTGTTCTCACAAATTACGAATTTATGTATGAAAAGAATCAATAGGCTAATTTGGAGCTTGTCGAAGAAGTATAAGCTTATTCCAAATACGATACTTGTAAGAAATGTCTTTTAAAATATACTTCTGAGCAAGAAAATCCCAAATTATTTTCGTTGTATGCTGACCACAAATTTGTGAGGCAACATAGCAAATGGACATGCTGCGAATCAAAGAGATTATAGATTTATTAACAACATTTTAAAGATCCAAACCATAAGCAAATGTAACATCAATATCAATTTCTAGATGAACATGCACAACATGTTCACTAAACATATCTCCATAATATACACCTCTAAAGAAATGTGCTTATACTTTCGACTCAAAAACTATTGTTAAGGTCATCGAAAATAGCGATAAAATTATGTGTTACATCATTTTAGGAAAAAGTGAATTCTTTAAATAAGGATAAACAACCCTAGGACCATTTGAAATAACACATGAATGAGTACAAAGAACGCTTAGAATATGAGTATGAGAAGACATAATTAAACATTAATAACAAATCCAACCAAGAAAACCAAACATAATACAAAGAGAAAATCAAACACAACCAACAACATAACTAATGATAAAAGATAACCAATAATTAATCCTACTCAAAATATCAAATAAAATCAACAAATTCTAAATAAGGCCACTAACATAAACTAATAACAAAATCCATCAGTAAGATAAACCAACTTACAATATAATCCAAATCAATAGTAAAAATCTAACCTTAGAAATCAAGCAAGAAAAGGAAATTGAGCACTAAGAATCAAGAATCAATGAAAACCAAAGCAAAGTCTTCTACTAAAATTGCTTAAAAAATTTTGATTAAACTTCAATTAATTACATCTTGTTTTTATACAATAAAAGAGAGAATACAACCTAACATTAACTATCAATCTAACAGTCAAACTAATCCAGACTTTACAATTTAATTTAAACCTAACACAAAGAAGAGAAAAAAAATTCATCTTAGGTTTTGATTGATGACATGCAATAGTCAATTCCTGGTATAGCTACAATAGCTCAATAACCCAACTACAGCTTACTTTCCTCGAATTTGTTTAGCTTCAACATAAGTCCCTATTTTTTGGTTATGTGTTTATTAAAAAATGAAACGACACATTTTGTAAACCTATGTCAAAATGCACCTTTCAATAATACTCCAAGCATCCTCTCTCAAACCTAAAATATCATAATGCTATTGTAGGCTTGCATATATTGAACTCCTAACAACTATGAATGTTTATCAACACCTTCAATGATTAATAGGCATGCAAACTATTTGCACAAAAATACTCATACTTCTCTCTTAATATAACCTATTGAACACAACCAAGTTTGCAAACATTCTATAGAATTACAACATAATTCCTACCCTGATTTAAGTTACTATGAACACTCAACACATAACTTCTCTCTTAAGTAAAGTTGTCATGAATACTCAACATACAACTCCTCCCTTGAGTAAAGCTACCATAAATACTCAACACACAACTCCTCCCTTGAGTAAAGCTGCCATGAGCACTTAACACATCATTCCTCCCTTGAATAAAGTAGCCCAAAGATGTTCCCTACATAATTAGATAATCATTTTTGTACAAAATAGAGTTTACAACTCTAACCAATCAATACTATCTCTTGAATCTCTTCTAACATTATCAACAAAACTTATTTTAGTCAATTCTTCCCTTATTTATGTTATTTCTTTCTTTTCTTACTGATTGCAAAGGAGCAATTATACCAAACTATCCAATCAACCATATTAAATTTCCATCTTAATTCTTCAAATATGGTCATAGATAGTGATTTTGTTGTCTGAAACAAAGTAGGCATATATTGAACCCTAAGCAATTTAGTGACAATTCATTCTCTCACAAAGTGAATATCAATTTCAATGTGATTGGTTTAAATTTAAAATTGAATTTAAATAAAAATCCATCCTAAATTTGAATCTTATTTAACTTGATTTTAAATTAAATTGTTATTTAAGTCTAAATTCAAAATTGAATTTCAATAAAAATCTATCCTAAATTTGCATCTTATTTAAACTTGAATTTTAAATTAAAATCTTATCAAAGTCTTAAATTTAAATCTATCCAAAATTTGAATCTTATTTAAAGTTTAAATTTAAATTAAAATCTTATCTAAGTATAAATTTAAAATTTAATATAAATACAAATTTATCCTAAATTTGAATCTTATTTAAGCTTGAATTTTAAATTAAAATCTTAGCTAAATCTAAATTTAAAATTGAATTTAAATAGAAATCTGTACTAAATTTGAATCTTGTCTAAACTTGAATTTTAAGTTAAAATATTATCTAAGTCTAGATTTAAAATTGAAGTTAAATAAAAATCTATTCTAGATTTGAATATTATTTAAATAAAAACCTATCCTAAATTTGAATCTTGTTTAAACTTGAATATTAAATTAAAATCTTATCTAAGTTTAAATGTAAAATTGAATAAAAATCTATCCTAAAAATTCAAAGTCAAAAATCAAATTAAAACATAATTATGATTGTTTTCAATTCAAAATTAAAAAACAAATTTAATATCAAAATCGAATTAAAAAATAATTATAATAATTTTTAATTTAAAATTCAAAAATAAATTAAAAATCAAAATCAAATTAAAAGATAATTTTAATTATTTTTAATTTAATATTAAAAATCAAATTTAAACTCAATATCATAACTATAATTATTTTAATTTAAAATTTAAAAACAAATTTAAATTTAAAATCAATAGGATAAAATTTAATTCAATTCATATCTATCTGAACTATCCATAGACACTTATGAGATAAGTATTTGTAGATCAATCAAGGGTTCTTTTTGTACAGAACCCAAATAGGTAGAAAAATGGATCAAATATGTCTCGAGGTTATTTTTTCAAAGGGTTAGGTCGGATAGGTTTTTTGATGGTCCTTCCAACTATACTCAAACCCTAAATAGGTTAAAATGAGGTGTCTACAGGGCCATCTATTTGGAATATGGTTATTTTATGTTTGCACGAATAAAGTACTTTGAGTTATACTCATGTAGATTAGAATAACTATTGTTGGTTGGGAAAAATCTTAAATTGGTACAAGTTGGTGAGAACGATTGTGATGAAAAGAATTCATGAAGAAAAATACCAACAGTATAATCTAAGGTGTGATTAATGTTGTTATGAAAGGAATTTAAGTGGCAAAATCAAGATCGGATTGAAAAGGGAAGTCATTTTCATAAAAAATGATTGAAATTCAACTAAATATGAGATGTTAACCTATTAACAAGGAACACTGAGAACTAAAATGTCACCCACCATTAATCTAAAGTCATATTAACATGTGAGAGTAAAACTAATCCAAGTTCCACTATGTGTCTATGCTTACATTCAGCTCTCTCATTTTGTTAATGTGTATATAGGCATGGATATATAAAAGCAGTGTCATGGTCATTAAAATAAGAAGTAAGTGACCTATATTCACCCCCAGTTTGTAAGGTTTTAATTCTCCTACCAAACTGATTTTCAACTAATCTATAGAAGTTTTGAAAGAATGTTGGAACTTCAGACTTTGTTTTTGAAAAAAAAATCAAAATAAACCTAGTGAAATTATACAAGAAATGGATATAGTACCTAAAGTCAGCCTTAAAAACTACAGGTGATGGTCCTCGTAAGTCACTATAAATTAGCTCTAAGGGTGTATGGTTGTAGAACTAAATAATGTAAAATGATTTTGTTGGCATTTCTCATATTAGCAATCTTTGCAAAAGGCTAGCTTAGTAAAATCAATAGTGCATTTCAACTAATTAAAGATAGACTTTATAGTTTTAATACAAAGATGTTCAAGACGCTTATGTAAAATAAAAATATTCATTTTATTGATATGAAAAACAGTATAATTGTTTAACATTTGGATAGACTCATAAGAATTATAATCTGATGATTGTTTATTCATTCCAGTAACAGAACTATAAAATTAGACTTAGACAAGTCATTGTATGAGTTGGAATTATTTGTTAGACAAGATTGATCAAGAGAAAAAGACTGAAGTTAATAGATGTTATCTTTAAGAGTTCTCTAAAGCAACACAACTTTGGTATCTTTATCTTTAATAAGACAACAATCACTCAAAAACTCAACAATTACATTATTATCTCTAATAAATTTTGATATACTAACTAAATTAGTAATTTTGGTACATAAAGTATGTTTTTGAGATAAAAGCATTTATTTTAATGCAAAAAGGGTAAAGAAGAAAAACTAGTATGGGAAATCTTTATACATTCACCTCTACCTACTTGAATCTACAGATTTAATGCATAATCCACCTTTGCAATAGGTTGATCTACTTTAGCTATAACATGATCTATTGCTCATAAATTCATATACCAGTTTAAGTCTATTATAGTTGTTAGATTTTAGCCTTTAGAATAGTCTATATATTCTTATTGTTAACTATATGAGCAAAGTTAACATTTGGTAACTGCATAATGGTTAACTATAGTGTTTGAGGTGTTTGAATAGGATATTGTGTGTAAGAATGACTAATTGTAGGTATTGAGATGTGTATAAGGCTCCGTTTTGAATATGGTATTATGTATAAGGGTGATTGACTATAGGTATTTGAGAAGTGTACGAGGTTGTGTTTTGGTTCGATTGAAGTTATGATGGAGGTGGGATATAGTAGGTAGTAGAGTTAGATTCGAACTAAATTAAACACAAACAAATATATGTTCGTGTTTGGTTAGTTTGTTGGTGGACTCAGTTTATATTCATCAAACTTTTATATAATAAAATTCGAATTAGCATTTAAATTCGAAAATTTGATTCATATTCAGTTCATTACTATAACAAAATTTATTTATTTGTTTATAATAAATATATATTATATTTTATTGGAAACATAAAAATATTTATTATGAATTATTGAAAACACAAACATACTTATTATGATTTATTGAAAAGTAAATGCATTTATAATTTATTAAAAAATTATAATTAAAAATATATTTAAAAAATATAATTAACAATTTTTGAATTTAAGTTCGAATTCATATTCGTATTCGATTTGTTTTCAAAAACTTTTAATATCATAGTTTAGGTTTGTGTTTAAATTCAAATTTAAGTAGTTTATATCCGATTCATTTGAATTGAACTAAAAAATAAATCTAAACATATTAGGTTGAAATCTTACCCTTATAGATAAACGTTAATATAGGATTTTGAGAAGTATTTTGAACTATGTTTAGACAGTATTGTGGTTAGGATAAAGAAGAGGTATAATAGGTAATAAATTGCATTGTCTTCTGTGAGAAAGTGTTTGGTTGGGGGGTAAAAGATAAATAATTATTATTTGATATATTTCTACTGTAATAAATGTCAAATCTATAAAATAACACTATCGAATTACGTGTACTGATTTGCCACCTAATTAATAATTACATTGTATTGATTTACTACATAGTTACAAAAGTCCATAGACTTATTGAAAATTTTACCTTTACCCCCACCTTGTGAATTAGAGATAAACTTATTAGAATAAGACATGTATTGCTTTTGCCAGACACCTTCACCTCCAATTAACTGATCTAAATTGGCATCGGTGTAGGCTACATTATTGTTTTCTCCCATAGTTTTAGGCCTAATATTTTGATATCCTGACCCAACTTTTTCAATTTGTCTCACCATGTTAGTTACACCTCTACTAAAATCAAGAGGGAAAGTTGAAATCCTACCTATACTCACATTTTTTAAGAATTAGTCTTATGTCTATTAAATTCAATTTTATTTTTTTTTATGAAACATCCCTCCTAGTTAGTATGAACACCACAATAAGCTCAAACTTTGCTCCTAAACCATCTAAAATGAAATTTAAAAGCCATTCTTCAGTTAGGATCAATCACTAGACAATAACATAATATAGACATCTTTCATTTACACAAATATTTTTATACACTAAGATCACCTTTTTCTAGAGTCTCAAAAGTATTCCTAAAAATCATAATTTTAAGCTTAGATTTTATAACAAAATAATTCTCCAGTGCAGTCCACGAATCATTAGCAGTTCTATAGATAAAGACTAAGCTATTAGAGATTAATGATATCAATTGTCCAAATTGGTTAATTAGAATTAAATTCGATAGATCAAAATTTAGAAGCCAAAAGGATGACTATTAGTTGATCTAGCAAACAAAATTTGGCAAATCGGTAGCCAATTTGGTCATTCGAATTCATTACAATTTATTCTCTAAAATTTTTGAAAAGTTTAATTACTCCCCTAAAATTTAAAAAAATGATAATTGAACTCATTTTAAAAAACTTATTCAACCTTAACTTTGAAATATGATATTTTAATCCATTATATAAAACTTTTATTTTCAAATAGGTTAACCAATAACATATTGAAAATTTGGTAAAGTTTAGTTTAATCTATTATATTTTAAAAATTCACAAATAAATTATGAGAGAACTTTCACATGCAAATAGTTATTTTAATCAATAATAATGCTCAATAATTTAAAAAAAAAAAAAAAAACAAACCTAAAGTTGAACTTCTCTTCAAATTTTCAAAAATTATTCATTTGAGTTCTGATTTGATTTCCCACTCTCATTCTCCTTTGAGTACACTAGGTAGTTTCTTACAATCTAAGCTTATACCTAAGTAAAAACATTAGTCAACATGCTCAAGAACATTTATGCTTTTTATCATCAAAATAGAAGAACATGGTAACTCATTGAATAAACAAGCCATACATAATTTTTTCCATTATTTAGATACAGCAAATTAAAGTTCATCAGTTTATAAAAGAGTTTTCTTGCATTATTGTGTAAAAGCTATTTTTAAGTAATCTTCTTGGATGTAATCACCCTTCTGTTTTTAGAAGAACTAACATGAAAAATGTCAACTCTTTGCAAGTGTAAAAATCTATGTGGGTCTTTGAAAAAAAAAAAATACCAAATTGTAAAATCATAAGAGACAGAGAGAGAGAGAGAGAGAAGAAATTGGCCATGAGAGAAAAAGAAATATGAATTAATAAAGAGACACTAATGTGTTAAAACCACAATAAAGAAAACGTAAAATTAGCTACTAATCAACTCCCATTTTTCAGAGGTTATTGGTTCTGTTAATTCATATTCTTGTAATCTATCCTTTATTATTAATATTTAATTAAAAAAATATTTAGTTTTAATCTTTATTATACTTTGTGTTTAGACTTTTTTTAATTTTTCATATATTTTATCTTTGTTAGAACTTAGATAGACTTACAAGAAAGGTCTTTAAAATATTTTAGAGACTGGTTGTTTAGAATACCTAGTGAATAACTATGGTTAATCAAGTTTAAATTATTTGTTCTTTTTTTATAAAATTTTTTACTCACAGAAAAAAAAAAAATCCCATTTTTCAAGTGGGAGGGAACGTTAGGTTGCTAGAATTAATTTTCTACGATTAATTTCTTAGGTTCAGATAATTTTGTTTGGACAACTAAACGTTTAGTTATTAAATAGAGACATGCTTATTCCACCTTTTGGCCACCTGTGTTCTCTTTGGAAGGAAATTTTTTTGTAACTAAATCGTTATTTCGATAACGAAAATTTTATTTGTAAATAAATTTATTTACCAACTAAAAATAAAGTTTTGAAATATGGTTTACAAAATAATTAACATATTAATAGTGACTAACTAAATAATCAAGTAAAATACTATAAAAATATAAAAATAACAAATTAATTTCATGAGGATAATTAGAGAAGAAATTAAAAAGTGATTTGTCATTGAATTTATCCGTAAAAATGTATTTGATTTGTAAGATTTGAATATAAAATAATGTCAATATATTCTTGGCATCCGATTATATTTATATTTAAATTAATAAAATATGATACTTTTATTATTATTTTCTTTCATAATAGTTGGTATACGCTTAAGTAGAGGTAAATTCGAACCAAACCAAATCTGAAGACCAAATCCTATGAACTATGATGCAAACGTTAATTTTGTGTAGAGAAATATGTTACAATTTTATTTAACATGTCAGCAAAACTGGTATTTGCAATTTTATATGCTTCTTCTTCAATTCTAAGTCACTATTGGATAAGAATATAAGTAATGCTATGTAGTTATCCATACATCCACTCCTGCTTGAGAGGGTGAATTGATTTCTCTATCGGTGGATCTTATTCAATTGAAAATAGGACTCACTGCCACTCCCTTTTGGGGCGGCTGTGTAGCAAAACACATACTCTAAAAGTATTAGTAGATGAGCACTAAAAAATTGATTTAGACTCCAATGTATTTCAAACTGAAGTACCATATTGTTGGGTTGCTGAATTCACATGGGTTTGAGGATTGTCGCAATGAGTGAACATCTTTTTGATAGCTTCTTCCTTCTGATCAATGAAGTCAAAAAAGTTGAAAACGAGCTTAGAACAGCTGATAGTTGATGAAGTTGGGGTTGAAGATGAAGAAGAAGACAGCATTTCCCGCTTTTTGTAACGCACAAACTGGCGAACCGCTCTTACCAGAAACACAAGAAGAGCACCGAGGGTGATGACGACACATAAAATGTATAGACCCCAGAAGCTGACCAAGTGAAGTTGGTGAGGCTCCGACGTATGTCTCCTTTCTTCTGAGCAATCACTTTTACAGAACCATCTCTCACGAAGCTCCTGAAGCTGTCCGTTCTCAGAAAGTTTTAAGATTGCAGTAGACATGTCGACGGCAAGAGCAGAACCTCTTTGAAAGGCCTAATTAATTTCAATGACCAAAATCAATGAGAAAATTGTCTTTACACAGTCACTGTAAGCACCTGCATAGAAGGAACCAACTTAATATGCATGCTTTTGCTTGTAAAAGAAGCAACTTACAAATCCCCATCCACTTTTGGTAAATGGTTGCCCAATAATCCCAAAATCAGTTTGCTGTTTCAGAAACAACTGCACATATGGAAGCTCATCCACTATAGCTGCTACACCTCCATTACTTGGACCTTGCCTCAGGGCACTTTCGTAAGCCTCTGGAGAGCCTAGAGAAATGAGTCTTGACCGTGGTATGTGTAGACTTTCTGACAGATAGTTATAAGTGAATGACCCTTCTTGGTATCCAATGGGCAAAGCACTGGAAATCAAGCTGTCAATTCCCTTGATGGGACTTGAAAGTTGCTGAACAGTGAGGATCGAACTCAAGCTTGCGGTATAGCTTGAAGTTAACACCATCAATAAGAAAAGCCATACTACCATCACCATCCGTCCTAGTGGGCTTATAGTAGCTTCTTCTGTTGTTTTATAAGAAAATGCAATTTTTGTCAGGTTAGTATGGATCTGAACATCGCCACAATTTAGGACTATAACCAAAGTGGTGATTAACAGGAAAAATAAATCATTTCCTTTTCCTTTGTTTGATAGAGAAAGAAATGAAATAACACTTTTTATGGTAACAGGAAGTAATTGACAGCAATAGTTCAAAATCACATTAACTTAAAACATTTCCAAAGAAGCAGGCTTCACATTTTAGGCCTGATTTTGGACAATAAAAACTGAGACAATCTGCTTTGTTCCTTAAGATGGTTTGTGGTCTTTCAAGTGGATTATTAAAGATTTCAATCAAGTAAGAAAATAAAAAATGAAGAAAAGACAAATGAAATTTAGAGTACGAAGAACTTCTCACAACTTGTTTTGATTGAAGCTCCAGGAGTTGTCAGTCTTCCTAATTAATACTATTTTCAGAAAAATGAACTAAGAGTTTTTCTATATATTGAAGAGTTCATTGTATATCATGAGTTATATGCTCTGCAAAGAATTAAGTATTGTCAAGCTAAAGGAGGCTCAGACCTTATTCTGCACTGCTACCTCACTGAAAGATGCACCGCTCAAGTAAAACAAAAGGAAGAAAAAGGAAAAAAAAAAAAAAAAAGGAGAAACAAGAGTAATAATTAACTACCATAGACTGTAAAAGGACAAATTTCTACTCACTGTTTCTTTTGAATAGAGTTGAGAAACTGAACCTGAAACATGGAAGGATTGAAAAAAGTTAGATTACTTGCCTCATGCACACCTGGGCTTCATGTATTCCAAAATCGAGCTGTTTACCGAGAGAACTTACATAAACATTGTGACAATTTGCCTTCCAGGAGGGCCCCGAAAATCATCATTGACTTGATGCTCAAGAATCCAAACAACTACTGCAATCAATACAAAAGCAGCTGCAGTGACACACCACATCTCGACTGTAAATGGTTTTACAAATACCCAAGCATTAGACTTTGTACTGCTAATTGGAGCCACAATGACAAGACCAGTAGAAACATAAGGCTGTGAAAAATCCACAATTCTTGTTCGATTTGTCACAATTGCAATGTCCCCAACAGCTACATCAAACACCTGAAACCACAGTTTCCAAGGTAACACAATATATATCCACCAAAGTTCATCATGAGAAATCTTCCCTTAGTAAATATTCATGTCTATATAAAACCACTGTCATCTACTTACATCGTTTGCAACCATTTTCACGAGCTCATCATAACTAGGATTAGTTAGCCCATTCCCATAAGGCTCAAATATGTAAGGAACATCATACGGGACTAATTTCCTTGCTTCGAGGAATATATCAATACAGTATCCTCGGATTTGATGGTCACTGTGCTCCTCTGTAACAAAATCAACAAAACTAGCTCTGCTTGGCACTCCAATTCTCAAAGGTTTTTCCTCAACTGCAATCACCCAACCTCGCGGCCTTTCAGTCTTTCCACCAGGCCAAGTAACATTCTGAAGCTTTTGATCCAATCGGGATTGGTTTTTCTTTTGCGCAATGAGAGTTTCAGGGGGTAAAACTGAAAAACCAACATCATTATGCCAGAATCCGACTCTCTGAATTTCCATCTTGTCAATATTTATGACCTCATAACCATAACTAACAATGTTCCGATCTTGATCAAACTTAAATTGACCTGTTAAACCAGTAAAGTTTGTCTGCAATAATTTCCTGGATAGAAAATACCCACCATCAAACACTTTGAGCTTCCCCAGATATGTTCCAGTTGCTTTGATTTCAAGTAAGTCCTTATTGACAGAAAAGCTGATGTTATCTTCATCTAAGAACTCATCAATGGAACGTGCAACCGCCCAAACTGTATCATAAGCATACAGCCCATACGTATTCAACCCAGAAGTTGTTAATCCTTTCTGCTCCATATCACTCCACCGAGACAAAAATGCCTTCTTAAGGGTGGACTCTGGACTATGCTGACGAAGCCCTACAACCCCTTGGAGATTACGAAGTAAAGTTCCGTTCAGTGGAGAAAATGAATCTAAGGTAGCAGAAAACCAATCTGTTGCAAGCCAAACATAGTTGTTGCTCATCATTTTAAGTTTTTGGGCCACTGTAAAGATTCTCAATCTGGGGTCAGGATTAACATGGACGACATAAACTCGAGGGCCAAAAAACTTTGATTTATTGAGTGCATCTATGATGTCATTCTGCTCAAATTGAACACGTAAAGGCAGTTTATGTGAAATTTTGGCCATCTTCTTCTCCAATGCATCATCTAAAGCATATATGCCATTCCTCCCATAATCATCATCTAGATAGATGGAAATAACTTCTTTCCATCCATAAAAATCAACAAGATCTGCTATTGCAGACATTTGGAAGTAGTCACTTTGGGTACTTCGGAAAAAGTAAGGGAATTGCAGGGAAGACAAAGTTGGATCAGTAGCAGCATATGAAATTAGAGGTACTTTTAGACCATTGGCAACTTCAGATATTGTATGAGCTATTGAGGAGGACTGTGGGCCAATTATGGTCACTACCTTCTTCTCGATCAGTTGAAAAGCTGTCAAAAGAAAAGATAGAAAGATGTAATTTAAAAAACGTCGTTCTATATACTTCAATTTTTAGTATAAAAGCATCAACACTAATTTTTCCCTTTTTCAGCCAAATTTCTTGGGGAAATCAAAATCAAGCATGCCATCATATCGAAACTTGATAAAATTATCGATTCTCAATACCTAATTTCGAAGAAGTTCACAGAGAATAGATTCCTCACGCACAATAGATGGATATAAAAAGAAATACAAAAAAATATAACTAATCTATGATTGGCAGAGTTCTATAAATGGATACAAAAATATCAATTGTCACCCAAAAAGAAACTAAAAAATTTCCTAAAAGCGTTAGGAAAAAATAATTTTTATTTCAAAACTACAGAAAACCTTTATCACAACTGAAAAAAAAAAACTTTATAAGTAAATTAAAGCAAGAAAAAGTGAAGGCACCATCAATGGAACCCAGCAAGACATTGCAGCTTGCATCTTGCTTAATCAACCTCAACTCAGTCCCATTGAGAATTACTGGATCAGCATTAATATCGGAAACTGCAACTTCCATTGCTAACTTTGCCGCTCTACCAATAACCGAATCAAACGTAAAAATTGCACCGATGTTCACAACAGCAGGCCTCTGTCCATATACAGAACCAAAAAGAACTACCCATACAAAAATAAAAAGAGGTAAAACCACCAAATCTTTCATTGTTGGACAATATCAACCCAACTCCACAACACAAAATTGTTCCCTGAGCTAAGGTCCTCGCGCTAAGGTTTCTTACACTTAAAAGACTTGATAAATTAAACAGGGATGATACTAAGATAATTTTCAAATAAGAGGCATACTGGAGGACTGAAGATCAAGTTCAACAACGAACTGAAAATGGTCAGAGTCCCTGAGCACCTCTATTACTTGATCAATGAACTACCAACAACCAAGCAGAAACAGAATTTTGGTCCCGAGCTCCTATGAATATCGATCTTTCAACTCAGAGAAAATGAGTCTCAAAGCTTCAACAGTAACTGTTGACGTTATGAGTTTGGCAAGGAAATATTACCGTAGAGAGAATACGCACCCGTCTAACAGGGGAAAGATGAAGATATACGGAATCCAGAATTTGGACTCGTGAATTAAAAGTTTTACAGGTGTAAACTCAACTTCACATATGACTGCGACACATAAAGGTTCTGACAGAAATATTTTATTATTGTGAGAGAGAAATCGTAAACAAAGGGTACCCACGAAACGATTGTAATTGGACCAAAATTTGACGGAGGAGGAAACAAGGTTTCTAACAAGTAATTGACCGAACAACCAGATTGGTCCTCCAAGTTACACGTGATATTTTTAAATATTCTATATATTTAATACAAACAAAACCGCAGAAAAGTTGGATCTCACCCGGTGTAAAAATGGTACAATCAACGTCAGGGCTTGGATTCTAGTGACAACAAGTTGTCCGGAAGATATAGAAAGATGGGCTAGAGATGAAGCATGTAAATTTCCATTATTCATGCTGGTGCTAATGTAGAGGAAGCTGTATATCAATGTGATGCCTAAATATTAAAGCTCCATTGTTGAATCAACAATATAAATAACAATATTTAAGTCTTAATTAACACAGAAATTTTGGATTAACCATACTTTAATTTATCTTAGAAGAGTTTGTAACTGCAACTCCAAGCCATTCCTGGTGAGACTGAAATTGTAATGTAAAAAATAAGTTTAAGGCAAAATGAATTCATAAAAACAAAAGTTGATGGAAAGCTGATGTTTCAATCCAAATGGCAGATGATGAAGAATATCTTTATGTCTATTGTTAGGCTTAAGATTTAAATTAAATACTGATATTGTCATTGAAGGAAGATCGATTCAATCTTTGTGTGAAAAAATGATTTCACTTTTCAACTTAGAATTGGGGATGATGGGAAATTGGGCTGGTTTAGAATCTTAGCACTAAAGGCCTAATCTATGTGGGCGGCTCTATTGGTCCATGATTGATGAGGCTTACGTTTGCCCAGAGAGAATGGAGGATACCTTAGGGTTTAAGGTTTTTTTTTAGGGTAATTGTGTCATTGATGTTGCTGTGTGTGTTCATGGTTGGTCTGGATAACAATCGTTCTGGATAGATAGCCCACAGCCCTTTTCATTTTCACTGGAAAATTAAACATAGGAAGGTGACAAATGGGTTCGTCAGTCACCTATTCTTGCCAAACCAGGTATGTTTCCAAACTCTATTCTTTGAATTTCTTACTTTTAACTTACATGCTTTTTGTTTCTAAGTATATTGCTTCCGAGCACCAATAATCTGTAGGGATTTTAATAATATTTGGAGTTTTTGAGGAGCTTTTATGTGTCTCATGAAAGGAATTGATTTTTTTTTTTTTTTTGTGCTTTTTAAGCGAAAAGCATTGTTCCTGGAATGGTATTAGGATTTATAGGATTTAAGAAGGTTTTCTCTTGTTTTGAAGCTCCTTATACTCAGAGAAATTTTAGTGCTTCGTGGTATTTGAAAATGAATTCTTGGTTGACATTTTGGAAATACTTGTATAGTTGTTATGAGCGAACGTCAAAGAAAGATTATTCTCTCAAGTCACTTTAAAACGCTTGTAAAATTGTTCCTTGGAGCTGGGTGTTATGCTGACTGTTGTTTCATATGAGATTGAGTACAACCTAGCACTATGTTTTGTGAATAAGGCATCATTACTTTTAAAAAACATCATTTCTGTGCATAGCGGCAGTGATTGTCTTAGATTGAGAAAGTTAGAGAGGTCAGGTTTTTCAACCTCCTAGGTTGCTTGTATAGATTAAGATTGTTTTGGGGATGATATTATGAAAACTTGAAATTATATGTTTAAAATAATTTTTAACAGAAATCATGTAATTTGCATTAGGATATAACCAGGAAATTTTACTTTATTTGGTTTCTGATAACATGTGGTAAAGAAAGTCATCTTCAGTCTTTTCCCACAGAAGAAAAGAAGCCTAAAACCCTCAGATAAACCTTTCAGTAACTTTGAGCTTACATGAGCAAAAAGTTTTCTTGGGATATAAATAATCTTATTTTATTTCAATATCAGGATTTTGTCCTCACTACATTATATGACAACGAAACTGATAATTAGAATTTGCAGTGTAGGCAGGGTAAAGATATCTTGGAAAAACTTCTGAACTACTTCTGGATGAAAATTGTGACAATTAATTGTACTCTTTTAATGTAAAAGATAAACTGATTAGCTAAGAGTAATCTATGGGTTTGCAGCAATTTGAGGTCCGTGTTCTTGGGTGAAAGAAATGTGTTCTGTGCTTCCAGTGTTCCTGTAACTCGTGTTCGCTTTTTGAGAAAGACTATAGAATGTAAGGAGTCAAGAATTGGGAAACAACCTATTGAAGTGCCATCTAATGTGACAATCATGTTAGAAGGTCAAGGTCTTAAAGTAAAGGGTCCTTTGGGAGAATTATCAATTGCTTACCCACGTGAAGTGAAGGTTGAGAGGGACGAGTCAGGGATTTTAAGGGTAAAAAAGGCTGTGGAAACGAGAAGAGCTAACCAAATGCACGGGCTTTTCAGGTAAAACTCTTATTTGGCTCTATTCTTTTCTCTCCTTTTTTTTCAATTTGGTTTTGGTTTGAGGTCTTCCCTATATCCTAGTTACTTTCCTTTATCTTCAACTGATCATGGTTCTTCTCACAGTGTGTCGGTCAGAATTTTTTGAAAGATCATAATTATTTCAGGGATTAAGAATTGCTGCAAAATCATTGTAGTTATATGCAAAACATCTAACTATCTCTAATTGTTTGGAACTACCGTTCAATATAGAATACTCTAGGGTTAGAAAAAGCTTGATTTGCGTTTCAATGTTAGGGTTTTATTATTATAAACAATTTGTCTTTCAAGAATGCTTCTGCCTCTTACTCATATGCGTCTGGCTATATATTGCTGGTTAAAAAGCTTAAACAAATAGGTGAAGGTCCACAATAGTATTTAAATTCTGACATGCCTCTGATGTGCATTTGCATGTGAACAAACCCAAACACTAACAGGATTACAATATCTGGCAACAAACACAAACACAAATGCAACTTATTATAGTTTAAGCAATTCAATATGGGTTACAACACAAGTTTTTTGGTCCAACTTGCTTTAGTGTCAGATGAAGATATTACTTGAACAAACAGTATAACCTGATAGTTATTACACCACATAATTATAAGAACATGCATTTAGGTATCATTGTACTGGATAACATAGTTGTAACAAGAAAACACAAATCCTATCTGTTTTGTGATGCATAATAGTGACATTGTCATAGTGACATCTTCACCTTTCTTTTGTTTGTCCATCTTTAAATCTCTTTTTGGATTTTGTTCTTGCGGATGCACAAACCCTACTTGATTAGCAGGCTAGAATAAATTAAATATAACAACAGAATGAGTTGGTTGAAAAGTTTGATATATGGTTATAAGATATGCTTATTATGTGTCCCTTGGAATCTGCATAGGACACTAACGGACAACATGGTGGTTGGAGTATCTAAAGGTTTTGACAAGAAACTTCAAATGGTTGGTGTGGGGTATCGTGCAATGGTAGAAGGAAAAGACTTGATATTGAATCTTGGGTTTTCTCATCCAGTTAGGATGGCAATCCCTGAGGGCATAAAAGTGAAGGTGGAAGAGAATACTCGAATTACTGTAAGTGGATATGATAAAAGTGCGATTGGTCAGTTTGCTGCTTCTATTAGGAAATGGAGACCGCCAGAACCATATAAGGGCAAGGGTGTGAAGTATGCTGATGAAGTTATTCGAATGAAGGAAGGAAAGGCTGGGAAGAAGAAATAAGGGCTTTTTTTGGGTTCTTTCATTTTTAGTTAAAAATATGCATAGGCTGTGTAGAATGTACTCATAACACAATTAAAGCAATGCCTTGCTATGTATGCAGTTGAATTCATTTAATTTGAATGCTAGTGTTACTGGGAAGTAAAATCTTCCTTTTGTTACCCTGGTCCATATTTATGTGCCGGGACGTTACAAGTCTCATTCTGTTATAATAAAATTCATTTGCATTTTAATAAATATATAATTGTAGCATAAAATTAAATGAAATAAAGGTAGTAGTATCGTTACTGATAAACAACTGAAGTATCCACAATTCTTCATATTAGGCCCTCCAATAATTCTACTTAAAATCTGCTACGCACGTACCCAAACAAAATACCATATAGGTTGTGCTTGAGAGGGAGGTACAAAACAAAGGGTCATAAGTTCGGAAAACATCTATTTATAATTTTTAATATTGAAATAACGGAATAATAAATATCGAATATGAGTTAAATGAAAAATGTAACGTTAAGTAGCCATCCCTAATAACCACCCCTTTTAAGGTGATTACGTAATATTGGTCGAACTGAATTTGCACTACGTCACTTCGTACTAATTTTCAATATCAATTTTTCAATGTATAAAGTGTTACCGTTTATTTTAATAAACATACAATAATCACATCAAATTTATGATTATTTGTTATATTCAATTGAATAAAAAAATAATTTTTTGTAAAAAATTAACAAGTAAGATAAAAAATAAAAATATTTTGTTAATCTTTTAAAACTAGTTTTATACTACCTTTTATTTTATTTAAAAAACATATATTAAATTATCTTTTATTAGTATAGAACAAATAATATAAGAGATAATTTGTTTAACACCTCTACCTTAAATATTAAAATATTAGTAAAATAATTTTGATTTTTTTATGATTTTGTTTTTATTATTAAAATTTTTGAACAGAATTAATCTAATTTTTAATATGTCTTTAATAGTTTTAAAATAATAATTATATCCAAAAATACAATAAATTAAATTAGGATTGTAAATATTATATAATCATATATTTATATATAAGTTATAAATTTTAAAACTTTTAGGACTAAATAAAATTTTTAAAAAGTTTTCCGAATTTTGAAAAATTTTAAAAGTATTTTTGAAATTTTTAAAATTTTAATTTAACTCTAATAGTTTTAAAAATAAAAATTACATACTAAAAAATATAATTAATTAAAATATAAATATCATTTTATAATTTATTAAAATTGTGATATTAATCAAATACAATACTAATTAATAATTAATAATTTTTTTAAATATTTAAGTAAAAAATATTTTAATATTATTTTATTACTATCAAATATATGCCGTAGTTATTTATACATATTAATTTTATTAAATAAAATATTAATTTAATATTCCAAAAATTTGTATTAACGTTACTGTCTATAGGAACCAAGGGTGGGATGAGTATGTGGAAGAGATTTCCAGAAAGTGGAGTGGGAACTCACTCAAGGCCACTTTAGCAAAAATGAGTCTAGGTGCAGTAGTTTATTATATTTGGCGTGAGAGGAACAATAAGATCTTTGCAAGAGGCTCTATGTCTAAAGAGAGAATGTGTGATAATGTTAGAAGAATTATTAGAGATAAAAGTGTGGATTTGTGTAACTTTCCTGCTTCTTGCCAAAATAGATCACTTGCCATCACGTAGGGTCTTCCCTTGAGTATTTTTAAAAATCATGCTCCCTTTACCTAGTTACCTTGGCTCTTCGGGTAACAGTCTAAGTGGGAGGAGGGTTTCCTTTGGTAATGAGAGACATTTATCCACGACTTCTTTGCCATAAGAAGAGAATCATGAGAGAAAAGAAAGGATTTTTTTTTCCTAATGTGTTTGTTGTTTTGCAGGATTTTAAAAGCTTTCTTTGATAGTGGAAATGGATAAAGTTATTAACCTCAATATCTTTAACCCTTTGTTTGTGGCTTTAGTGGATCTTAAATGGTGCCCCACAGGTCCAAGCCTAGATTCGGACCTTCGATAGGCGCTGTTTTTCGGAGTTTTGGCTGCTCAAATATGTCTGCACTGTTCACGAGGTACTATTTTGTGAACAGTGAATTCTGGGAAATTTTTCAGATTCTACTGCTTATTTCAACCAGTTTCCAGGCCTTGATTCATCCATCTCTGAAGGCTTCCCGGGGTAGTTTTTTGGCTCACCAATACATGATGTCACAAGCTCCTCTGGTTGCATCTTGGTGTCCTAGGTGGCTGGAATTGAAACTGCATGGGTTGGAGAAATTTTTGGAAAATCTGTCTTCCTTGGGTTTTACTGGTGTTGTTGGGCTGAAATTTATACACTTTGAATGACTATGCATTGCTCTTACCTTGGTTGGTTGGTGTATATATCTCTAGATAAATTTATGCAATTTGTAAAGGGTTTAAGCATTTTTTGTATATGTCTATAAGTAAACCTTAGTTGTAGATTTTTGATTTCTTTACGGGCGAGTTCTTTCCGTTGCGTTTAGGTTATTTCGGGCTTGTCCCTTTTTTTATTAATATAATTTTATTTACCAAAAAAAAACTACGTACTGGCTGGAGTGTCATTTATCTCCGTACAGCCAACGCGTCCTCCATTTCCACTCCCGCCAAAAATAACATTCGAATCTCAAACCACTTTTTATTTCCGTTTCAAATGCGTAACTCACACTATATATTCACCTTCTTACTCTGTAAACCATTCTTCAATAAAAATTCAAAAGCGCATTGCATTTGTTCCATCTTACATCCTCTGTTGCAGAAGAAACTATGAAAGGACCTAGAGTTGTTGCGATTGCTCACAAGAAACCTGATGCAGAGTAAACCTTAGTCTTCTCTGCTTCTCTTTTTGCCTACTTTTTGTTTTTTTAATCTTTCAGCTTCGTATTCTTTTAGGTTTATTTGCTTTTCTGAATCTATTCCATCTCGATCTAGCTCTTTGTTATACTATGTTAATTTCACAAACAGTGTTCAATATTTTTGTTCTCGAGCTCTGACTACTGTGCTTGCTTTTCTGGTTCTTATATTATTCTATAATTACAAATTTGGTTCGATGATCTACTTTCGCTGTGTTTACTTTTCAGTAAATATTAGAAATCATGTTTTTAGTCAATTATTTTCGCTCAGACGTTTTAATTCATCGACTGCTTTCTGTTTCTTGTTTGATTTATGCGATTAGCGAGCTCACTCTAATTATGTAATCGTTTTAATTTGACATATTCATTTGCCATGAGCGCTGGATTTTCTCTACAATTACTTTTTCTGCTATGGCTTCGCTTTTAATATATGCTGTTGTTGATCCTGCTGTGTTGAAGGATTCTGAGGAAACGCAAGGCAGAGAACAAAACGACGAAGGAGAGAGCGAGTAAGAAGAAGGATTCTGAAGCTCCCAAGCGTCCTCCTAGTGCTTTCTTTATCTTCATGTAAATTTACAGTCACTAATTTATCGTTTTAGTTTTCACTTTCTTTTAGTTGTATTATTTTTTTGTTATAAATTACTTCTTCCTGTTCTGAATGATAGGGAGGACTTCAGAAAGTCATTCAAAGAAAATCATCCTGATAACACACCTGTTTCAGCTGTAAGCTTCTAAACTCAGTGACTCTTACTTGCTGTTTTGTTTCCGAGAAACTCAAGGAAAATAGGAGGAAATATGAATCAGATAGGTGGGGAAAATAGAACTCAAGATCAGAAGCCTTTTGCTTTTGTTACTTGAGAAATTTCAATATCATGACTAAATAACAGGTAGAATTCAAATCTCGAACTTCTAATCATTTCCTTCAGTTCTGCAGAAACCAAACACAAATCTATTATTTCATGATAGAGATTGATTACTCATATGTGTGATTGTGCAGGTTACGAAAGCCGGCAGCCAAAAATGGAAGTCGATGTCTGATGCTGTATGATATTAATTTTACTATTTTTCTTAGTACACAAGCGTTCTTCATTAAAAATACTACCCTATTTTTACGGCTACTATCTAAGAATTTATGACGATACGAGGTAATACTGTATTAGGACAAATTTCCGTATGTTGAGAAAGCTAAAAACAGGAAGGCAGATTATGTGAGAGCTGTTGAAGCTCATAAGGAAAAACTTGTAATGCTCTTCCTTCAAGTATCTTCATATTTATTCTCTGTTTTTAATGTTTAATTGTGGCAAGCTAAGATTAATTTCTCTTTTTCCTGACATTTCATTTTCATAATTTCATTTTTGGATTTTAAATTAGAATGGCGCTGGGGCTGATGAAAAGCCTGAGGACTCTGGGAAATCCACTTTTGAGATCCATGATGAGGCTGAGCAAGATTCTAGCTCTTAGGTATTCTCTCGCTTTATTCAGTTTGTTTATTGGTTTACTGAGTATGTTTAATTGCTGTGACTTGTGATTAATTGCTTTCATCTGATGTTACTTTTTGCAGACAGATCTTAGAGTTGCTTTGAGATCAGTGTGTGTACAGTGGTATAGGAATTTTCAACTGAATATATGTTTAGAAGGTTTTATGTTTCATTTCGGCATGTTAGTTTCCACTGCTTTATCATGACAAAAATGCTGTTAAAAGCCAACTCTGATGATGCAGACTTATGTCAACTGTTTACGGTTTCCTGTTTGTAAATTCTGTATTGCGATGCGATTGTTGTTATATGCATATTAACCAGATAAGTCAACTGTTTTGGGATTTTGCCTTTTGATAGAAGAGAGTACTACCAATCACGGTAAACCAGCACGATTAATTGGTATAGGAGCGTAGAAAACAGGGCTCCAATCTTAGAATGCCATGTCTCTGTTGAACAGGAATTATATTACTCGTGTCCGTATAAACAAACATGCAGAAATAATCTGAAGGAATCGATTTCATAATCAGTAATTGATTTTCATATACATGTATATAATATGTAATTCATATCATTGGTGGACCATGTTTTTTTAACTAATTTTGTTACTGTTTTGATTTGTCGGAAGGGGTTGTGAATTGTCCTGGCATGGGTAGAGCAAGTAGTGTTCTTCTGGGAGATGATGGGGGAATTGTCCTGGCTAAGTTTTCGTCTGATAAGATTTAAATTTGGCAGCAATTACAGTTTCATATAAGATTGACATTTAACTTTTAACTGATTTTATGACGGATCCTTTTTGTGGACAAACTAATAATTTTCTATGAATAAGGGCAAGTCAGCAAAGCAATTGCTTTACTCACCTAGTAAAAAGATTTCATTTATAATTCAATTTCCTTAATTGGCTTCAAAATCAAGATAAGTTTTCTATAATTGTCCTTTGTAATGGTTTTTTGCTTTGCTTTCTATCATGAATTGAAGAGAAAATGGTTGTGTTATATGGTTTTGCACTCGTCTGTCTGGGACCTTTTTGGACTTCATAGAACTTCATCGCGCTCACAGCTCGTGAAAAGCCCATACATTTTGCCGCGTCTTGCTGTGTATGCCTTTCTGAAATGCCACTCATAATTGACAACCGACGACTTATGAAACGAACACCAGAAGAATCCCTTGGGCTAAGGTAGTGTTGAATTGACCTTTGAATTGCATTTCATACCGAAGCAGAGCACACTGCTCTAATGGTTGTAAAAGCCTAAAAGGCCACTCGGTAAAAATATATAACACTTATTCCAGCTCCTCAAGACTAAGGGTTGTTTTTTTATTTCAAAAAACACCATTTTGCTATTTTGTAAATTTTTTTTACAAGAAGTTCAGCTGCGGGACTCTACAAGGAATGTAAACTTTGATTATAGTCTATAGCCATAAACAGGAAACAAATTATATTACTAAAAAAAATTTCATGTTTACAGGCCAAAACCAGGGGAAGTGTTCCAAAAAAAATGTTCAGTCCCGTGAAGCGTTTTGAGTTTTATTTCCTGCTCACATTCCACAATGAAAAGTTCCCTCGGATGAAAGCAACGTCAATAATTAACAATGCAGCTGTTTACTGCTGTGTCAAGTTCCGAATAACATATGGAAGAATGCCTCCATGGTTGAAATATGCCAATTCAACCTGCGCAAAACCAATAAAGAAAACTTTGATATCAAGGACTCCACATGCATATTATTTAGTATGCCATATCAACTTCTCCATATATTCAAGTGACAATAAAAAGAAATTGTTTTCAAATTTGAAGAATGGAAAGCCGTACCTCAGTGTCAAAGCGAACAGTACAGGTAAAAGATTTTCCCGTGTCTGTTGTGACAGTCACATCTTGGCCAGGCCTAATGTCACTGATCTTACTTGGGAGATCAATAGTATAACGCTCATGACCAGTCAAACCCAGAATGTCTGCGTCCTCTCCAGTCTTAAAGCAGAGTGGAATGATACCCATTCCCACCAAATTGCTGCGATGAATTCTCTCAAAACTTTTGGCAATCACTGCTTTGACTCCCTGTTACACGACAAATTTAAATTTACTGAAGAGTATATGGTCAACACTTCAAAGAAAGTAGAGGGTTGACCCAAATGGCTTAAATAAGATTCTCACCAACAACATTGGACCCTTGGCAGCCCAATCTCGAGAACTTCCACTTCCATACTCAGCTCCAGCCAAAATAATTGTGTCATGACCAGCAGTCTTGTATTCCTGGAATTAAAAAAAAAAAGCAGCAGATCACTTAGAACAAACTTCTGGAAATAAAATTTTGGTTTAACATACTAATGACTCACGATAGCCATTCTAACATTGATAAATCACAAAGGAAAGATTTTAAGATCACAAAACTATACTACATGTTTGATATTTTTCATACCCATAAAAAATTCAATTCAGAGAAACACATATTGTAGGGCCTTTAGAGTCCACAATAATGGAAATAACCTTCTGATGCAGTAATAACTTTTCCCACAGAATGCTCAGATGAGAATGCAATATTGTACAAGGGTATTATTGCTTAATATATGGTAGGCTAAGACTTCAGGATCCAAAGGTCAACCACTAGCCTCCGCTAACAAAGTGCGTATTTACCTCAAAAAGACATAGGCTCAAAAGGACATATTCAATCCAAATTCAGGGTAATCATATACGGCATATCAATAAATTAGAAAGAAAATACTATCAAGAGTAATTGTTTGAGGATGTAACACTGAGGAACTCACCATTGCAGCATCAAACACATAAAGTTTCTCCCCTGTTGGTACATGGATAGTCTTTGGGCCCACTTCCCCATTCAGAAGCTTGTTTACTAGGCGAATATTTGCAAAAGTTCCCCTAGCCATCACTTCATCATTGCCACGACGACTACCATAAGAGTTGAAGTCTTTGCGCTCCACCCCACGCTCAAGAAGATACTTTGCCGCTGGACTGTCTTTGTGGATGCTTCCAGCGGGAGAAATGTGATCTGTTGTGATACTGTCACCAAAGTTTAGCAAGCAGTAGGCATCCTTGACTCCATGGGCTCCAGGAGGATCCATAGTCATGCCCTTGAAGTATGGTGGCTCATGGATATAGGTAGAGCTGGGTTCCCATGAGTACAACGTACCGCCGGGTACTGATAGCTGATTCCACATGGGGTTGCCCTTTGTGATAGACTCATAAGTACTTCTAAACATATCAGGCAGCACACTGGATTGAACAACCTGTAAGGCAAACAAGTAATTTATTTCATTCAAAAAATAGTCAACATTCAATAATGTATTCAGACAAATGACACACAAAAGTTAGATGACCTACCTCAGCAATTTCTTCAGTAGTCGGCCAGATATGCTTAAAATAAACACTCTTACCATCTTTGCCCGTTCCAATTGGCTCCTTCTCAAAATCTATGTCAACCTGGAAAAGGGCCACATATTACCTAGGTGAAATGATATAAAAACATTCCTCTTGCACACATTTACAAGAGATTACTGCAATTGTCAATTTTCACATTACTAATCACCTAAGCAGTCAAGTCCATACCCATCTTTCTGAGTTTTTTAGTATCCACTTTGACAATTAGGAAAATATCAAGTCTATATCCATCTTTCTGAGTTTTTTTAGTATCCACTTCAGCAATTAGGAAAATACTGTATTAATTCTTCTGAATAAGGAAAAAAACTCATGACATCATGATCAATTGCAACTACATACTGTGCCAGCAAGAGCATAGGCAACAACTAGAGGAGGTGATGCAAGGTAATTAGCTCTCGTCAAGGCGTGAACACGACCCTCAAAATTCCTGTTCCCAGACAGCACAGCAGCAGCAACAATATCTGCAAAAAGACAACTAACTTAGTTGTGAAAGTTAAGAGACTAGCATGTAAAAACATGAAATTTGTGAAAGAAACTTACATAATAAGTTAATATGCTAAAGATAAAGAATGCATGAACTGAATTCTATATGGCCTTAGTTACAGAGAATTTAAGGTTAAATTTCAACTATACCATTCTCTGAAATAGCAGAGGCAACAGATTCATCCAATTCTCCAGAATTCCCAATACATGTTGTGCACCCATACCCAACAATATTGAATCCCTGCTGATTTAAATATTTTTGCAGTCCACTGCACCACAAGACAACCAAATCTTTTAGGTGTCCTTTTCCTTATCATATACAGCAAGAACATTTTCTCTACAAATAATAAATAACATTTTCTCCAAAACTATAATTCCTATGAATTTTATGAAATACCTCGCAAGTAGATATTTAGTAACAACTCCTGAGCCGGGGGCAAGACTTGTCTTTACCCAAGGTTTGACCTGGTGAACAAATAATTAAGCATTCATCACAGAAATCCTAGCAATTAATACATTCAGTTTTGCAACCTTACAGCAGAAAAGAAGGCTGAGAATAGTCAAATGTTGTAAGAATTTTTTATTTATGAGGTTAACAAGAATCTAATATGCATAATAAATCTGACAATGCTTACCTGTAGACCAAGTTCACAAGCTTTTTTTGCAACAAGACCAGCACCAAGCATCACACTTGGGTTTGATGTATTGGTGCAACTTGTGATTGCAGCAATGACAACACTTCCATGCTTAAGCTCTGCTGGTTGTCCATGGAAAGAAAACTTAGCCACTTTTTCCTGTGCCTCTTTAGGAACTGCAAAGCCCTGCATTACAATAAGACTTTTAGAAAAATGATAAATTTTTACTAGGAAAGCAATAAAAAGAAATAAAACAGAATTTACCATACAACCAAATTATCAGAATATAATTTAAAATAATTATTACAAAAGCAAAATCAACACAACTTGTATAATTGTTCCTGCAACATAAAAAGAACTTTGATAAGCATTAGATTTACCTTGAACCCAACTTTATTGCCAAGACATGAATGCCAATCTGCCTTCATTTCCCTTAAAGGAACACGATCATGAGGTCTGCGAAAAATGGCAGTTAAAAGTGGCTATACAGAATGTGATAGTATTTGCATTTGAGAGTTAAAATCAGTGAAGGCACTAAGCACACACCTCTTTGGCCCTGAAATACAGGGTTCAACATCAGCAAGGTTCAGTTCGAGGTATGAAGAGTACACCCTTTCTTGTTGGGGCTGGATTGTTATAGGTGAGGAAAAAATATTAAAACAAGATTGGAAAGCTCATGCTGAACATAAAATATAGGAAAAGCAAGGGAAAAAATGTCTTACCTCATTGTAGTCAACAAACATTTTATTTGCTCGGAGATAACCTTCTATCATTGCCACCTAAATTTGAAGAAAAAAGTAAGCCATCTACTGTTCTAAATTTTACAGTTGCAACCCCCCTGATAAATTATTATACTCACTGTTTCATCACTCCTTCCAGTCAACTTGAGATATTGTAAAGTAACATGATCTACAGGGAAGAACCCCATGGTTGCACCATATTCAGGAGACATATTAGCAATAGTAGCCCTATCAGCTAGTGAAAGCTCACCCATACCATCCCCTATGTGAGCATAAATGTGAAAACTAAATTAGATAGGTACATGCATCGCAAAAGAGCACAAGTTCAATTTTGCTCCATTAAAGTAAATTACCATAGAACTCGACAAATTTCCCAACAACACCATGTTTCCTCAGCATTTGTGTCACAGTTAGAACCAGGTCAGTAGCCGTGACCCCATTGCGCAACTTTCCTGATAGCTTGAACCCAACAACACCAGGCAACACCATGCTCATAGGCTGTCAGTAAGGGAAAATATAACATTAGAAACATTAACTGCAGTAAATCAATTCCACAGGTGCATTCATACTCAACAGAATGTAAATAACCAGGATGTTGCATTTAAAGAGAAGGAATTAACAAAGACGATTGAACCAATAAAAATTAACTTCTTAAAGTCGTTGTGTTACTATCTTACTAAAAAAAACTTTCCCTGTCAACACACTTTCCGGTTTCTACACTCCACTCTTACTGAACCAATAGATCTCAACAGACCTGTTATACAGAGCACAATAAACTAATAGTGGGAGGCTTGAAGTACTGCCTTAAAACAGAAGGTTAAAAACCTGTACATGAAATTATAGAAGACATCTGAGCACACATCAAAATCCTGATACCAGTAAAGTTGAAAACCAGGAATTAATCCAATTTCAAGAAACTTGACTCTTTAACATAATCTAATTTCAAGTTCACTCAATTCTGTCTATAAAATTCGGTATGAAAATGTATTGAAAGCATCACAGCAAGCACAACCATTGCTTAGTTATGATAATTAAAAACACAAAATGATCCTGATTCAACACAGGGAATAAACAACATTAATCACCCTTCATGGTGTACCATTTACCTGGCCAAGCATTGCCGCCTCTGCTTCAATACCTCCAACACCCCAGCCAGCAACTCCTAACCCATCAATCATGGTTGTGTGAGAATCAGTTCCAACCACACTGTCAGGGTATAGTATGCTATCAGTATTGAAGACAACCCGTCCCAGATATTCAAGATTGACCTGAAATTACCACATGTCAACTCACTTTATGACAAATTTATAAAAAGACATTTGGTCTATGATGAAATTCATATTTCAAAGTTATGTCAACCATTAGTACATTCATAAACTAAAACAGAGATTTTAATTCAATTTTTTGCAACAAAAGAAGCAAAAGAAAATAAAAGATAAAAACGAAATAGCATCTACTTATCATTGTGTCTGTTATATGAATTTATGTACTTAGGAAGCAAGTCAAATTAACAATTGCATTCTTATATCAGGTCCAATGCCCAACCTGATGCACAATACCAGAGCCAGGAGGAACAACAAGCATGTTGCGGAAAGCATTTGACCCCCATTTAAGGAAAGCAAATCTCTCCTTGTTCCTCTGAAATTCAAGCTCCATATTTGCCTGAACTGCATTTTCGGACCTTGTTACATCAACTTGAACTGAGTGATCAATGACAAGATCTACAGGAACCTGCAGGAATTTAAGTGCATCATAAGAAACCATAAAAGGGGAAACTGTGAAGATTATATAATATACATGACCAGAAGGTAGCATTAAACTTTAGAAATATCAGAAAAAGTTAAAATCCTTTAGCTAAAAATGTAATATTATCACTCCAAAGATATTAATAATTCTTTGTAATCAGCACAATTGTGGCTACATAGTACACATTAAGAACACATAAACACATAACCAAATCAATTTCAACATTACACTTACTAAAATCACAAAAATGTGTCTATCTAATGCATTAATTTATCAAGTTTAATAAGCATCTACACAAAGATGAGCTGATATCATCACAAAAATGTGTCTATCTAATGTATAAATTTATCAATTTTAATAAGCATCTGCATAAAGATGAGCTGAAATCCAATCTTTAAACCCATTACAACAAAAATTGCACTAAAAATAAGCAAAGGCAAAATGAAAATCAATGCAAGTGGCTAAAGTTGTATACTGAATGTGCATGCAAAATGATCAAAGGGACACGCACCAAAGGATTGATCTTGTTAGAATCACTGCCAAGCTTGTTCATAGCATCACGCATACAAGCAAGGTCAACAACAGCTGGTACTCCAGTAAAATCCTGCCATAAAGGAGAAAAAGTTAAAAAAGATGACAACATATGACAATTGGAAAATCAGGATTTATGACATACCTGTAAGAGAACTCGTGCAGGCTTAAACGGAATTTCAACTTGCTTTGGAGCTGAATTTTCCCAGTCAATAATTTTCTCAACATCTTCCTTTTTGACTTGAAAATTATCACAATTACGAATTGCAGATTCAAGAAGGATTCTAATAGAGTACGGTAGCTTGTCTGTTTCCCAACACAATAAACCAAAATTATACCCCGTGTCAAAAAACCTTCTTACAAGTATGATATGCTAAATTGCAATCGAAAAGTTGAAGAGATATACCAATCCTTGGGTCATTAAGGGCAGGAAGGCTATAGAACTTTCCAAACTCGCCACCTCCAGGTTTTGGAAGACTGGTCAAGATCCCTTTGAATGCATGATCAGTAGCTGACCCCAACCCATAGATGAGATAGATATCAAAACACAACGAAATCAATCAATGGCTCAACAGTTCTCAGAATAAGAATTACAAAGACATCAAATATGAAAATTCATTCTTTCTTTTAATTACGCGCTACTTCAAATACCATGTCTACTCATTAAATCAATATGATTACACAATTTAACTTAGATACATAAAAACAATTGCTATAAAAAAAATTAAAGGTAATAAGTCAATAAATAAAAAAATAATTTAAAATTAAATTCTAGTTCATAATAACTAACGCATTCACTAACACAACGCTTTCTCAAAGCTATTTCTCTATTAATATATATTGTCTTGAGATAGTTTTTGATTAATTTCAATTTAACTTCGCTGATCGAGTCAAACACTGATTCAAAAAAATCGCAAATGAACGTGACAGCTCAGCAAAATACAGTACCAATAGTGGCAAAGGAGCGTTCAAGGCGGTCGATGATAGGAGCAACGGTTCTGATCTGAGCGCGAAGACTTAGAGGTGAGCGCCAATCGACACCGTGGCTCCAGCGAGGGACAGAGCAGCGGAGAGATCGACAGGCAGAGGATAAGCTAAGAGATCGGTGAGTGATGAAGGTAGAAGCAGAAACGTTGGAAGACGAAGATGATGAGGGCTTCAAAGAGGATAAAGAAGAAATGAATCTTGATCTAGAAGCTCTAAGTAAAGAAGAAGCTGAAGTATACATGATGTAGCAGTATGTCTATAAGGATCACGCAGTCGCATAAAACTGGTAAGATAGGGTTTGGTGCAGAGCAGAGGTGAGCAAAATTAATAATTCAGCTATGGCGTACGGTAGAGTATTCTGTTTGAGAGAAGAGGAGGAGCGGAGACGAGGCGTGTGGAGAGCAAAAGAAGCCTAGGGCTGCGTGCCGTTCCTATAATTGAAAAGTATTTAACGGTGCTTCTTCACCGTTCGCCTCCTTCAAAATTGGAAAGTTCAAATAGTTAGTAATTAAGGAAACGTTACAATATTGTAAGGTGATTCTATCATGTGTAATATGTTCGGTTGGCCAAACAACATATTGCCACCCAAGGTTTGGCTTAATAACAAAGTGCCACCCACAAAACTTTTTCAATCTAAATTACCACCTTTTTCCTGTCAAAAAACCAAAATATATTTTATAATATAATATTAAAATAAAATTTAATATAAATAATATTAAAAACAAAATTAAAATAAAAAATATTAAAATAATAATAAAAATTTACCTTTTTAGATTATAAACAATCACTATCGCTGACGATACTGTTGGTGATGATGGCTGTTTTTAATATTTTTTGTTTTTTATTTTTTAAAATTTTTTATTATTTTAATATTTATTATTTTAATTTTTTTAAATATTATTTATAAAATTTTATTTTTATTTAAAAAGACTAATATACCCCTCTGAGAGGTGGTAATTTGAATTTAAAAAATTTTATAAATGGCAATTTGTCATTACAACAAACCTTGGGTGGGAATATGTCATTTGGCCATGTTCACTTTGATTGAGTGATTATATTTTCTCCCTCAAAACGTATTTAAAATTGGCCAAGTTATATTCCCACCCAAGGTTTCCTTAACGAGGAAAATCCCATTTATGAAAGTTTAAAAAACTAAATATTCACCTATTCATATAAGTAAAAAAATATTTTTATCTTTTAAATAAAAATTAAAAATAATGATAATATAAATTTAAAACAACAAAATAAAAAAAAATTAATTTTAAAAAATAAATAAATATTTAAAAAATAGTTACTATCGTCGATGGAGGTGATCACGTTAATCTTACCAGTTCTATTAAAAGCCAAATTTAGTTGTTTTAGTGATTGACTGCCAAAAATGTGGTCATCTCGCCATCGAAAGTGGTTGAAAACGGTTGGTGTCAAATATTTGAGCTATTGTTAACCTTCTCCGATGCCAAAGGCGATCAGATTTAGTCATTTTCACCTTATATATTATTGAGATTGTCAAATCCAGTCGCTAATAGAACTAAGTGGCCGTTTTCGACCACCTAGTAAGGTTAATATTTGCTATCATCGTCAACAACGTTGTCAGCGGCGATGACTGTTTTTTTTAATATTTAATTTATTTTTTAAATTTTTATTATTATTATTTTAATATTATTTTTAATATTATTTTAAATTAAATTATATTTTAATATTAATATTATTAATTTTTATAAATGATATTTTAATATTTTCAAAAAGCAAGAATGGGTACTTAAATTTTTAAACTTTTATGAGCACAAATTTGTCATTTAAGGAAACCTTGAATAGAAATATGTCATTTAGCCATTTAAAATTTTAACTTGTATGAAAACACATATTTCATCTCAATTTTTTCCTATCTTTTATTGGTACAAATTTTCATAGTAACATTAATTATATCATATAAATTATATTTTAATTCTTAAAAATAAAATATGAGTAATAAAATGAAGATAGATCTCAAGATTATACAGCATCGAAATATAAATAATTTCATTAATAATGCTATAGGTTGATCTATATATGTTCGAGCGATACTTCATTCACATTACATGAAATAGGAAGTATCAAATTGGAAAAAACTTTGAGGCAAAGAAATTGGTGTAATTTTGATTTAAAATTTCCCACCCTATCTATGACCTTATAACACTTTTCTACAAATATTTTACCAAAAATCCAACACAAATATTATACAAAAACCATGATTATCATATTATCCTTTCCTATTTTCTTATTCTCTTTCATTTTTTTTGCTTTTCTCTTATTTTCTCTCTTGGCTCTCAGTTTCTTTAATTTCCTTATCCCAACAGCCAGTGGGTGGAAACTTTGATTTTTGGCCCCCTTCATCTTCATCCCCAATTCCACTTTCTTTCGTTATCATTTCTACCTTCGATATTACCATCATCTTTTTCCTTATCATTATTTTCATCTAAATTTGTCGTCGATCATCGCCATTATTATAACCTTCATTACAACTATAATCATCTTTATTATTAAAATCTTGAAAATACATATTTTAAAGATAAAAAAAGAATTTATTATTAAATTTTTTATTTAATATAAATTATATAAAAACACGTATATATATGTTTAAATAATGAAAAATTGTTCGAATACTATAACTTTTGTAAATGTGTATACTAAAAATCTATATTTAATTGGTTTTTTTTAAATTTATAAAATAAATAATCATCATCTCAATCATTAATATCGTATTAAAAAGTATCATTTTATCGTTATATCTTTACAAGGATATATATATAACATAATCGTAAATATAAATTTTTAAATAATAAATTAAATACCGTAAAAAGTTTTATTTTCAGCACTCATTTGCATGAAATCATACACTTATAAAATTATATTGTTAGTTCTCATAATTATTATCCCCTCTTTGCGAAAGACCCCAATGCTACTTTGTGGTAGTGTACCAATTTTTACATCAGCACCTAGGTTTTAATTGTCATTTATTGACAAATAATAATTAATAATTAATGATATTGAGTTATGTTACTGGTGTCAATCTAGTTAAATAATTGAATGTCTTTGTAGGGATATAAAGATCCACGCTATGCAGTTTTAAAATTTTAATGGACCACTTTGAAAAATCATCTGTGCAGTTCGGTTGGGCCTTCCGGCGAAGCCATATCCAGAAGACAAAGTAAAATTAGATTAGTGTGTTAAGTTTGAATATTAGGGTAGGAGATGGACAACTGAAACTTTTCCTTTGAGCAAAAAGACAATGCTGTGTTATTGTCAGCAACAGCCAGCGTTCTTTTATGAGGCCAAAAAGACCAAATATGTAGGCCAAAAGAGTTAATTCCTCCTAAGGTTTTTTTAAATGTTAAATGTTATTTTTTAATTTTTTAAAAGTTAAACATTTGTCTATTAATTAAAATATTTAATAATTAATTATTAATAATAAAAATATTTTTGTCTTATAAAATAATAAAATAAATTTTTAATAAAAATATTTAAATAAATAATAAAAAAATATTAAAAATAAAATAATAATTAACATCGTCATCAATAATGGTAGTCATTAAAAATCAAATCAGATAGTTCAAAAAATCATATAGTTTGATTATTGATTAGATCTAATTGATTTAAAAAAAAAATAGTTAGATCTAATTATTTTTATTTTGATAAAGGCCACTATAAAAAATGATGATAAAAAATGATCGATTTTGCTCCTATTGGCCATTTATGACTTAAAGATCTGTCTGTCTATGTTAAAAAAAAACTATTTTCGTTAAAAGAGTTAACCAAATTTGGTCGAAAATTAGATTATGTGGTCTTTTTTTAACCATTTGGTTCAATTTTAGAGGTTATTATTGTAATGACAGAGGTTGAGATCTTTTAAAAATTTTAAAAATTTTAACAATTATAAATATTTTTATAAATATTTTAATATTATTTTATATTTATTATAATTTTTTCATCTTTTGGAACGAAAGAATTTTTGTCATTTTATGAAAATATTATCTGAATTGGATAGAAAATGTTTATGGATGGACATTGACTTTGTTAAAGTTTAAGGGTTAAATTTTTCAGTTTAAGGAAACCTTCAATCGGCCTAATACGTAAGTAAGGCTTGCACATTGGAACTGGGTCTCCTGATGAATAAAATATGCATAGGAGATGGAGCCCAATATCATTAAGAACAACTCAGCCCAATTGTCAATAATACCCTAACGAATCCCGCGCCCCTCCCTCTCTTTCAAAATCTTCCCGCCTCTCTCTCCCCTCTTAAAAACCCACCCGCCTGTCTCTAACCCTAACTCATCGAATTATCCCTTGCGCGCCCCTTCTCCCCCTGACATGGAGCGAAGAATCCGATCTGTACCAAGACAGCACTTGGCCCGATCCGAACCATTCCTCAAGTACCTCAAACCTGGCGCCCTTGCTCGCCTGCGAGACTCGAAAATCAGCGCTAGATCGCATAGAGTTATCTCAATCCCTCAGATCTCCCCTCACCGCATGACGCCTACCTCACCTCCACCGTCTTCAGACGACGATCAACCTCAGGTAAGCGTCATCGACCCCTTCCCGTGCTTCTCCGGGAGGATGTACGGTCCACGATGTCCTCAAAGGAAGAAACTCGTTGCGGCTAAAGCGGTGCTATTTTTGAGCACGAATCAGTCAGGTCCGGTGTCTGATCTTCCCGATCCGGTCATTGATGTGTTTAGTAGTGATAGTAACATTGTTGCTGCTCATTGAATAAGTGAGATGTTTCAATAATTTTGTGAATTTATCTGTATTGTTAATTTTTTTTTTTGTAGATTTTAATTTTAGAGGAAGCTAGTTCAGAAAATGTACAAGATGGATCCTTCATGGATTGCATGAAAAATATATTGAAACTTGAATTAATAAAGAAAAATATCAACTTTCGGTTTAAGTTCTTGTATTTGTTGATTAATTTACATTTTAGCACACTTTGTATTCAATTTTTGCCATTAATTGATGGGGTTGATTGTGCGCCCCATAACTGTTTGATTTATTGAAGTTAGGAGAGCTCTAAGTCGTCAATAATTAGCATTGATTGTGTGCTGAATTTCTTTACATTGCTTAATTAGTTAACGTGGAGCCCCGTATTTAATAGACATGCTTGGTCAATCTGGTTTTTAATAATTACAGTTTACCTTAATGTTTTCATGTGCCGGTTGAGAGCTTAATTATATGGACTTTTCATATGTTGTAGAATGTCCTCTGATGAACCATGAAATAATTCCATGGAACTCTTTTCTTCCTTAGAGTTTTGCTTACTTGTGGAACTCTATGTTCTGTTCTTCACCCACATGCATTCGTGGTTTCTTTCCCATGTTAGTTAGATGCATTCACTTGATAGTATTGTTCTTCATCTCTCTACATTAGTTTTACATATGCTGTTATTCCTTTGGCCATAACCTTATGTGTTGATATTGTTATACTATGTGGAAGTTGAGGCTCATTTGTTAGTTTATAGCACTAATAATTGTGTACCTTGTCATAGACATCTAATCTGAGCTCTGTTCATAAACTGTGCTCCAGATCGTCTCTATGCAGCTAGATAAACCATGAGTTGTGCAAATGCAAGATAATGGATGCCTGATAAGAGAGCATTTCAGTCCAGCATGTATTAGTCTTTTAACATTTGTTTTCTCTGTAACCTACATAGATTTTGAAGAGGATGATCCGTGAGTCTGTGTTATGCTGTCTTCTTTGTGATTAGCTTTCTATTGGTGTGTTTAAGGGCATATCAAACTTAGGTTGTTTCGGCCGTTAGCCCTTGGTTTTGCATATAAAATTTTACTTTGAGGATGCTGTTCACTGGAGATGAGCTCAATAAACAAAAGTATGCGTATTTGCATTATATTATTTCCTGAAGATGGCAAGCCGTAATATTCATATCAAGCAACCATGGGTGTGGCTTTGAGCAGATTTAGGATGAAAGAAGTAATTCAGATAACAGAAAATCTTGTCATTTGTTCTTGTGAAAAAAATTTGATTATTGTTTGGATCAAAATTCAGAAAATAATTATGATTGTGGTGACTGGAAAGTCTTTCACAAACGTTTTTAGTTTTTTATTTTATTATATTTTTTGCAGCCTGCTGTTGGATAGGATAAATAAACATACATGATGATAGGTGCTTTTTTAGTTGTCTAAAGTTTTTATTTTTCATAGGAAACCATGCCAAGCCAGCATCCGCACTGTTCTTTTAGTATAACGCCTTTCGGCTTAGTCGCGGATCTCCGTCTTTTTCAACTTAAATGAATGTTACACCTAATTTAGTTAACCATATTAGATTGAAAAATCTTAGTTTGTAAAACCGTTCTAAGTTTATTGTATCCGATAAGGTCAAAAATTTATTTCATGCTTTTCCGGAAAATGTACTTCTTTAATTTCCTGTTTGTTTAACAACTGTTTTTTTGGGCTAACGAACTTCTGATTTTATGTGCTTTTCTAAAGCCTCATACGACGTCGTCCAAGTGCCCCTGTTCGTATCAATGTTGCTTGGTAAAACAGGCTTTCTCCCTCGACACAGTCTCCAGTCACACTGCGTAACTCCTAAGGCGAACAAAAATAAATAAATAAATAATCTAAGCACTTTCAATTGACGGTAAAAAAAAAAAAGGGAAAGGAAAAAGGAACCGCTCGTCGGAACAGCATAATGGCGGAACCGACAACAAAATACGACCGCATTCCTAATGACCGTTTTGACCTCAATTCTGACTATTCTCTTTCCACTTTTTCTTCGGAAGGATAAACTTCCACCTAAACTGGGTTTTGAACCCTCTGGTTTTTCAACAGAAAGTATTTTTCTGAAATTTCTTGAGAATTTACATTGCTAGTAGTGTTTAGTTGGAGGTGACATGCTGCAATACAAATGGGTGTTGTTACCTTAAGGAACTTCAACTCCATAAGACCTGCATTGTTTGCTATATTAAATATTAAAGTTGTAACAATGTGCTATTTGATATCAATATTGTATCTGAAGGTATAAATACTCTGTTTAGCAGAAGGAAAGACTGCAATAAGTCAGTCTGGCCAATTCAAAAGGCTAGGTTGGGAAGGTTGACCCAATGGTGCCTTGACTAAAATTTTAATCAGGCTTTTGAGTTCATATATTTTTTTTAGTGGAATTCGTCGTTATATTTCAAATGCTGGATCTGGGGTGAGCAATGGCAGGCAGCCCTTGAAAAAGCCAGTGCATGCTTGCTCAACTGCTGTCCTACTGGTTCTGATACATCGAAAATTTTGGTTCTTGGTGGGATTGGAAGCCTTACTGTGATTGATGGTTCCAAAATTAACTTGGTGACATTGAAAACAATTTTGTGTGTACGGATTTGACTCCCTTTTTTTTGTATCTTTCAATGCTTTATTTTTTTATTATTATTCTTTTCTCACTTTTGGTATTGGTGCTAGTGGATGATGCGGGACAATCGAAGGCCAAATCTGCATGTGCATTTCTTCAAGAATTCAATGATGCTGTTAAAGCTAAGTTTATTGCAGAGTGTCCGGAGAAACTAATTGAAACAAAAGCATAATTCTTTGCAAGTTTACTGGTAGTGGCCACTCAGGTATAAATACTGGATTTTCAGCATTTATAGCATTCACTGTTAAATAGTTTTTGGCACTCATTGCAATTTTAACTTCTGTATCGCTGATTATATTTTTTCTTTCAGCCCTTTTGGCAGGTCTAAGTATGGTTATTTACAATGATTATGACATAAAAATTAGTATATATTGCTACAGTTTTAGGTATGTTTGACATTGTTCTTGCATAGTTCCTTTCATGGTGGCTATTACCCACAACATCCTCTGATGCCATGTATTTTAGCTTGCTCATTTGACTACTACTTTATTCTCTTTAAAGCTACATCATTTATTTTCTTTTTCTGATTCAATTTTCAGCTGGTGGGGGATCCGATGGTAAAGTTTGACAGAATCTGTGGGGACACTAATGCGATGTTGATTTCTCGCTCCTATGGTCTCACAGGACTGGTTTAATCAGTGTGAGGGTGAATCATTGTTTCAACTACTTTTTCACTACCATGAATTCGTTTTCATTTGATAACAAGTTTTTGACTTTACCTTTCTCACAATTTATGTTCCTGTTGGTTCTTAAATGATTGTAGACATCTTGTTAATTTGACATAAAAAACAACTAGGACATTCTGGTAGGAACTGTGAATCTGAATGTGAATAGTTCAAAATTATTTTTTCAGTAGAAAAGAGAAAATTTAATTGGAATATTTTGGAAACTTTGATGCATTGCTGAGAATTGCTAATTTTTTCTTTCTTTCTGAGGCAGGAACATACAGGGATTGAGTCAAAGCCTGACTATTTTCTGGACGACCTTCTATTAAATAACCCATGGCCTGAGCCCAGGAAGTATGGAGTTTTATTTGAATGTCTTTGTAATTGGCTTTTCTAATTTGATAGTTTATCTTATCCCATGCTGTGTCTTTTATAGCATATATACATATGTAAATGAAAATAATGGATTCTGCCCTTCTCTTATGTATCTGACTGGTGTTTTACTTAATAGGTTTGCAGAAATATTTGATTTGAATGTGCCAAATACTGTTGCCGCAAACACACACCATACATTGTGATTCTTATTAAGATGGTCGTAGAGTGGACTAAAGCTCATGGGGGTAGCCTTCCATCAACCAGAGAAGAGAGAGCAGAGTTTGAGGTATATTTTATTACCATCTTATTTGTTGGGTTTTTATGGCGGTCAATTAGTGTGATTTAGCTGTGGCCTCTGACATATTAGGCGCTTCTTAAATCCAAGATGGCTGCTATCGATGAAGACAACTGTAAAGAAGCTGTTAAGGCTTCCTTCAAAGTCTTTGCTCCTCGATGAATAAGTGAGTTTTTGATTTGGAAGCACTTGGTTGATAATTCTTTATAGGAAGCTATTGCATCTGAAAATTAAATACGAGGTATCTAATTTTCATCTTCTATGTGAAGCCTGAGACTAGTAGTGGGCCATTTAGTTCACATAACTCACTGTTTCCATGCCACTGTTTGTGGGATGGGCTTGGTGTTGTTTTCCCATATTGGGTTTGTTGACATGGAAACATTTGAGGCATCTTGCCCTGCATTTATGTATTCAAAGTAGCTTGAACTGGAGAATTTGAGCCTTAGGTAATACCCTAGATTCTGAGATGGAATGATTTGTAGATATTTATGTTTAACACAAAAAGAGCAACTGTGAAACAAGTTGAATGGGGAGTTTATCTTTCTTTTAAAAAGGCCTACTCCTTTGTTATGGAATTTTGTGCGCAGTCAGAAAGCCTATGGTTTTTGTCATCATCATCTTTACTGCGATATTAATTTTGAAAATCACCCTTCTATCGGCTTGCATGTGAATAGTGGGGTAACCTCTCTCTGGTTGGCATGTCAGGTTCTGACTTGTGGCAAATAAATAATTATATCCATGCTGAATTTAATTCTAATTCATCAGATTTTTGTGTGATGGTTGGTGATTTTTACGAGAAAACATCACCTCATGTTCTTAGCTGTGATCTTTTCTCTTCTATGCTGGTTATCATCATCATATCTCGAATAATTATAAAATTCAGTTGTTTCTACACATAGTTTGCTTCATTTAGTGTGGGACTCGTGGATAATGTGTAGCTTTGGTTCTGGTCTTTTCTTTCTTTCCTCTGATCCTTACAATGATTTTGTGTGTGATCAGTTGTTAATGAATTTCGATAAACTAAATGATAGGTTCTGTGCATATGAAATGCTGCTCATGTGCCAGAATCAGTTTTCTGTTTAAGATTCTTTGCTTAATCAGAAAGCTAGATTAGCTCTTGAACTACAGTGTCGTATTCCTTGAAAGCCACCGGGATATGTTATCAGTCACCCCGTGCATGTTAACATACAGAAGCTTCTACCCATAACATGATTTTTTTGAACAAATATTGGATCCTCCCTTCCGAGGAGAGTTAGATTCATGATTCTATGAGTCTTTTTATATCTCCTGTGACTTGCTTCAGTTCAAGTTCTCAAAACCTTGAGCTGTATGCAGGAGTTCATTGCAAATGAAGGAGATGGGGAAGCGTCTCTTGGGGGGGCAACACCGGATATGACGTCTTCAACTGAATGAGTGACTTTCGACTTTGGAATTGTTTTCTCAATTTCTTCCCCTAAGATTGAAAAGGAATGATGTTAATAGCTGTATGAAAATTTCTGCTGGCATCATGTAGACTTGCAGGAATTTTATCAAGCAAAGGCCAAGGCTGATTCCTTGCCATTGAGCAATCAGTGTCTTTCACCTTATTTATTGCACAATATGCAGCATGCTTATGCAAGCTAGACGGGAATTTTAGGTTTCCTTATTGACAAAGTTCTTACACATACAACTGCTATTTGTGCCTGTAGTGTTGCTGTGGGATTCTATAATCTCCTAACAGCTGTGGACCGGTTCGCCACCAATTGCAATAGCTTTCCTGGGAAACTAGATGAATTTAGTCATTGCAATTTCATTGCAAAGTTGAAAAAATTGGACTTTACTCGCAGATCTTTTTTAGCAGCTGGGCTTCTTCTTCCTGCACCAACACATGATAGAATGAAGTGCCTCACCAACTAGAATGTTGGCGGAGAATTCCTGCACAAAACTGCCATATTATTTTCCAATAGGCTTACTAAACATAATATTATCACCGTTGCTGCTAATATAGGCATTCCCAAACAGAAACAAAGGTAAGAACAATTTGATTTATACTTGCTTCTGGTGCCAACAAGAAAATTGATCATATTAAGTCAAATTGCTTCACCATTGGGCTAATGTTCCTTATACTCTCCTCCCAAATAGAAACTCAAATAGCTAGGAATCCAATTTAGGTATCTGATCCACCTAAAAGCTAGAAGGAACTTCTGCTAACACTTCTAATAGTACATAGATTTGAGAATGAATAAAAAAAACCAAGAGTTTTCTATGCACAGTACAAGAGGAAGATGATACTACAAATAAACATGGAAAATTTGGATCAATAGCATCTTGATGCTGGTTGATGAATGATGATGGTCTTTACTACAATTTCCCCAATATATTAACTCATGGAAGCAGCTGCAACAGGTTTCTTGGCAGGATTGTAAACGCTGAACTCACCAAACTCTCTTCTGCCACTGGGAAACACAGTGCTCAGAGTCAAATCCTTGGACAAGTAACAAAGGTTCAGTGGCTAAAGGCAAGAACATGTTATATTGATAAATCAACTCTATACTTTCTGTGTTCTCATGTGTGTGTGACTGGTCAAATCACAAACTTCATCAAAATTAGTTACCAGTAGAAGTTGTGTTTAAATAATATTCAGAAAAGATTAAGAAAGCAGAAAGATCTTCTTTCAACCAAGTTAAATGGCCCAACTATATTGCTGATGGGAGAATTATACCTGTGCTGTACATCCCAGCCAGCAGGCAAAAAGCAAGGATGAATAGCGTCCACAAAAACTTGTCTCCATCTTTGGCAAAACTGACAAATGCCATCCTCTCCATATTCCTGCAGTAGATAATCAACTACTTGTTTTCCATGCGGTCCATGTCCTAATAAAGATAACTTTGAATTATGCTTTGGTGAGTCACTTCCATCATACGTTGGATAGAGAAAGTCAACAGTTCCATTAGTTACACTTCTATTCTCATAGTCGTCGTCATCATTCCCATCATAGTCATCTTTCGCAGATGAGGAAACTTGATCAACCCCTGTATTGCTTATGTCATCAACCGTTACAGTAGCAAAATTATGGTTTTCTTTTTCATCAAATGGTTCTGTTTCAGTAGCAAGCGTCGCATCTACATTATTAGCTTCTGTAGCAGTCACAGTAGCAGATTTTTCGGTCCCACCACCGAAATTCTTGTGCTTCTCATTGGGAACGTCAACAAATTTGGAATGTTTCAAATACACCCCTCTTTTCTTCTCAATTCGTCTTCTCTCACGAGGACTCATTCCAACAAGTAGAGCTCTTTCCAAGTCTTCTTCGGATATTTCCCTTCCTCCATAATATCTCATGACAATCTTCAAAAATCAAAAATGAATTCCCTCAATAAAAGAGCTCTTAAAGAACATAGTACAGATCTCTATAACTGATGATCCATCGGTAGCAGAATAGCAATTCACAAGAGAGCTTTGGTTGTGAATAAATATTATGCTCTTCTAAAAAGACTTACTTTTTTCTATCAGAAAACAAAAATGCTATTTTCATTATCTACGAGAAACTAAAACTCAAACATAAAAGAAATTTATGCCAATAATTGAAGAGAGGAGTCCATATTGTAAAAGCAATAATTTAAAGAAAGCATCTTCAAATAATGGAAGTTATAATATTGGCTACTGTTGGCCCTCGTTGCTGATGTAACAGTCAGAAACAAAATAGAAAAAACAAAATGCACACAAAGCTTTTTCCAAGCCAAACAGAATGAAGTGCCAAAAATAGGGGCTCATACCTGTCTCAGTTCTTCCCTACGGTCAGAAGGCATTCTTGGACCATGGCGCAAAAGAGCCATGGCAGCTGTTCGTAACTGTAAAGGAGATACACCTGTCTTCTCAGTTTTCATCAATGATGACCCTGGACTATCTTGTGCTTGTTTTGAATCAACTACTTTATGAATAAAAAGAGGTATTCCAAATTCTGCAGCAATTTGTTTCTTATACTTCTCAGCCGCGGCATGAGCTACCTCATGGCAGTCCACACAGAGTAGGACAATATCATGGGAACGATGGCTTTTTAAATGCTCAGGGAAGTGCATTCTATAGCATGAGGGAATAATTCTGTAGTGTAAATAGTGATTTCCTTCACCACAGCCAACACATATATTTTTCTTACTTTGAATATAAAAGTCATTGCCTTCATCTTCTGGACGGCCTTTGGGTTCAAAAAGAAGCATTATAGCAGGTGGGTTGTCCTCAACTAGTTTTGCGAGATTTCTACGAATATACCTGTAAGATGCCATAAATTTGTAAACTGCACCACATTTAAAGTTGAAATAAAGATAAAATAAAAGATTTTTACCAACCAATCAAGCTTTCTGCGGTCACAGTAACAGAGCAACCGTTCATCACTTGCATAGATCCTACAATTATGATAAACTGGAGCTTTGCAGGAAAACTTTTGGACAAACAGCTCTCTTGAAGCCTTCCGAGCAAATTGCTTCGAATTTTTGACCCAACCATTTTGTTTGTAAACCAATCTATTGCTCTGAGGAATTAGTTTTAGATTACATTTTGCCAGTGTAGTATAATTAAAAACAGACAATGGACAACTTCCATTTGGACCCAGACACTTCTGTAGAATTGCTTGAAAAATATCATCCAGATTACCTAACTTGTCCTGGATTAGATTACGTAAGTCACCCAAATGACTGCAAACAACAGGGGAAGGAGATGGTAGACAAGAATTAAAATTCACAGAATCAACATGCAAATCAGCTTGAGCTATGGTGAAGCATATGTCTGTTGCAGTTGCAGGAACTTTATCTGCAAGAGCAACAATAGCCTGCTCGGATAATACAAATCTCAAGCTCTCATCATGCACACGAGCCTGAAAGGAATTGAAGACCAATGGAAATTAATGAGCTATATTAATAAGTTTTATCTGTCTTTTCTGATTTTGTATACTGTTTGTTTTTTTATAGGTTTATATGTTGCCTTTTGCATCTCTGATCCCTTGCTGAAGGTATACAAACCTTTTTGTTAAGGTGAACCAATCACTTGTATCTCCTTCTTTATCAATATATCTCAGTTTCTATCTAAAATAAAATTATAATAGAAGAGTTCCAGGAGATTATCAACATCATTCTTCATACATCAGCAAGGCTATTCTTGATACAGCAGAAAAAATGAAAATTTCCTACTTACCATTAAATCTCGCCAACTGCACAATCGTCTCACAAGATCCTGAAACTGTATTTACAAACAAATAAACAATAAATATGGATTCCTTTCATGGATGCAAGTGCAAAAACCAGGTAGAAAGCAGCACACCTGGGTTTCACAGGAAATTGAAGAAACATCTCCTTGACCATTCAAGTGTCGGTAAAGGATTGATGATGCAGCTGCTTCTCCTGGATAAGACTCAATCTCTTTCATGTAGAGTTGCAAACAGACCATGTTTGAACGCCGACCAGCCTCGAAAACAAAATTGAATTTGTCATTGGGGCGAGATGAATTTTCTGGTACAGTAATATGTTTAGCATTTGATACTATAAGAAATATACATGCTTTAAAGAATAGCAATTTGAAATTGTTGGCAAGCAGAGGTTCAAGATTAATTTACAGGCCCTGTTTCGAGCAAAGCTAGCTTTCTTTCCAAGCTGATCCTCTCGAATGGCAAAAAGTCATATTTAAAACCATAATATTTCAAAAAACTTTTCCTAAAGGATATAAATCCTCTTAAAAGATACTTCGCCATTGTCAATAGATAAATAAATAAATGTTGTTTGACTGGTTGTGAATCTTAGTAATCGATATACAATTTCCAACCAATTATATGTTTCACTTTTTTTTTTTTTAATTTTCATGTCAATATAGACCAGATGAAAGATAAGCTGATTATTACAGTATAAACTAAAATAGGAAACTATAAAACATACCAGTTTCTCGTTGTTTGAGCTCATCAATTAAACATTTTGCAATATACAACAAATAATGTGCATCAGTTCGAGCATATTGCAACATTTCTGCCGGCAGAGGCCGCTGTCTCCAATCTTCACGCTACAATGCGATAAGAACATAATCATTTTCTGTGTTATGTGGTTTATTATCTCCTAAAAACTGAAGTCGACATGCATTTTACAATCTTTATAAATACAACATATGGAAACACCCTGTCATACAAAAGTTCCAAAAGATGACCAAAACAAAGCAGAAAATTGCACAAGCAAAAATAATTTCATAACACCAAACCTGCAACAATTTGTTTGTCATTACACCACAGTACGTTTCAAGTAAGTATGCTAGTGACTTCTGTGGTTTTGACAACACTTCACATGCCTATAAATATCAGAAAGGAAACAAAGTACAAACAAAATCATTGTCAGCAAATTGATAAGGTGCCATCTCACTAAAAACCAAATGTACACGGCAGATAATATTTTCCACAGAATCAACAGATTTTAAACCTAAAACTTACCTTTGCAGTATCAAATAAATTAACAACATAAAGATGAAAATCTCTTTGTAACCATATAACATCGTTATCAGCCCCATGAAACACCTACAGCATAAACAAGAAAATTATCAGATTAAAGAATTTAGATTGGAAGCAGCCCCATCCAATCAAGAATGTGTTATAAATTATCTGATTGACATTAAAATTATTCACTTTAACACATTTTGCTTTAGTTGTCAAATGAAGTCTCTTAGTGCCTAAAGTTAGCAAGTGATGAATATATGTCTTGCTAAACATAACAAGAGGAAAAAGCAAAAAATTTGATTTCATGAAACTCGGTAGAGTAATTACATTTCATATCATATCAGTTACCTGGTAACAAAGCGTGTACACTTAATTGCATTACCTTGCAAATACCTGGATCAGAAAAAACTGGGCGAAGAATACTCATTTCATCATGTAAAGCCATAGTGTCAATCAGATAGTCTTCCTTCTCTGTAGAAATCTGCTCATAAATAGCACAAACACACACATAATGCAATAATCAATGAATCCAAGAATCATGACAGACCCATGAAGCATTAGAAAGAAGAAAACATGATGTAACTATGAACCTGTAGTAGAGCTGTAAAGCCAAGAAATGAACGTAGGCTGTGTTGTTCAGTATCAACAGCAAAAACTGTCTCCATACTCAATGTAATAGCAAGTTCCTCTAATTGCATCTTAGACCCGACCCAAACGTACGATTCACTCATTTTCATATCATCTTTAACAAACTTAAATTCAGGTAGCGGATTCTCTAACAAAGCCGTAATCTCCACTTCATAAGGATGCTCGCCAGAAGATTTCTCTGCCATCAAAATTTACCACACACACTTAAGTTCACCTAAATGTCTGGTTGGAAAGATGCTAGAAGAACAAAGCAATTTCATAAAATTGATAGGCTAGTCTTCAAAAGAGTGTCAAACTAAGTTGAATTTAGTTTCTTCATTTGCTTAGCTCTGCTTCTTTTAACTAAAATAAGTCTTACAAAATGGAAGGCTCTGAAGTTTGAATTAAAACGTCGCTAATTTTAGCTTTCCATAAATTTCTTCTCTTTGCTCTCATGTTCTCAGCAACCAAACAGGCCTCTATGATTTAAGTAAAAAAAAAAAAAAACAATTTGAATAACATTTTAGTAAATAAACAAAATTAATGCACCGTTTTTAGCGTGTTTGAATGGAGAATATGAGTTATCAGCTAAAACGCGCTTGAAATTATGCTGCGGCTTTGGTTCGGTTTGTAAATAGCAGGAACTCTGAGGGCAGTTCAGCTTTCTACGTCTTCGGTATTGCGTAGTGAAGAAGATCGCTATTACCGCTAAAGAAGAAATAGTGACTGCAACTTTGATTTTTTCTTTATGTTCCATTCGATTCAGTTACTCTTGTTTTGCATTTGTGTTTTCTTCTACTTTGTTCTGTCGAACTTGATCTTCGCAAAGTTCAACTCTTAGGGGAGACGGAAGTGTCTGAAATAAGCTGCGGCGTTGCGTTGCGTTTTCAATGGCTTATTTAAACCGTCAGCTCGGTTTGGGCCGACCCAAATTCATTGTTGACCTTATGGAACCTCGGAATTGGTTCCGGCCCAACATATCACCCTGAAGTAACCGCTGTTCAGTTTTCAAAAATGGTTTTGCAATGCTTATTAGAAAGTTAATTAGTTGAACCAATACCAACAGGAAAAGAAGAAATAAATGAAATGGCTTTCATCAACCAACAATTGGAAACAAGTGAGAATGGCAAAGAAGTGCTGGAACAGATTGCTCTTTCGGATCCACTAGAACAAGTAGTTTTTGATTCCTCACCCGACAATAAATCTTCAATGGTTGGACAATTTGGAAATTGTTTCGTTACATTTAGGCGGTATGTTTTTGTGGCCAAAGGGTTTATTCAGGATCTGTGGTTACAATATGTTCGTGGTGAAAATTCAGAAAGAATTAGAGCTTACCAAGTTTGGCCAGGGAATAATGTAATCTGACTGCTACCAGTTGTAGTAATTAAATTATTGCCTTTATTATTATTCGATAGTTTCCCCTTAAATCATATATGAATGAGCGATCTACTGAAGTTTTTTTGCTGCATATGCAGGTTTTTTTCTTCCATGGAAGACTCATTTGTGGCCCGGATCCCAAGGGTCTGCTCTTGACAACCGTATCAATAACACTTTCAAGTTGGATATTTGCCATGTATATTAGAGATGATTTACCAAGTCACTCAAATCTCATTATACCCATTTCTGTAATTCTGACAATAATTGTTAGTCACCATTGAAGACTTCGTTTCTTCTTTCTCATAACCAAGTTTTTTTCCAATTTGACTTCAGCCAAAAGGAAACAAATCTGAAGATATTTTATCTTTGTTTGGAATGTAGGTTCTTGTCAACTTGATATTGGTTACTGCAACTGATCCAGGAATTATTCCTAGAAATGATCGACCATCTATCGAAGAAGTTGGTACTAGTAAAGGATCCCGAAGGAAGAGAGTAACCGTTAATGGGGTAGAACTGAAATTAAAATACTGTAGAATCTGTAAGATTTTCAGGCCTCCCAGGAGTTGCCACTGCGCGATTTGTGACAATTGTGTCGAGAAATTCGATCACCACTGCCCATGGCTCGGTCAGTGTATTGCACAGGTACATTCACGTATAAAATAAATGCTTATGGCATGTAGCCACAGGTAATGAATCTAATGTTAACTGCAACTTTCAATTTTGTTTGCGCAGAGAAATTATCGATTTTATTTGACATTTGTGACATCTACCTTGGTTTTCTTTATCTACATATTTGCCTTCTCAATTTGGGGAATCCGTCAGAGAAGTGTGAAAGGCAGCACCGGACTATTTTGGTTGCCAAAGAACTGCCCTGAATATCTAGCACTGATATCTTTTAGTTTTGCTGCCATTTGTTTCCTGGGTGGCCTTGCTGTTTATCACATGTATCTCACTGCCACAAATCAGGTTAGTTCAGTTTACATTTTTAGATTTGCTTTGGTCATATTAAGTATACTTGCATATGCTCATATGCTCAAATGAGTTTAGTATTTTTTTTTTTCCCCGTTCTTTTTGGAATCATGCAGACTGCTTATGAGAATTTTCGGCAACGCTATGTTAATTCTCAAAATCCATATGACAAAGGAATACTCAGCAATGTTAAAGAGGTTCTATTTGCACAAATTCCACCTTCTAGAGTTGATTTTAGAGCTGAAGTAATGCCAAGACCAACAGGAAGATCGTAAATGTGTGTATAGAATTCAATATGAACATATTGCCTTTCTATATAGAAGATAAACGTAGGGTTGTTCTTACATTTCGAGTTTGTTTCTTTCTTTACCACTAGATTCTTCTTTTGTAACAAAAAGACAGAGTTAGTTTTCGAAAGAACCAAGATCTTTGTGGGGAATTAACATTTAAGAAACAGAATCACTTGATGACGCAAATTTGTGGTGAAGATGGTATGGCCGCAGTGGACATGGTCATCACTCTTCTGAGCTGCATTTAGTTATGGAGAAAAGAAATTAATCATTTTTTTGGGGAAGGGGGAGAGGGGGTGGGGCTCTTTTATGAACACCACAATATTGTTAAGGAGAAAAGATAACTGAGAGCTTTTGCAGCATTATTTGTCAGCAAAGTCAGTAACTCAAATGTCAAATTTGGCTGCTCAAATCTGTCTGCACTGTTCACGGGGACTATTCTGTGAACAGTTAATTCTGGAAAATTTTCCAGATTTTGCTGCTTATTTCAACCAGTTTCCGGGCCTTGATTCATCCGTCTCTGAAGGCTTCCTGGGGCAGTTTTTTTGGCTCACCAATATATGATGTCACAAGCTCCTCTGGTTGCACATTGGTGTCCTGGGTGGCAGGAATTGAAACATGCATGGGTTGGAGAAACTCTTGGAAAAATCAGCCTTGCTTTTACTCATTGCTGGTTTTTTTTATCCTACAAAGTGTCTAGTCTTCTTTGGTTTTTTACTGGTGCTGTTGAACTGAAATTTATACTTATTGAATGGCTATGCATTGCTCTTGTCTTGTTTGGTTGGTGTATATATCTCTAGATAAAATTATGCAAATTGTAAAGGGTTTAGACATTTTTTGTATACGTTTATAAGTAAACTGTAGTTATAGATTTGTGGTATTCTTTACGGACGGGTTCTTCCCGTTGCGCTTAGTTTGTTTTGGACTTGTCCCTCTTTTTGTTAATATAATTTTATTTACCAAAAAAAAAAAAATGTCAAATCTGATACCTTAACTCTTACTCATTTGCTTATTTGTCCTGGCATATCAAACATTGACCTAATTTCTGAATAAGCCGAGAGACATTCACAACATTAACAATAGCTGGATTTGAAAGTGTGTTTCGCCAATTGCTCGGGGGGGGGGGGGGGGGGGGGTGTTCTCTTTAATAAATTTACTGTTTACTCTACTGGCAGAAAGAAATTGCAGGCTGCAAGTGCCTTGGGGTCATAGACCTTATGGTATTGAATTGAGTGTTTGTTTAGTATGCGGTATAGAGCACATGGTGCATGGGGTCCTAGACAAATCTCGTGGTCGAAGATGGGCATCAAATTTGGCATTTATGATTTATGAAGGCCCAATAAGACAGACTACATCTATGTGTGCCAGAATGGTTTCATACTCAGCTTCCACTGAGATAAGAAAGAATGTGAAATTGATTGTTTTCACACTTTTTAATGTGTTGAAGAATAAAGGAATGTTGAGTATGTGTCGCCATGCCTGCGGTGAAGCTTGTGAAGGGCATCTTTTATAAAAGGCCAAAGGGCTTATTCCCGTCCCTAGTCTGATATGGGGACAGAATCCTACTTTTTTATGTTCGTAAAACTCAAAATCTGATTTTGAACTAAATTTACCATTAAATCTAATTATAAACCCTAATAATTTAGGAGTATTTTTGATATTTTAAGATTAAAATTTTATAAAATAATAAAATAAATTTTACATAAATATAAATTTTTTTAAAAAAATTAAAATTATATTCAAAAATATTAAAAAATTTTAAAAATTAAAAAATAAAAAGTAGTCATTGTCACCGCCAATAACGGAATCACGTGACCGTTTTTTACCATGTGATTCTAAGGGAGGCTAGATCTAGTCTTTCCTTTCGATGGAGACGACCAGATTTGGTCACATCCTGTTTTGGTGAAGGTGTCCAAATCTAGTCATCTTCGCTAGAAAAAAAAAGTTGAAAACGGTAAAAAAATGTTGAACTTGGTCCCATCAACCGTTTTCAATGATTATTTCTGGCGGATATGGCTATATCTAGTCACCTCTACTGAATAGGGAGGTTAAATCTGGTTTCTTTTGAAACCAGGTGACAAAACACGATCATTTAATTCCATTATTGGCGGCCACTACTGCCAACACCAATGGCAGTGACTCTTTTTTTTTTTTTTTTTTATATTTAAAAATTATTTTTAAAATTTTTATTTTTTTAAAAAAATATTTTAATTATTTTATCATAAAAATTAAAAAAATTAATTAAAATTTAATCAAAGGATGAGATTTTAAATTTTACAAATCTAAAATATGTGATTTTGTTTCAGTCTCAAACTATAGGTGAGAATAAGTCCTTTGACCTTTATAAATTCTAGAAGCGGGCAGAGGGTCTATTAGCATTTATATAATCAAAGTAATACTAATCATTTCCTTATGATATAATAAAGTATCATGCCTCATAAACCTTTTTAACGCACAACATAACTAGTTTCATTGAAACGTTACTCATTCCAGACAAATAATCACCCGCACCAACCAGTCCAGCATCTCGTGCAATGGCAGCTTCGGTGTTGCTTAAGAGGACCAACCAACAAGGGCCGGTGTAAAGCGACAGGGGCTCCCATTGCAAGCAAGGAGCCTATGACCCCACCGACACACAACAGCACTATCAATTTTCATTCGCATTTTGCATTTCTTTTCCCCATTATCGATCTCACTTTAAACACCATGAGGGCATCGTTTGAAGTCGAATTCCCAGAAGAGTATGGAAAATATAAGTTATTTTCGATCTTTGTTAAACAAATCTTCATGATCTGTTCCTGGTTGGTGAAGCTACAAGATAATTAATATTTGCTTACTTACCAGTACCAATTAAAGTCGCCATCTGCCAAATATTAATTGTGTAATTACGTCAACATAATATTTTCAGGCCAGCACACAATCATCAATGAAAACGTGCGCCCGGGCAATAAATGATCTCAAAGTTTAGAGTTTCAGGCACACCCATGTGAATATCTCCGTGTCACACATATTAATTAAGTTCCTGGATTTTATTTGATGAAAAAGTTTTTTTAAATTAATTCATATTTATTATAAATTAATGAGATTATAAATATAATTTTATTAATTTAAAAAAATAAAAAAAGATAAATGATTTTTATTTCTTTAATATGAATATCACTTGTCTATTTTTGTTTTTTTATTATAAAATCATATTTATTATAGATTTATTTAATTCATTTAATAGTATTTTTTAAAAAAATGTTTCCTGATCATATTCCTTGTAAATAAATAATAGTCTTTAGTGACTAAGAAAATTAAGATGGGAACAAGAAGCCTCTAAGTTGAAGTTCAATTGTCACTTTCTAAAAAGATAGGCACAAAGTAGTAAGAAGGAAGTTTATTTTGAAATCCACATCGATATTGCTCCACCTCTTAGATAAATTAAATTAAATTAAATATTAATCCAAACCTCAATATTCTACCATTGAATCAAATAAAGTATTTGTAATCCCAATTAGTTCCATTACTCTTGGGAATTTGCATCAAACTTGATGGAGTTCATCCCAAGAACATAAATCTCAAAAAATTGTTTATTTATAATAAAAATTAATATATATTTAGAAAAATATTTTTTGATCAAATTAAATCATATTTATTATTTATCAATGGAATTATAAATATAATTTTATTAATTTTAAAAAATAAAATAAATAAGTGATTTTTACTTTGTCCATATATTAATAATAATATTTGATTAATTACAAAAAATTTTGAAACTTTGGCATAAAAATTTTCGGCAAGTGTCTTGTATTAATTGGTCTTGGCACTGGGCACCAAAGACTTTGAGGTCGCATTTTGACTGCCTGAAGTAACATCAAGATTTGGGCATGTAAATAAAAACGTGTCAGGCTTGGCTGTGAGGTGGGTCGATCCCATGCAGACTTTTGCAGCAGCCACGTGACTTAAATGCCGTATGTAACACTAATGGGCAACACAGTACGGAGGGTTAGCCAATTGCACTTTGCCACGTATTACCTTGCTATAATTTCCTCTTTTACTTTTACTCTTACTTGGCCGGTTGATTCTAATTTGACCTTTGTTAAATAAGGTATAGACTCCAAGGACTTTTCTCCGTGCATGTTTGGCTGTCATTGGACTTTGGTATTGCTAATATTTTTATCGTTGCCAAGTGCATATACGCATTAAAAAATAAAAATGGGGACGACTTCTTTGACGTTTAGACAGTAGAATCGTGCATCAAATAATTGAAAGTCAGATATACGATCCATTTGAAAGGGATAGAACAACCAGCTTTCGATGGCTAAAATATTTGTATATTTTTATTTTATTTAATATTCTAAATGACTGATTCCCCGCATAAATAAAGGCCAAATGACTCCCACCCAAAGATTTCTTATTCCTCTCATTCAAAAAGTGAAAAAAAATCATATTTCTACGTATTAATCAAAGATAATGATTAAATTTGATGATCTATAATTAAATTTAATTGATTCAATAAATATTTTTTATTTTTAACTAAAAACAAAAATTAATGAAATTAAAGTTATAAAAATATAAAATAATATTAAATTAATAATAAACAATTTAAAAACTAATACAAAAATTTAAAACATACAAAAAAATTAAAAATAAGGCCACTATCGTTAGCACCTAACCAGGTGATCAGAATTAACAGTTATATCTAATTGTCTTTACTATCGAAAATTGTTGGATACAATCGGTATGTATAAAACCGATCGTTTTTAACTAATTTTAATGATAGATGCACCCAAATCTAACCATGTAGTCATTTTCTATTATCTAATTAGATTTTCAATGACTATTGTCATTGACGACAATTGACTTTTTTTAATTTTTTAATTTTTAATTAATTTTTATAATTATTTTATATTAAAATTTATTTTTATAGTGTTTTATATTAATTTTTAATTATTAATATTATTGATTTTTATAAAAAATTTTTAAATTATTTATTATAAAATATTTAAAAATTTACAAAAAATAATTATTTGATTTTACAAAATTTTTTAAGTGAAATTTTACCATTTAAAATAACCTAGGGTGGCCTGAAAAAATTATTCACATTAAATAATTAATGCTTTTATGGTTCTATTACGAGGCACTCATAGGGAAAAGCTTTTGTGCAAGGCCCAACGGCATATTCCCACGCCAGATTTTTGTAAATGATAAATTATTATTTATAAAGTTTTTAAAAAAATAAATATTCATTTTTTGTATGAAAAGAGTAAAATATTATTTATAAAAAATAAATAATAATAATATTAAAATAAAAGTTAATATAAAATAATATTAAAATAATAAATAAATTAATAACATTTTAAAAAATTAAAAAAACAGTCACCACTGTTAACAACATCGTCAACGACGGTGACAATCATCAACATAATCAGGTGGGTAAAAACAATCATCTGATTCCATTGTAGTCGGATTTAATCGTTTTGATGGTGGAGGGATAGGAGGAGAGAGGGGTTAGATTTGGCCTTTAAAAATTTGGCGGAAACGAGTCTCCTTCATCGTAAAAGGTTGAAAATAACTAATCGTTTTCGATCATTTTAGATGATAGAGACAGTTAGATTTAGTTATCTCTACCAAATTATTGGCGGTCAGAGCTAATCTCATCTGCTATCAAAGAGGTCAAACCTAATTATCAATAGAATTAGGTGGTTGTTAATGACTACCTGGTTATGTTATCGACGACCATTGCTATCGACTATCCTGCAGGTAATGATGATTTTTTTTTAATTTTAATTTTTAAAATTTTATTATTATTTTATATTTTAATTATTTTAATAAAATTAATTTTTAAGTTTTATTTAAAAAAATTAAAATTATTTTTTTGATTTTGATTAATAGTGAGTAATTAATTTTTTAAAACTTTATTATTAACCATTGTCATTTAAAAAACCTTAAGGCGAGAATGGCGTTTGGCCTTTGTGAAATTGTCAAATATTTATTCAACTTAATTAAATGGTTTTATTTTATTTTACGTGTCGATTGGGTAATGTCTGCATATAAAATGCATTAATTGGATCTGTCCTTTTCTTTTTTTCTAATTTCATCTTTTTATTTTGCAGAAAAAATATATATTCAGAATTAGGACAAGGTCATTCGTGTCACTGTAGAAAACTTTGCGTTACTGACAGACACTGAGCCGTGCAGGATGGTTTGATAAAGGGGAGTTTGGTAATTTGGTATAAAGCACAGCAGGGCGGGCGGTTAGTGGGTCTTCTCATTTCTGTTCAGTTCAACGTCACTTGCCTTCAAAGCTGTAGAAGGGTATAGAGTTTTGGACACACAACTCAACTCTGTTTAGATTCTTTCCATTCATCTCCTAACTACAGGGGTAAAAGAAAAAACAAAACAAAAGCAAGCAAAGAATCAGCTTCTGTTTGATTGGACTTTGCTTCTTGCATTTCTCTTATTCAAAATTTGTATTTTGCACTGTACGATTCAGTTTCAGATTTTGATTCTTCCGTTAAGTTTCTGCGATTATTCGAGGTTTGTCGCTTCTGGGGTTCCTTTGGTTTTCTTCCCGGCCTTTGTTTCTTTATGGATTGTTTCTCGAGATAGTGTTTTTGGTAGAGAAATACAGCTGAACGGTTGCTGAGAGAAAAATAAAATGTATTTAAAAAGCAGAGAGCAGACTTCAAGAAGCGTTATATCACGAAAGTGCACTTTTTTCCTTTGTTTGGGATGCTTCTGTGCTGGTATGCTCTTCACAAACAGGTATTCTATGATATCTTCATGAATTAATTGATTTTTTTTTTTTTACTTGAGGGATTATGTTAATTAGATTATTTAAGTTGTGCTTTTACCAAAGTTTAAATATTTTGAAGAACAAGTTGTTTTAGTACCTTATTCTGCGATCTATGTTTTGGTTAATTACAGAATTTTTTTTTGGCAAACCATTAAAATTTTGTTTCGACAGGAAATTATATATTATCAGGTATATAAACGTTTTCTTTACATGGGTTGTTGAGGATTTTCTAAAATTTCATTGTTTTCATGTTGTTTCTGGTCTTTCTGGTTGTGTAATTGGGTTGCTCACTGATTTTAAGGTGGGATAGATCTGAAATGATATTTGTTTGATTGGTTCGTGGTGGTTTCTTCTTGAAATATACTAATTTAGGATTATGGGGATTCAGTTACCGTCTAAACATCTGCTGCTACTACTTCTCTGCCAATTGGTGTTTGAGTATTTATTTATCTCAAATTTTGTTATGTTGTTTAATTGAAGTGAGGATGTAAGGTAAAGGGTTTACCTATTGGATTGTAAGTCAATCTTTTGGAGGTCTTGAGGGGAAACCAAACTGAATTTAGTGGACATGATTAATAATTGACAATTAGATTCTTAAACTCTCTTCGGTTCTTTAGACTCTTTTTTGGTATATTTTAGTTGACTTATGTTAAATCTCGTAAATTCTTATGGCATACAGTTTTTTATTTGTGGACATAATTTTACAGTTGATCTTCAATCTGGTTAAAGATTTTGCTGAGTATTACGAATTTAGTTGTCGGGTTTAAAACATAATAGCTTATTGATGAAGTAGAAATGGTAACAGAATGTGGACAGTTCCTGAATCAAAAGGCATCACACGGACAACTGCGATGGAAGCTGAAAAACGAAAGCTGGTTTCAGAGGGTTGTAATCAGAGATCTGTGAGTATCTCTATCCTTTGGCTGAGGTTCCTTCTTATCTTTGTTGTTATCAAATTGTGGCATTGTTGTAATCTGATTGGATTCCTTTAGTTGCAGCAGAAAGAAGAAAAGCATGAAGCTAAGGATATTTTTGGGGAAGTTTTTAAGACACACAATGCTATACAGTAAGTTGCTTATGCTTATTTATTATTATCTGAATTTCCCTTAGGTTTTGTACTTAGTTTTGTAAAAGCATCCTTAATATAAGCTTATCATGGTGTCTCTTATGCAGTACACTGGATAAGACTATTTCAAATTTAGAGATGGAATTAGCTGCTGCAAGGGCAGCACAAGAGTCTATATTGAGTGGTTCTCCTTTATCAGAGAACTCAAATAAGGCTGAATCAGCTGGGAAGAGAAGGTATTTGATGGTTGTTGGAATTAATTCTGCTTTTAGCAGCCGCAAACGAAGAGATTCAGTTCGTGCTACATGGATGCCACAAGGTTCTTGGACTGACTCCCTATTTATTTAAACATTGTCTAGTTTATGTTTTCTTATTTGATATTGACACTTAATGGAAAACAGGTGAGAAAAGGAAGAAACTGGAAGAAGAGAAGGGCATTATTATTCGATTTGTTATTGGCCATAGGTGGGCAATCCTTTTATTGCAGCAATTTGGATATGTCAAGTTTAATGCATTCATGGAAGTTTTGCCAGCTGAGCTCCCTCTAGAAAAGATACAATGAATTTGCCTTGAGATCCTTATCTCATTTGCATCTTGCTGGAACTTCTAGTCAATGTAACACACAAAATTTTGAGTTACTGAATTTCTAAGAATTCACAATTTTCCAGTCAATTATGGTAGATAAATCTGCTCGCCTATATGGCTTCTTGTGTCCTTGATAAAACTGATGATTCAACAAGTAAATTGGCATCTTAGTTAGATTATGCATTATTAATGAATTCATTTTTCAAAATATCTATGGTACAGATTTTGTTAATATTTTTATTATGTTTTTAATGCAGTGCCACATCAGGGGGTATTCTGGACAGAGCTATTGAAGCAGAGGATAAAAAACATGGGGATTTCTTGAGGCTGGTAATGCTCAATTATCATGTTGCACTTCAAGTGCTCACTCCATTTTGTATTAAATCTGCTGAGCACAAAATAATTATATGCTACAATCCTGTGAGCAGGACCATGTTGAAGGGTACCTAGAATTGTCTGCCAAGACTAAGATATATTTTGCTACTGCTGCTGCTTTGTGGGATGCAGATTTCTACGTCAAAGTTGATGATGATGTCCATGTGAATATAGGTAACAACAATATCCTTTGGAAAACCATAAGTTGCTGTTCCTAATTGCCGTAAGATAGCAATTTTCTTTTTTGTAATTTGCATTTCTATGTTACATAAAAAAAAAAAAAAATCCATTTCCTTTCTAAATACTGCAGCAACACTTGGCGAAACTCTAGTTAGACACCGATCAAAACCAAGGGTATACATTGGATGCATGAAATCTGGTCCTGTCCTTAATCAAAAGTAGGTCAATTTTTTCTTAAATCGTTGTTTTAAAGAGTTTCAAGAAATTAATAACTTCTTTGTTTACCAAATGCTCAATCTTTGGAACAGGGGAGTGAGATACCATGAACCTGAGCATTGGAAATTCGGTGAAGCAGGAAACAAGTATTTCCGTCATGCAACTGGACAGCTTTATGCAATTTCAAAAGGTTTAGCTACGTATATATTAATAAATCAGTAAGTTTCCATTCATCATGCTTTATAAGATTAGTGCTTATGTGTGTATCTGATCTGCCTCTTTGTTTTGCCATCTTGTTATTCTGATGGTAATTGCGTATATCTATCAGGCATGTTCTACACAGATATGCTAATGAAGATGTTTCATTGGGATCTTGGTTTATTGGACTTGATGTTGAGCATATTGATGATCGGAGACTATGTTGTGGCACCCCACCTGGTAAATTCCTGATTCCCCTGAAAAACGAAGTAATGTAATATTAAAGTTGTCATTTGAGCTTAAAATAATAATAAAACAAAGAAAAGACTCTTTCTGATGGTTCAAAGCTGTTTCTTTTAGTTTGGTGGAGGAGGATTGTTGCAGTGTCTGCTTTATAAATTTAAATTACTGCATTGCTCGAGACTCCTGGTTCAATTGTCAACGCAAGGAGGGTTGAGTTGCTATCGAACTAATTCTATACCCTAAAGTAATAGACTGCATACCAAAATGAATTGACTCAACCTAAGAAAAATGTGATCACTGTTAATTTTTGGAAAGATAACCTGGAATAATAATATAGATTTAGAAAAAGTTTGTTGCATATTAGATCTAATAAATGAAATCAATATTATCTTGATGGAAGCCCAAATGGGACCTGAGTGGTAAAATAGAAATATTCTATTTTGGCAACAGTGAGAACTGTTTTTATCACTGGATTCACCATTTTAATACGATTTAAACTACAGAACATAACATATTTTTATTCTTTGCATGGACAAATAAACTGCAAAAGAAATTCCGTGTATGCTTGTGGAACTTTTAGAACCAAACACTACTTTTGAGAGTAGATTTCTGTACATGGTGTGACGGTAAATACTAATAACAGATTGTACATTATGGGTTATCAACTTTATTGCATGACTTGTTACTGCAGACTGCGAGTGGAAGGCCCAAGCAGGCAACATCTGTGTTGCTTCATTCGATTGGAGTTGCAGTGGGATTTGCAGATCTGCTGATAGGATTAAGGACGTCCATCGGCGGTGTGGAGAAGGTGAGAACGCTCTATGGAGTGCTACGTTTTAGGAGGCGATTTGGAGTCTCTCCTAACGCGGGAGGATGACAAAACGAGAGTAAGAGAAACCAGAATGAAAATCTTTTTCTGTATTTTTATCATGTATAGCGAATGATATATCACTGAACAGAAGAGAGTGAGTGAAAGAGAGGGAAAGGCAGACCCTGAGAGAGAGCAGCTTCATGGTCCTGTTCCATTTTAGTATAAGGAAATGACCATGAGAGGGGTAAGAGAAGGAAGTGTCACCACCCATCTTATTCTTTGATGCTTGTTGGGCTACTTTGTAAGTTAACAGTTCCAGGCCTTTCAAGCTTATAATAAATGCGAAAAAAAAAAAAAAAAAATCTTTGCCGTGCCTTCTCCCTTCTCAAATTCTTGTTGAATCTTCTGGTTGGCAAGTCTTAAATAGTCATATTGGGCAAAGCAGAAAATTACGAGTTTTGAGACCGGAAAAGGTTTTGGATAAGGTGTGAGCAGAAATATATAGATATTTTGCAATCCATAAAACAGGTGTTCCTCTGTTTAATAACTTTAGACTGGGATGTGTTACTGTAATGTCACCCTAACAGAGCCGCTTGAAGGAAGAGATCACATCCCAAATTCAAGTTGGGCATGATTCATGAGCCTAGAAATGAGCCCACCTTCACAGGACCTCTCTTCGCTTCGGAGTCTCCGAAGTAAAATTTATCAAAAATATCAAAGTATAATTAATGTTTTATTAATTTACATAGTTTTTATTGCATGCATGTAGCACATTATTCATGTTACACAAGAAAAAACATGACCACGATTTTATGAATCCCTTTCAAAAATTTCAGAATCTGATCACAATTTTTGTTCCAACAGAAAAATGTAAAACAGTATCAAAGCCGATAAGAAACTTAACATTTCCTAATCTCATTTACGGTGGTGAAAATCATTTTACTGGTGTTAGTCTGCCACAGACACGGTTCCAAATTCCCATCAGAAGTTAGACATCATAAATCTTTTCAACTAGAAAGCCTGCATGCAGGTATCACCATCACTAAATATGCAAGAAGAAACTGGTGAAAACGATCGTCATTGCTGCAGTTATTGCAATTGCTTGCAGAGAATTTGAATGAAATTCTTGGTTCAGTTTTCTGCCGTGTAGACAACATTTACTTTTCCATAAAACCAGCTCGTGCTTTCAACACCGTAACCATGCCTGCATCCTTTTAGTTAGCTTAAACATACCAGACATTTAATCAGTAAAAGTTGTTTCCTTTATACTTGTTTGCAGGCTAACACAGTGCAAGAACGGAAACCAGAAAGAATTTATAAACATAATGAGTTACAACATTCCAGAATTAGCAATAGACTTTCAATTTATCAAATTCCAATCAGTGTCAAACATTTCTTTCCAATATTAAGCCACTATTAAGAAGTTTAACAGACCATGTACAAAAAAATGATGAGTAGACTTCATGAATAAAACGATTACCCATGGAAATCATCTATGGTGATGGTGGTGGTGGTGAAGTGAGAGGAGGATTCAGAGAGTAGTGACACGTGATATTGGCACGGCTCAATCAAAAAGCAGTGCCCAAAATATTTTGAGCCACTGTTTTCTTATTGAACCGCACCAATATCCCGTTAAACTGATCCTTCTCTTCGGATTACCATCTATCTTGCATTTATCTGTTATAGAAAACAAAACCAAAATAAAATAAACAAAGGACAAAGAAATCAAACTCCAAAGCATATATGATGTTTAAAAGATGAAGATCATGCACATTTTTGTTGGCGGGCGGCTACAATAATGTTTAGAATATCAAAGAGAAAGCGACTGAAGACAAATTTTCAACTTCAGTGCCGGAAATCAAGATGATGAGAAGAAATGAAAGGCGCGGAGAAGGTGAAAACATGACGAGAGAAACGCAAGAAATGTCTTTAATAAGGTAGCAAAAGAACAAAGAGAGATGGCAAAAGGTGATAGCATTGAAGAAGTAGCATTAAAATCTTCAACTACCCAACAAGAAAGGAGCTAGGAATATTTAATATAAGAAGGTACAAGAATGGGCAAAAAGCTCAGAGAGACAAATCCGGAGGTATTAAAGTTGCATTAATGTAGACGGGATTGGGTAGAGATAACTGAGGGGATGTTGGTTCTGTTCAAAATCAATTTCAATAAGCATTTATGTTTATGAATCATCTCTAAGACAAAGAGGTAGCTTTGCCTTAATTGGTTTTTGGGAAGCCTGCCTGTGTCAGTCAACACACCTCTTCGTAGGTTCACTGGTGTCTACCATATGTGCAACTGCTTAGCTTACGGCTGAAAAGACTCAATTAGACTTGCTATAATAATTTTTTTAAATCGAAAAATATATTAAATATGATAAATAATTATTTTATAAATTTATAATATAATACCATTTATAGATGACTTTGTTATTGTTTACATAATGGTTTGTTAAAGGTTTATCAAATTAGGATTATATGTGATTGGATCATACGCCTTTTAACTTTAAAAAAATTTCAATTCAACTTAGCTCGAAGGTCAATGACTTTGTTGGTTTTGGCTTGACCCAGCTTCTAGGTTTGATAGACTTTATAGGATTAGGTTCAATTCAATCTGATTCATTAATACTTTATTTATTGATGTAATGAATATATTCAAGTTTTGTGTAGCCCAATTAATTAACTTAACTTATTCACATTAATTTTGATCATAAATATATTAAGTTTTAATCGTGGACTCAAAACATCAAAATCGTAGTGAAATCATTAACTAAAATTTTAAACTCATTGATGAAATTAACCAAAATCATCTTATATGTAATGATATGCATAATTTACATATCGCAACCATAAAATGTTTGAAGAACTTACTCATCTTTGGAGGCTCATACATTTTAATGGTGATCTAGTATGTGTATCACTCGCCAATCTAACATAATATGACATCAAGGTAATCCACACAAAGCACATATGATCAAGAGATGGTAGGGGGCATTAGAGGCCTGATAAAACCCTTTGGGAATAACCAAAACATGTTTTGGAGTTGCAAAATAATAAAAAAAGTCTATGAATTCACAATACATTTTGTTTTATGCAAACTCATGAACAGACGTTCTAAAGGGTGGAACATTCCTTACAAGCGTGATATAAATAGAATAATTCTATGACATGTCATTTGAATAACTATTTCTAAAACATTTACATTATTTCATATGATATAATACCAATCAACATTTATTCCATGATTAATGCTTCAAAAATGGGATAAGATATTAGATAAGGTTAACTAGAGATTAAAAAAAAAAAAAATTTGTTTTTCTAGCCCTTCCATTTTGGGGTTATTTCAGTTTGGTCTCTAAGTAGACACATGCACAATAAGTCCACCAACTTATAGAACTTGAAATTATCATCTTAAATAGAGTTGGATTTGAGCTAAGTTAGTTTAGGATCAAGCTTGTATTCAATTTGAATGAGCCCAAAATATGTTCAAATCAAGCTTGGTATTCACAAATTATCAAAATCGAGCTCAAACTCAAGCCTATAATGAGCTAAGTGTAATGACCCAAGGGTGATATTGTCATTTTAGAGAGTTCAGGGGGGTAGAAGAGTCGTTTAGAAGTCCTTTGGGGCTTGGGTGTAGTTTCTGCGCAAGGGTGGGTGGAAATGTCTATTTTCCACCGCACACACGACTGTGTGCCTAGGACACACGACCGTGTGTTTGCCCTTTTAGCCGTGTATATGTTTATTTCTTCAGTTGCGCAGTTCCCAGCTTATTTTCAGTTTCCAGCTTATTTCTCTTCTTCTTCCTCAGCTCTAGTGAACCCTAGAGTTCCAGAGAGAGATCCCCCAACAGTCCAGCTTCAGATTAGAGATCCAGAGGCTTCCAGAGAGAGAGATAGAGCTTCCATGGCGCGAGGTAAGTGTTTTCCTTACCTCTCTCGCTGTTTTCAGAGCATGAATGGTTGTTTCCAACTTATGTGAACTTTATGTGTGCTTGTTTGAGTTGTTTCCAGCATGTTTGAGCTGTGAGATGATGCATGATAACATGATTGAGTGATTTTCCATGATTGATATGCATATATACTGTTTTCAGATGATATATGCTTCATGTATGATATATGACGTGTTTGAGATGATGATATGTTGATTATGGGCATGCTAGTAGTAGTATTTAACTTGTATGTTTGAAGATTTGGAGTGTGAAAGTGTTGGTGTGGGAATTTTTGGATTTCCAGATGCGTTCTGCAGAATCTGGGTTGAGTGTGCGTCCTTGATGCATGCCCGTGTGGCCTCAATTCTGCATGGGACACGGCCGTGCAGGCTGACTGTGTGCGTATGAAAACCCAGACATACGCCCATGTGCCCGAGTACACACGCCCGTGTGCTTTCCCTAATTCCACACGCCCGTGTATGCGAGACACGGGAAAAAGGAGAAGGCAGCCACACGCCCGTGCAGTGCCATACACGCCTGTGTGCCTCAGTTTGCACGCTCGTGTGTCACACCACACGCTCTTGTGTCCAGCCAATTTTCATGAAATGATTCTAGAACGTTGCACGCCCAGGGACACGGCCAGCACACGGTCTCGTGTGCCTTGCCGCACGCCCATGCACACCAGAACACACGCCCATGCACCTAAGAAAAATTAGAAAAAGAATTAAAAGAGTAATTAAGCTACTCTAAGCCATTCATAAGCACACATAACTCAGAAATAAGCTATTAAATCAGCATTTCATGCATGATTATCAGCATTTAGCACGGCATGTCATACCAGATATTTTCAGACTGGATCCAAGGATCCAACAACATGATTTTTAGATATACATATATGATTTTTTATATATCAGATAGGGGTGGATACGAGGGGACGCCTGTGAGTTCGCACACCCGCTAGAGAGGGAAACCAGCGTCCGCTAGAGAGGACATGGTCACTGACCAAGCTCGTTAGAGAGAGTGCTGATTGTGCATCAGTAGATTCATTAGGCCTTGAACTCACACGACCAGAGTGTCGAATCCATGTATTCATCAGTCTGGCTAGCATAACAGATTTTTAGATATTTACAGTACTTTCTGATATAGTTTTCAGTATATACTATACGTGTATATTCAAGATCTTCGGATCACAGTTTTATTATCAGAAAGAGTTTTCAGAAAAGACAGTTTTTCAGAAAAATAAGTCTGAGGGTGAGTTTTACAGTTTTTAGCATACACATGACATCAGCATATACATTTCATGTCATGTACAGTATCAGAACAGTAACAGAACAGAAATATAACAGAATTCAGTAAGAAATAATTCAGAAAATGGATATATTTCGGTATATCAAGAGAATCAGAATAAGAAAACTGTCCAGCAGAACTTTTCCTACGTGACGAGTCACGTAGTCAGTGAATGTTTTGACCTGCGAGTGTTTGAGTTTGGAAACGTTTGCTGAGTGACTTTGTCACTCACTCCCTTTCCTGTTTCCTTTTTGCAGGTCAGTGATTCATGGCTGAGCTGGAGCGAGACCGCTGCGAGATTTTGGGGATATGGCTCGGCAGCAGCAGATAGCATGTTGGCTCGCATGCTTTTATTTTCTCATGTATATATATGTGTGTATTATACTCTAGTACACTGTATGACCAGTTTATTATTATTATACATGAGCAGCCTGGGTTTTCACGCTTGCATTTCAGTATATTTTAATACTGAATCATATTTACAGTTTCTTTTATAAAGAAATTTTTCAGACTGCAGCAACAGGGTTTCTTTTACTGTAGAGGTCTCCGTCTCAGGCATATATTTTCATTATATACAGTATATTTTCGCAGTGCACAGTAACCTGGGTCGGGGGTCGCTACACTAAGCTCCTAAGCTTTGCGAGTTAAAGAATTTTGATTCAAATTGATTAAACTGATATTTTTTTAACTAATACGTATCAAGACAACATCGTTTTGGGTCATTTGATGAATCTAACAAGTCATGCTCGGGTTTAACTCATTTTAAGCAAGTATATGAGCTTCTTAAATTGTTAAGATATATTTTAGGTTGTAAAAGCGTAAAAATAAAATTATGATAAACTGTGTGTCCAAGGTGGATAATATATTGACAGTAGATCAGACTATTGGACTAAGAATGTTACAAATAATTTCAGAGAAACTTCGTTTGTCTTTTTGAACAATGATAAGACAAACTTTGACAAGGACATTGAGTCCTATAAAAGGGTTTGGGGATTCAAAAATATAATTGATTAAATAATTTGTAAGTTATTTAAGTTGTCAAAATACATTTTGGGTTTTAAAATAAAAAAAAAAAAAAACCACAGTGGACTACCAAAAGTTAACAATATCTTGACAAAGGGTCAAGCTAGTGGACCAAGGATGCTACACTATCCCTTCTGTGCATGACCCTTAGGTCTTTTGTCATATTGTCAGTGAGCGTATTCATGACGAAACTATAATTTGTCAGTTTGTGCACATAAACCAAGATTGACCCTTTAGTAAGACATGATACCTATCTGGAATGATAAAGTGTTTGTGATGAACAATAACTTATCAATAATATGATTATCGTATAATTCATATCAACTGATTCTTGTAGCAATGATCGAATGATATTGGATTGAACAACAAATCAATTCCACTATAACTACAAATTTAAGAAATCATTAACATCCATTAGTAGGCCCTAACAAAGATATTTACTTTTATACCCAACAATGATGAATCCTTTGTTGATTAATATAGTCATTGTATATTTTCAATATGGTTAATCACTATCGTTTTGACAATCAATTCTTAGGACTACATTAGATTGGTGTCTAACCATATCAATCCATGTATAAGATAATCTGGTAACATCATATCAAAGAATCGTATATACTATTATTTGTTAGAGGACTTGTTTCATAAACAATAGGGTTATAATCTACATAAAATCTTCTTGGTAGGTTAGTCAATTGAATATATCTATTCAACATGCAACCAAGTATGGCACCATACTATTAATAAATAGCTTAACGTATGAGATCTATCACTACCTTCTAACAGAGTCATTCAATACTATGAAAGTCTTAATTATATTATTTGTTTCTTAAATCAAATGTATATAAAATGACTATCATATGTGAATATAGAATTCTCATAATTAATATCATATACTGATAATTTTGTCACCATCATAAAGACTTTCATCTAATTACATAAAGCAAAATAATGATAAAGAAATTTTAATTTCATCAATATAAACAGGAGACAAGTTGCAAATTAACCCTAATATATTTATCAAACGATTAACTTTAGATATCCAAATGTAACAAAACACTCATAAATAAGAAGGTCGTATGTATGTATGTATGTATGTATGTATATAACACCATAGAGTTTGGTTGGCTTAATTATGGCTTTTAATTTTGCTTCACGAAGTCTATTGCTTTGTGAATTCTAAAAATTCCCCACGCACACATTGCATAGAGATTTGGAGTTGATATCTATTATGACATGACGGCAAAGTTTGATTTTTGGGTGGTGGTTGATACAAGTTGCGATCACGAATAAAACAGAAATGGTAAGAAGATGTCAATGAAAAAATTAAAATGAGAAAGAATTAATGTTTCCATAATTATCACAGAATCTTATTAAATCAGATAAAGAGAAGATTCTACACAGCCCTGTAAACTTCTACCTTAATAATTAATATGAGACTTTTATCAACTTAAAATATCATTAAGTGTGTTGTACCCATAAATATAATTTTTTATAAATCATATCTATTTAGATATGGTTGAGTTATACCTCCAACCTACGTAAATGGTGCTGTGTAAGCTCCAGCAGTATCGACTTGACTGCATGCTATGGATTCTAAGTTAGTTGGCGCTGTCATCTCTGCAAACAACAACAACAACAACAACCATTTTCCATGAGCATTGCTTTACATCCAAAGGGCTACTTGTTCTACGATATTCATAAAAATTTCCAATTTCCACATTAATGTAGTGCAAATCTTGTTTTGGGACATAAAAAATCATGCAAACGCACGCGTACGACTTTCAATTATTTTCGCATTTTTAATGGGCAGACAAAGACCCTTCACGAGGTTGAATTCAAAGTTTGCCATGAAATTATAGAGAAGTAGAAGAAAACCATTTTCATCATGTTAAATTGTGGTACATATTGTATATTTCATTCAATTAATTATATGCCTTCAAGATACATCTATGTCCTCGTGCGTGACCTTTGAAAAATATACAATTGGCTTTATTATTTACAATGTGATAATGAAAAGGCCAAAGGACATAGTCCCACCCAAAGTTTTATATAAATACATGTTTTCACTTCTTAAATTTAAAAAACTCAAACACTCACTCTTGACTAAAGTCAACAGTTAAGTTTAACGGTTAACAGTAATAATTTTATAGTTAGAATGACATTTTAGTTATTTATTAATAAAATTTATAAAATAATAAAATAAATTTTTTAAAAATATAAAATACTATTTAAATATTTTAAAATTTTAGAAAAATGTAAAAAAATATTAAAAAATAAAATTACAACTGCTGGTACCTGTAACAGTGATTGCTGATAATAAAATCAGGTGGTCAGAAATAGTCGTCTGACCCTGTTCACTGAAGATAGTTAAATCGGTTGCCTCTGCCAATAAAAGCTATCAGAAATGACCAATATTGACCTTATTGGTCATTTTCAACCATGGTTTTTTATGGAGGTAGTCAAAGTTGGTCGTCTCTGCCAATTGAAGTAGCTAGAATTAAATAGTTATTTTTGACCATCTGATTTAATTAGTGACAACCACCACTATTGATAATACTACTTGTGACAATGATTGTTTTTTTATTTTTTAAAAATTTTAATATATTTATATTTAAATATTATTTTATATTTTTATTTTTAAATAAGGGTATTATAGTTATTTTATAAAATATGTTGATAAAGTTAGATGGAAAATGGATGAAGGGTGAGTGTTTGGGTTTTTAAAATTTAGAGGGTGCAAATGGCTTGAGTGAAACGTTGGGTGGGAACAAATCGTTTGGCCTAATGAAAATATATATGTCCATGGTCGTATCAATTTCAACTATTTGATTAATTTTGTTTTTCAAAACATCGCGAGCGGCTTACATATTAAATGGTCCAAGCCCTACGTTGTGGACCAGGGACTGGGCCTGATCCAGTATTATTGCAAACAGCTTAGATAAAATCTCTAGACACATTGTTGAACGTACATTTGTGATTTCCTACCTGTGTAATACTACCGGATTCGAGCAACATTTTTAACTTTATGCACATAATATATTACCATCTCGGTTCCTTTTGATGTTCAGCCCCTCCAATACTATTATTTGTACATCACAGATGACAAAATAAAACAGAAACTCATTATACATTGGAGGAAATTAATGGGACTAGAAAACGTAGTCAATCATAAACAGCAAGCAAACCACAAGATTATCAAATACAACAACTTTTATTGTATCGGGAGAAGGATTTAAATCAGAACTCTGAAAATAGTCTTCAGAAAGCAGTGGAGCCTTGGTCACATCCAGAACCACTTTTACGATAAATATTAGCTTGTGAAGAGTGAATGGTGGTGTTGAAGGGGCGATTAGTGACAAGGCTTAGATGAATTTCGGTGAGTTAAGTGAAGGAAATGGTGAGAGGGAGATGAATAAGAAAGGAAAGTGCATGTGAATGTGAGATGAGGGGATTAATGTCTTTTGCAGAGTTCACATTTCACCTTTATTAGCAGGAGATGACGTTCGGAATTGATGATTAGATTTGCCATTTTTGGAGAATACTCCTTACCTTATATACCATTCCAACCTTACAAGCTATATATTTTATGTTTGGCCAAAGGACTTGTTCCCACCCATAGTTTGAGGCGGGGACAAAATGCTACTCTCAAGATTTTAAAAACCCAGTCTCCTATCTTTATAAATTTTTTTTATAATTTTTATATTAAAAAGATTAAAATATCTTTTAAAAACTAAAAATTCATAATAAAATTATAAAATAATTTTTAAATATAAAAATTTTAAAATTTTTTTACAAATATTTAAAAAATATTTAAAGCAATTTAAAATATAAAAAAAAAAAGCCAACCAGCTTTTTTTTTCTCAAAGCAAATGACAAGTAGGTGCGAATGGTTCAAAATTTGTGTTCCATACCAGAACTGATGCCTCGGATTTGTGTACTTGTTCTTCTCCTTTTATTTTTGTTTCTTCCGCAGTTCAATTTTTATTTGCTTAGCGTCATATATCTGTTCATGGTTTTGTCCTAGTTATTGGTTCTAATAAATCTCTGGCTCCGGGAGCTTTTAATTTGAACGCAAGGGAATTATTTTAACAGTTGACAGAATGAAACTTCTGTTTCAACAAGAAATGGTTTAAGTGTTGCATCATCTGGTCCGTTTGAGGGTGCTATGCAGGGACTTGTGGACAAAGAGTCATCTAGTATAATTAGGGTTTGTGGTCATAACATTTGGTGTTCTTCCCCATTCGATGGAGAAATTTGACTGCTTTTGATCAACCTGCTGGCCAAGAAGAGTACAGTTTTAGTGACTTTGGCAAGGAAGACTTGCCTTCTGTTTTGGCATCCAGTCGCTGATCTTCTCGTCTTTTGAGATCTCGAGCATTAAGTCCTACGAGTCCTCCATCTTCTTCATAAATTTCGTCTCTCAAGTTGATTTTACTTTGACTCACCCTTCTATTTTTCTTAGGATGTGGTTGAAATCTTCGAATAGGTCTTTTACAATCTTCTTATCTACCCATATACTTTTGCTTCTTCCCATTTTGTGTTCCCTTTCTTTTTCAACGTAAACCTAAACTAAATTGACTACCATACCATATGCAGAAAATAACCAATTAATTTCTTAATACTTTCCAAAACTTTGAGGTTTAATAAGGTTTTTACTTTTCCATTACCGAGAACAGCATTAAAGGGAAAAACATAGTGGGAATAAAAAAATTGTCATACCCGTATAAACCTCGTTTGACAAATCCAAGTACTATGTTATGAAACATACGAATCTATTTTTTTTAGGAATTAGTAAAAAAAAATAAAAATCAGTCAATCAAATCAAGTTAAGTTAGAGTCTGCTAAATGTAATTAAGTTTGTGTCTGTCTTGGTCGATATTGAAGCTTGTTGATTTCAGGAATTGTTAATGTTGTTGTAGCTTCTATTTGGGAATGAAACATTAAATGCATGTTAGCCAAATAGTGACTATGATATAAATTCTTCTTTGTTATTTATGTGTTGGGCAGCCATTCCATCAAAATTCGCAGAAAACATAGTTCTTCGTTGTTAATGTTGCTTTAGCATATATTAAATCTTACAAAGTGGGCGGTTAAGTTGAATAGGAATTATTCTTCTAAGTAAGTTATTTCCGCAAATGTTTCTGAAAATAATTGTGGAAGATCATTAATTTAGTATGCAAGTTTAGTTATCTTAATCCATTTATTCAGAAACTGTTTATTTATTTGTTTAATGGAGATGCCTACCAGGCAGTAATCAGGGTTTGTCTGGTTTAGTTGGATTTCAGTGGAGAGTGCCCTTAGGTTATGTTTCAGGGTGTGTGCTTTGGGTCCAAGATGATTTAGGTCTTCTGTGAGCACCTTCGAATGTCTCTGGAATGTTGAAGGGTGAAATCTGTCGACTACAGAATTTAGAAACACTTAAAGGAGGTGCCCACAGTTGATTTGCACAAACGAGCCAACCAACCTCCAATCAACCCCAATCCAATTCCAATTTCCAATTCTGCAAATATGCCCCCATAGACCTCCAAACAAGACAAATCAAGTCATCTAAACGTTTAGAATACCAAATATTCAAGAAGCCGAAAGAAAAACAATTGAAAATTGGAGAATAAGACGAAAAAGAAATAGAAATATGTAGGAGAAGAAAAAGAAGAGAAGAAGCCAAAAAAAAAAAAAAAAAGAAAGAGGAAAGTGAAAGAGAAAGAATTGCTGACCAAGATGAAAAAGAAAGAGAAAATCGGAGGCGAAGAACAGCAAGATGAAAAAGAAAAATGGAGGAGAAAAAAGTAGAAGATGAAACGGAAAAGTGGAGGAGATGAAAGAGAAAACATTTTCTCTTTTACTTGATTATTTATATATCAAAATACCAGACATAATTAATCAACATTGTAAATGTAATTAATCACCAGATATAATTAGTTCCAATTTAATTTACTAGCACTTAATTATAATTGTAATCACTAGATATAACATTTTAATGACAGTAAGAAAATTTGACATATTATTATAACCTTGAATATTGCAGGTGATAATTTTACCTTGACAATGTTGGGGGTTAGATGCTTGAGGCTGTTCTCAGCCATGGCAAAATTAGTTCCAAACATATGATCTACAATGGAATTGATGGCTTCTTGAAGGGTCTCTTAAGCTCTAATATGGGAAAGGTTGCCATTTAAGTTAATTCTAAGGCTTAATATTTTTCCACCTCTATCCTTCAGAATTCAGATTGCATAACTGATCATCTCATATAGTGATGTTTCCTATTAATTGTTGTCGATAATGGATTTCACATCCATTTGATCAGAACAATTAAAAGAATTATTATAATATATGCTTATATCTCTGGCCGTGAAGTTGGGCTTTAATGCAAATAACGATGTGGATGAGAGGTTAATGCTAAGAAGAGTAAGAGCGATGGGTGTGTTTGAATTGAGGAAAGCTAAGAAAATATATTACATGTAGAGAAAGGGAGGCAAGTTTTGAACGGAGAGAAATGAATGGCTGGAAATGAGGTGGTGCGAGAAATGCCTGAGGCTTGCATGCTGTGCATGAATTACATGGAAGAGGAACCATTGCCACTATTTTTCTCATGCAACTCTTGTGTCCCTTATAATTTAAATTATGAATCTTTTACATATAATCACACCCATCTGCTTGACGTCTTTATTTTTCTTTTTGAGCCTTCTTCTCTTCGTCTAGGTGGTCAAGAAACTCCTTGAGCTCTCAGCTCTTCTCCCTTTCTCTAATGAATTACTAGAGAAAGCCAATCTAGTCCGTCTCTGATTAGTTTTTTACTACGGCACTGTCAGGTACAATAACATGTGTGTGTGTGTGTGTGTGTGTGTGTGTGCGTGTGTGTGTTGAAGCCCAATTCCATCCCGCCCCCAGAAGGCCCATCGCAGGGTAGACTTACAAACTCAAATTTAGGATATTATCAAGGCTGAAAAAGCGTCAAACCTGCAAGTAATTAATTATAAAAAGTATTTTCATTTTATTTAAACGATAGCATTTGCAAATAAATTGAATCAATATTTGGGATATCATTAAGTTAATTAAGTATTTAATGATTATTTTCAATTAATTTTATCGAGCTTAGCTATGAAAAAAAGGAGAAATGAAAACTATCAAAGAAGAAAAAAGTATGACATGGCTGGCGCATTCTAAGCATGCGAGATATGTTCATGAAAACTTTACTTTAAGAAACATATCAAGAAGAAAAAGAACGTGAAACATGTTTGCATACGACGTGCTGAAACCCGTCATCTAATTTATTTTAGCTGCTCCGTGGTGTATGAATGTGCATTGCTTTTTTACAGGTATAGTCAATGTTACATGGAAGTATTAGGCGCCTGTTTTTGGGGGAAAGATGCTGTGGAGTATGCTAAAATCCCGTTTCCCTTGAAAATAGAAGCGTTTGGAGGACAAAATTTTGAATCCAGCTCAAAGTTCGTCATAGCATTTCTTATCTTAAGAGCTATCCTAGAGACCACTTTAATTTCTCTTCTTTTATTCTCGTCCTTCTTTGCCACCACCAAAATTAGTATGTATGCACTACATTTAGCGAGATTCCGGTATAAAGCAGTATGGCGATGCCAACTGGATTCATCATGCTTGTACGACATTCTAAAAATAAAATAAAAATGACGATAGATTTGGTTTGTATAGGATAAAAATAATCTCAAGTTATTAGCAACGTTAGCCTTCTATATTTAACTGGGATATAGAATATTTTTAATCAGTAGATGGAATCAGCCATTGGAAAAGTACCCAGAAAAGCTAAAAATTATTTTCCAGTCATAAAACTAGTCATCTAGTCGGGACCTTAAATATATAGAGGTACGAACAATTAAACAGTACAGTTCAACAGAAGGCTGCTGCATGCGATCACACACTTAAACCTAAAAGGATTTGACTGCTTAGGAAAAGTAAACTTAGAAGGAAAAGAAGTAATTTAAATCCATTAAACTACACCCCGGGTCTTTGCAAGGATTGCTTTAGCTTAGCAGATGCTGGGCATGTTGTTCCAGCAGTAGGAACCCATGGGCCACTGGAAGTCCGGGGATGCAGCTGAGGTTGAAGCTGGGGTGATTGGAGCATTTTGCTGATGGTTAATGTCGACATTGCTGCAACCTATCATTGGGGTTGATGGTCCATACGAGATTTCCCTGTTTCCGGAGTACCACTCAGGAAGGGGCATTGATAAGGGGAAGTTGTTGAGCAAGGTAACGAGATCATCGTCCATGGAATTCATCTCTTCGAATGGGTCCTCTCTGGCTTTCGTTTCTGTATTAACCAAAGGATGCTCTTATGTTTTCTTCTCATATCATGAACATGCAAGATCATTAGCAAAGTACTGTTGAAAAGTCTAAATACTGCCTTCTAACTAAGTGACAATTGATTAAACAATAGTGTACATAAAGAGTTCTGCACAATTATCAAAGAGAACTTATACATGAAGTAAAAGTGATAAACAATTAGATTGATATTGCGGAGCTTCAAATCTTGAAATTGAAAAAAATATCTTTTTATGGGTCCTGTTTGAATCCTTTTGAAGTTACAACATAATTGTTTCGCTTCATTCCAGTGATTATTGTCAAGAATAATCCTCGGTGCACATTGGGAATTATATTTATTAAAACTTAAATGAGAGATATAATGACAAATGAAGAGCCATAGCAAGCTATAATGTAGAAGTCGAAGCTACGACAATGTGTAATTTATTTTATCAAGTGCATGCGAAAAGAGATGGAATAAATATAAATTATTGAACTCACCGATTGACGACTGAGAAGAGTCCAAATTATCCCTCTGTGTATCAGCATTAGCCACGTCGCTATTCCTCATCACAGCTTCAACACCTTCATTGCATTCCTCCTCTTCAGAAGCCACACCCACCACTCCTTTCCCTTTATCACCTAACACCGACAAATTATCACTATTGATTTTTTCTTCGCGAGACAGCTTTTGTGACTCCTGCACTAGAGCATCTAACAAGCCGCTATTGTCTATAGTTGTTTTTGGGGAAATTATTTCATGGTCAGTATTACTTTCCATGGCACAAACACCAGTCGTTGATCTTGATGAAGCTGAAGTCATTGGCTGTGCCTGTAGTGCTGTTTGGCTTGAAGGGAGCTCAGTCAGATTACTGCCCATCCCAGGAACAAAATGATGAAGTGGGTCAACAGAACCTCCTGCTCCCATTATCATCGAACTAAAACTCAAATCACGATCAAAATTATTTCCACTATTGAATTTAAAGAATGATGCTGGAAGTCCCTCAAAATGGTGGTTCTGATTGAAGAGACTTGTGGCTGATGGTACAAATGAAGAATTAGGGGATAAAGGGAAGGAAAAACCATTAGTACCATTGTTGTTGTCATAAGAAATCTTGAATTGGTGATCAGGAATGGAGAAAGAAGAAGTTGGCTGATTTTGAAGAGGGTTGTTTGCAGCGGATGAGAAATTGAAGGTATCGAACGGGGAGAGAGAAGGATTGTAAGTGGGGTTTTGTGATGTGAGTAGTGAAGACAGTGGTGAATTGTTGTGGGATCTCCTGTGGTGGTGTTGGAGGTGAAACGCTACGGCTTTCTCTTGTATTTCTTGAGGGTAGATAGGTAGTCCAGCTCTTTGGCGTCTCTTCGTTCTGGTGTTCCAGTAGTTCTTGATTTCATTATCAGTTCTTCCAGGAAGCTGTAGACAGATAGAATTATCAAATCAGATAGCTTGGAGATAAAAGAAACGAGGACAAAGACATAAAGTCGAGCCAGGGAGAGGGATACGAAATTGAATGGGAACTCAGATAAGAATAAGGTAGAGCACTACAAATGAAAATTTTATGTATTTTCTATCAAAAATCAAATTGTGTCCGAGAATAACTATCACAATCATATAACACAAACAATCAAGAAACAAGAAGAGGAAAAACAAGACTTCTCAAAACTACTTGAACAAATCAATTGATCACATAAAAAAGAACAAAAGAATGAATAAGAAATCATCAAAACCGCAATCTTAGAGAAATGAGCTGTACATAAACATATGCTTTTGTTATGTCTGGGAACTAAGGATACCTGAGCGGCCATGCGAGCCCATTTGTTGCCTAGTTTAGCGTGAAGTTCGATGATGATCCTCTCCTCTTCAGGAGTAAAAGAACCCTTCTTGAGATTAGGCCTCAAATGGTTAGTCCATCTAAGCCTACAACTCTTACCACACCTCATCAACCCTGAATTTTTCTGCACGGAGTTCCAGTTACCTTCACCATGCTTCTTCACGTACGCCATCAAGATTACATCCTCCGCCGCCGTCCATGGCCCCTTCTTCAAGTTCTGACTGCTTCTGTTTAACCCAGATACTCCACCGTCGCTCACTGCTCCGCCGCTGCTCACCATGTCACCCACCTTTCAATTTCAATAACAATCAACCCTGGTATGGTTTTAGTATAGGAATAAGTTTCTGCCTGCGCTTAAAAACAGAAGAAATGAATTAAAATAACCAAAAAAAAAAAAGATTATGGCTATGGTGTCAATATTATTACGTAATGCTTATGTTGTTTGGATGTACTTTTTGCTTAATATGTTTTTGTAAGCTACTGTCTATAATGAGATCATGTGGTGATTTGTATAATGCTGGAATTTTGATTGAAATTCTCTCCTCTCCTAATGTAAAAGAATTGGAAAAAAAATTAAGAGAGGAGAGAGAGAGAAATTAACTCTTCTCTCTTGAGTTAAATTATACAGAAAAGAAAAGTGAATGTGGAGATTTAGAGAGAGAAAGATGAAGATGTAGAGAGAGAATGCAGATTGGGGCGTGAAATGTGAGAGTCCACACAGAGAGAAATACATAAAGGGGGGGGCCTTTGGTGAATATATGAAGTTTGAGGCGTCACCTTGAAAATCGCTCCGATTTTGCATGCCAAGTGCCTACGTCCTTCTACGCGTTTTCTTTTTTCTATGTCCAACCAACCCCCTGATATTTACACTACACACGCTTCTCTTTTTCTGTATTTATTTAATTAATCTTCATCTATCTTTAGTATTTTTCTATTTTCTCTTTTCTCTTTTCACCATTTTTTATTTAATTTTTTAACATAACAAGCACCATAACTATTTTGGTTATCTTATAAATTCAACTATTTAATATTATGCCCTTCCTAAATTTCCACCTCTTTGTTTTTCTTTTTCAGTTTGTTGAATTGAAAATTGTTTATTACACAAAAGCAAAGTTTACCCTGCTAAACCTACTATACTCATATTAAATTGTTCACTTATTAATACCATTTATTAAGAAATTAATTTTACATTTCCTATGATCAAATTATATTTGGCTTAAATATTGATATGATTTTAAAATGTATGAATTTCTTTTTTTATTTTATTTTATAATAAACAATAAATTGTTGCATGTTAGGTAGTTTTAGTATTCAAAAAATATATAGGTTTATTGTAATTATGTGAATTGGTGGTATTTTATTACTTTTTATATCCACAAGTTTTCTTTTGCCAATTGTCAAAATTTCAAGTAAGATTTTTCTCTGTTCATTAAGTATTTTTTTCCTTTTTATTCTTTAAATTTTGTCCGTTATCGTTTTAATTAATTATTTTTGTTTTTTTATTATATGAAAGAGGCAGTTAGTTCAAAGTAATATGTTAATGCTCGGGTAACTTATCATTGTATTCCCTAAAACCCTATTTTAACTATTTTACCCTTACACAAATAATCATTAAGACCAAAATACCCTCATTCTAAATTAAAATTATCTTTCTTCCACCCCTATTACCACTAGCCACTACCCACTGTTGCCAGCCACCAAAATCTTTCGATGAAATGAAATCCTAGTGAAAGATACTAAAATCTAAAAGATTTCATCAATTCAATCTATTGTAGGCAAAATTCATTTTGTTGGAGTCAAAAGATAGTTCAATCGAGATGAGAAGCAACTTACTCCATTTATATTTAAAATATGGTTTAAGTGAGATGACAAGCAATCAAATTTGAGATAAGAAATTGTTCATGTTAATAGAGATTAGCAACTGCCAATTATGATCGAGATTAGAAGATAATAAGTGTAAGACTTTCATTCAATCCCAACTATTTTATTTACAACAATTTCCATTGTCATTTCACATTCATCCCCTCACCTCTAATTAGTTGTAATTGAGAGATAGCTCAATTGATTTCATTGGAGTCAAAATACAATTCAATTGAGACGAGAAACAACAATTTTGTTCAAATTTGAAAGATGGTTTAAGCAAGATGACAAACAACCAATTTTGAGACGAGAAGTTGTTAGTGTTAATAAAGATAAGAAGTTAATATTTATATGTGTTAGCTTAATCAAACAAACTAATAATTTAATCTTCTAGGTTATCTATCATTTTGATAATTTTTTATTTTTTACTCACACCAAACACTCTTTATATGTCTTGTTATATGGTAATTCAAATCACTTAGGTGTTAGTATTGAAGTTGTTACTCATTATAAATAAATATAATATCATAATATGGTAAAACCCTCTTTTTGACTAAACTTATGAGATCATAGTTTAACAAGTTACAAGAATAATAGGACACTTTGTCTATTCGCCAATCATTTAAGAACACGAGTAAACATCATATTGATTAGAGGCTACGAGAAGAACTTCACAAGGTAGGTTAACTCCTCATTATTAATAAGATTCTTTTTTTTTTTTATCACATTTCGTGTCTATAGTGGAAAATAATTGTCTCCTATAAAATCAATATCATGTTTTCATTGTAATCATATTTAATTTAGGAACTATTAAATATTATATCTGCATGTAACTTCACTTCTTCATCAAATAAATTATAAACATTATAAAGATAAGGAGACCTAAACAAAAAATGTATGTATAGCTTCTAGTATTGTAACCAATGTTGTTAGAGTTGGATCAAACATAGACATGGTAAAAGGATCGATTCAATTTAAGCAGTAATCAAATCATTAAATTGTTTAAATAAATATTAAAAAAGGTGAATGACTATTTTCCACTTGAAATACATCCAAATGACAAGTTCCCTTTCTTAAAATTGAAAAATAATATTTTCTCAACTTTTATCAAAAGTCAAATATTAGTTTTGACGGTTAAAGAGTATTTTTATTATTTATAAAATATATAACTATTACTTACACCCCTACAGTATAAATAAATTACCTTTTATCCCACCAACTTTGAAATTTGTCACTTAGATATTTGTCTTCAATTAAATAAAATCAAACCTTAACCTTAACTTTATTCAGTCCCAAATTTATAATCATGGCGATTACAATTAAAATTATGGTTAGCATTGCATTAAAATCGCACTATATATATGCAATTCCTACTAGATTTCTACCTCTCTGGTGTAATTTTAGTTGAATCATATTCTTTCAGTGTAATTTTTATTAAAATTACACTAATTTGAAGCAATTTTAATCATTGCTAGCGATTATTTTTAGTATAAAATATATATATTTTTATAAAACAATGGTGAAAAAATATTTAATAAAGATTAAAAGTAAAATGTTGTTTATTTTTAACAAACATTAAAGGTTATGGGGGTATTTTTGTCTTTTTAGTGTGTTTTATTTCACTCAATCTTTAGTAATTTTCTAATTCTCTTTACTTTTTTCACTGATTTTTTTAATTAATTTTTTTATCATAACAACCTCAATAGCTATTTTATTTACCTTATAAATTCAACTGTTCAATATTATGCCCTTCCTAAATTTCCAACACTTTGTTTTTATTTTTCGGTTTGTTGAATTGAAAATTGTTTACTTCACGAAAGCAAAGTTTACCTTACTAACACTGCTATACTCATATTCAAATCAATAATTTTCTTGTTTACTTA